>VZQC01005063.1:1932385-2194848 GCA_009823505.1 Rhizomys pruinosus | reverse complement strand
CTGCGCCTTTGGGCAGGATACCCAAAGCCACCTGGGCAGTAGCTTGGGTTGCTGGGGCCTTGAGGGCGGGACCCGGGCGCTGGGCCAAGGGTCCGGAGAGTCGCCGGGCCGGAGTGGCTGCGCCTTTGGGCAGGATACCCAGAAGCCACCTGGGGAGTAGTAGTTGGGTTGCTGGGCCGTTGAGGGCGGGACCCGGCGCTGGGCCAGAGGTGCCGGTGAGTCCGGCGGCGGGCGGTGCGCCTTTGGGAGAGGATACCAGAAGCCACCCTGGGCGCGAGTAGCTTGGGTTGCTGGGGCTTGAGGGCGGACCCGGTGCGTGAGACCAGCATGGGTTCCGGAGCTGGCGTTCCGGCCGGCACAGGTGCGCGCTGCGGCCTTTGAGGCAGGCTGACGGGCTCTTCGAGCGGGCTAGATCAGGCATTTAACACACCCCCCCCCCCCCCCCCCCCGTTGGAGAACCTTCAGAAACAAAAGAGAAGAGTGCTTTGGCTTCCAATACCTAATATAGCAACAAAATTAAAAGCAGACAAGTCCATACTCCATAAACAAGGAGGAGGAAGGGGAACAAAACAACAAACAAAAAAGTTATCTGAAGGAGGAAAGCAAAACCGTCTGCTATTTGTGATCTAAACCACAAAAGGAGACACCGGAGCCCACATGCCAGGGACACGCGAGGACAACATGGGAAAGACCAGGATAATCCTGCACCAAGCTCTACACAAACCTGTAGGAGACAGCTACAATGGGAACCCTGGAGGAGGAGACCAAGAAGAACAGATCTTAGAGGAATAATTGCAGACCTATGCAGAGAATTAAAGAACATAAAGAGAGATTCAGAGAACTAAAGAGAGAGAATGAAAACTCAAAAGGACCTAGGGGATACAATAATAAACATCAGAAAGAACTAAAGAACAGATTGACAAACTCCGGAAAGAACTAGAGGGAAAAAAAATAAAGAATATAGAGAACTAAAAGAGAGAATGAAAAACTCAAAAGGACCTGAGGGATACAATGACAAACTTCCAGAAAGAACTAAAGAACAGACCAACAAACTCCAGAAAGAACTAGAGGTACAGAATGAAAAACACAACTCCGAAGGAAGTAGAAACACTGAAAAGGAAGCCAACCAACGAAGTAGGAGCAACCAAGAAGAGATTGTGAGGAACACCAAGAAGAGATTGAGGAGCTCCAAAGGAAATGGAGTACTAAAAAATAACACAGGATGAATTGAAAAAGGAATTAGAACACACTTCACATCAAGAAGAAAGGAAAGGAAAAAGCCTCAGAAGTAGAATGGAGGAAGAGAGAACAAAGAATATCAGATCTGGAATATAACACAGAGCAATTAAAAGCTCAAAAAAGCACTATGAAAAATTAAAATACACAAACGTGAGGAACAACCAGGAAATATTGACCTATGAAAAGGTCAAACGTCCGTATCATAGGATAGAGGAAGGAGAAGAATCTCAAGAGAATAGTATTGATCAGATCTTCAACAGAATAATAGATGAAAACTTCCCCAACTAAAATAGACAAAACCCGTTCAAATACAAGAAACACATAGGACCCCAAACAGACAAGATCAGAAAAGAAACACCCACCCATATTAAGTTTAAAATGCTAGATGCCCAAAATAAAGACAAAATTCTGAGGGCTACAAAGAAAAACAAGTCACATACAAAGGGAAGCCCATCAGAATTACAACTGCTTCTCGACTCAAACCATAAGCAAGAAGAAAAACATGGAGCAAAGCATTCCCAGATGTTAAGGATAACCGGATGCCAACCCGAATACTTTACCCAGCAAAATGTCGATATACTTGAAGGAGAAGGAAAAATCTTCCATGACATAACAAGATGATGGAATACATGTCTGGAAAACCAACTCTTCATAAAATACTTGAAGCAATTCAGGGTAGAAGAGAGAGAGCAACAATCCTCAAACACCTAGGAAAAGAAACAATAAAAACATACATAAGGAAGCAAATCAGAGGCTAGAAGCCCAAATGGATAATAAAATGAAAGGAAGCAACATCCATCTTTCAATTATAACCTTAAATTATTAATGGGGCTAAACTGCCCCAATCAAAGGCATAGACTGGGAGAATGGATTAGGAACAAAACCCATCTATATGCTGTCTACAACAGAAACCCATCTCATTTCAATGATAGGCACCAACTTAAGGTGAGGGAATGGAAGAAAGTATTCCAAGCAAATGGTAACCAAAAGAAAGCAGTGTGGCTATTCTAATATCAGACAAAATAGACTTCAAAGCACAAAGAAATCAAAGAGACAAAGAGGGCCACTCATCTTTATTAAAGGAACAATTGAGATGACAGGAGATTTCACAATTATAAATATATATGCAACCAAACACCGGTGCACCAAACTTTATAAGACAATTCTTCAGGATCTCAAAGGCACAGATTAACCCAGACACTAATACTAGGGGACTCAATACCCCATTAAGTCCCCCTAACAGGTCAACAGACAAAGGATAAACAGAGAGACATCCGAATAAATGACACAATACACCAATGGACCTCACAGACATCTATCGAATATTTCACCCACACACCAGAGAATACACTTTTACTCAGCACCTCATGGAACATTCTTCCAAAATAGACCACATACTGGGACACAGGGAAAAACTCACACAAAAATAAAAAGAGACATAATCTCATGCATTCTATCAGACCACAGTGCACTTAAAACTCACATATCAACACCAGAATAAACCCTACATCCTACAGGAACACATGGAGACTAACAACACTCTCCTGAATAATGAGTGGGTCACGGAAGAAATAAAAAGAAGACATAAAATGAAGAAAAAAAAAAAAAATAGAAATAAAAAAACACAAAAAATCTATGGGACACTTTAAAAGCAGTCCTAAGAGGGAAGTTTATCCTCTAAGTGCCTACATTAAAAAAACAGAAAGAACAAAGTGAATGACCTAACACTGCAGCTAAAATACTTGAGCAACAACAACAAATGAACCCTAAACGGAGCAGACAAGAAGAAATAACAAAAATCAGAGCAGAGATCAATGAAATAGAAACAAGAAAACCATACAAAAAATCAATGAATCCAAAGCTGGTTCTTGAGGGAGAATAAACAAGATAGATAGACTCTCTAGCCCAGTTAACAAAGAAGAGGAACAACTCAAATCACAGAAGTCAGTGATGAAAGGGGAAACATCACAACAGACAATGAAAAAATCCAGACAATCAACGGGACTACTTCAAAAACTTATACTCTACTAAGTTTGAAAACCTAGAGAGGAAAGAAATGGATGGGAATATGAAAGCCTGGGATCACAAGCTCAACCAAGAAGAGATTGACAGCCTAAACAGACCAATAGTCAGGAAGAAATCGAAGATGATTAAAATAGCCTCCCAACCAAAAAATGCCCAGGCCCGGATGGTTTCACGGCAACTTTTATAAAAATTTAAAAGATCATAACCATTACTACTTAAATTGTTTAGAAGGATACAAACGGAGGGACTTCTCCCAGAATCCTTCTATGAGGCACATTACGCTACTACCAAAACCAGGGAAAGATACAACCAAAAGGAGGAACTATAGACCCTCTCCCTAATGAACACAGATGCCAAAATTCTAAACAGGATTCTGGCAAATCGCATACAGACTACACATGAAAAAATCATCCACCATGACCAAGTTGGATTGAATCATACCAGAGATGCAGGATGGTTCAACATACGAAAATCAATAAAACACATCATCAACATATCATGCTGAGGACAGAAAACCACACCATCATTTCAATTGATGCGGAGAAAGCCTTTGACAAAATCCAGCATCCTCATGTTTAAAGTCTCTGGAGGGAATTGGGCCTAGAGGGATCTTTCCTCAAATGTAATCAAAGCCACTAGATACAGGAAACCCACAGCCAATTCATCCTAATGGGGAATGACAGAAGCATTCCTTGAAGGTAGGAACTGGCAGGCTGCCCCTGTCACCACTACCTCTTCAATATGTGCTGGAAACCCTTGCAGGGCAATAAGGCAAGAAAAAGAAATTAAAGGAGTCTAATTGGAAAAGAAAGAGGAAATCAAGCTATCCTATTTGCTCTGATGATATGATTGTTACCTAAGTGATGCTAAGAACTCCACCAGAAACTCCTAGAAATGATTAAGAGCTTGGTAAAGTGGCAGGATACAAAATAAATCTAGAAAAATCAGTAGCCTTTCTTTACCCCAACAAGCAAACTGAAGAAGGACTACAAGGAGACCTCCCACTCACAATAGCCTCAAAAACAATAAATAAATACTAGGAACAAACCTAACCAAGACACCAAGGATCTCTACAACAAAAATTTTAAACCCCTGAAAAAGGAAATTGAGAAGACATCAGAAGATGGACAACCTCCATGCTCATGGATTGGGAAAATAAATATGTAAAAATGTCCATCTACCCAAACTTGTACAGATTTATGAAACAACAAAAAATCCCCAAGAGTTTCTTCACAGGCTTGGAAAAAAAATCCTCAAATTTCATTTGGAAAACAAAAGACCCCGATAGCCAAAGCAACCCTGAGGAAAGAGCAAACAGGGGGATCGCCTATACCAGACTCAAACTATACTACAGGGCTATAGTCATAAAAACAGCTTGGTCCTGGCACAAAACAGACCAGGTACCAATGAATAAAAACTGAAGATCCAACCTGTAGCGCCATTACAATTTCAGCCACCTCTTATTTTGACAAGGGGGCCAAGTAACACAATGGAGAAGACAGCAATCTTCAGCCGTGGTGTTGGCAAAACTGGTCACCCCTTGTGAGATTCAATTCCAAACCCCTCCCTCTCCACCTTGTACAAAAAAAAAAAAAACTGAGAGAAAGATGCAGGACAGTTATGGCAGAATGCATGACCTGGGATTGGGTGGGGGTGGGGGGGGGAGGGAAAGGGAAATAAGCCTGACCTGAATTGGAAAAAATGTATGAAATGCACAAAGCATCAATAAAAACTAATTTAAAAAAAATAAAATAAAATAAAATTAGCAGTTGTGTAAAGATAAAAAATAGAGTTAGTAATAGTTTAGTGTGACCAGAATCTTGGAATGAAATTCATAAATCAAATAGATAGATAATGTTTAACAGTATGCATCATAAACTAGAATTTTTAAGTTGTAAATATAAAATGTAATGAGTTTAAAACATTTCTTAATTTTAGCTAATTAATTGAATAAGCAAAATACAAAATTCTGCTAGGTTGATAACAATTATTGTAAAATAATCCAGAGGTTTTAATTATCCTACATAAAGTACAGCATTTCAAAATGAGCATAAAGGGACTTTTGTAGTAAACATTTTGATAAAGAAAATTCTACCAGAATTATCACACAGAAAACCTAAAATGCTACTAAAATATATTAGGTATGTATTCTTAAGAATTTTATGGTAGAGAGTTAATGTTGTATTTTGTATGAAGAGATACATTCAAGGTGCGTTTTATTAACTCCTGCAAAGCCCATGGTGCTCAGAAGAGGGTACTGGAATCCATGGAACTGGAGTTAGGGATAGTTGTTAGCAGCCATATGGGTGTTGGGAATTGAACCCAGCTCCTCTGAAAGAGCAGAGAGTGCTCTTAATAACAGAACAATCTTTCCAGCTTCCACTTAAATTTCACCATAAATATTTTTCTGAGTTGGGTAGATGAGAATACAGTTGAATCAGAGCAAAAGTATAAATCGGTATTTTTTTACCATTAATTATGTTTTAATTACATCCATTTACACCCATTCATGAGATGCACTCTTTCTTTGAGTCATATGTGTATAATTTGGGTCATCAACAATCAAAGTTGTAATCATTTTAAGATGTGTAGTAAAAGATAAGAATTCGAGGCAGTCGAGAGACTATTCTAAGTCAAAAACTGTTCTCTCGGGAGTCTGTGTCCAAACTCAACCAGGGGTGCAATATGACACCTGGCCTAAAAGAAAATAAATAAAACTGAATTGGAATCTAGGATTTTGGTAGTTACCTATGTGATGAAAGGAGAATATATGTGGAGAGGTTTACCTGTGAATCATTTTCTTACTATGTATGTACAAAGTGATCTGAAATGTACAGGAATTTCTGTGTGGAGGCTTGAGAGATGGCTAAATGATTAAGAACACTGGCTGTTCTAGCAGAGACTCCGGATTTTATTCCCAGCACCCAAATTACAGCTAACCACTGTTCCTAACTCTAGTGTCAGAGGAGCTGAGAACCTCTTCTGACCTCCATGGACATTGCATGACACAGATACAGTTACATACTTGCAGGGAATACACTCATATACATAAAATAAAAATAATTTAAAAATTTAAAAAGAAAGTTTTATGAGTATAAGAATGGATAAGACATAAAAAATATAGCCCAAATTAAAATATAGAAAATCCATCAAAGGGTAAAAATACTGGCCATGGATTTATAAACTGCTAATAATTAGTTGCCTCCCAGAATAAAATTCTCTGTCATTGAAAGAATAATGGATAATACAGAGTCTTAATAGTCTTTAAATCATGATGTGAGGCATGGAATAAAACATGACTAATGGGCTCAATAGATGGCTCAGATGCTAAGAGCACTAGCTGTTCTTCCAGAGGACAACAGTTCAGTTCCCATCACCCACATTGCCACTAAGAAGTATATTTAATTCTGGGGGTCTGACAATCCTCTTCTGGTTCCTTCTGGCATTGTATGGCACAGGTGCACTTACATACTTGTAGGCAAGGACTCATATACATAAAATAAATATAAAGAATAAAATGACATGATGCAAGTAAAAGAAATATGTCACATAATAAATAGAAAAGAATGCGATGTAAGGACCAAAATGATCAAAGATGAAAGGATGATGAAGACATCATAAATATGTGCAAGGATTCAAGGTGCAGTGTGGAAAAACTGCTGGTTAGAAAACAGTTATGACTGAGAAGCAGAAATTTAAAAACACTGACAGTTTTAATGTCTGAATGGATATTGTCTTAATGTAAATATATATACAGTGTGGGTATATTAATGACTTTGAACAGATTCACAACCATGAACATATTCCAATAGCTAAGAGAGATAAGAATATTTTTAAATATATATTTAAATATATAGAGATATACTCAGTGACATGTAGAAAAGTATAAAATACTATGTTTTACAAGTGGACAGTAAGGATAGAGGACTGCTCTTGTATTTCAAAAACACCAATAGTAAAATTCTCAAAATATTGCATAAAGTTAAGAAACTCAAATAGAAATAATTTAAAAATTAATCAAATACAAAGCAATAAGCATCACAAATGCTGAGTCCCAGAAATATGTTACAGTTGCTAAATCATGAAAATGAAATAAATTATTACAAAGAAGTGGAGAAAAAAGGATTGTTTTTATATCTATCAAAATGTACTACTCAGACCTGCTTTCAAGAGAATGTTCTACAATGAACAGTTGCCTAGCTGTCGCTATTGCATTTGAAGAACCAAGAGGTCACTAATTCAAGTTTTAAACCTCTCTTAGGATCCTCTCTACAGATACAGTCTTGAGTTCCTCTTGCTTAAGTAATGCCTTTTCTTGTGCATAATTTTTCCTTGGAGACATATTTATGACATATTATTTCAGCATTTTTAGCTGCTGCATGAAGAGGAACAAAAACCTAAGTGTTTTACACCAATATTTTTCACGTATTGCCATAGTCTATAAACTATTGTGCTCATAGTAGAATGGTTTATTTTATATTTACATAGAGGAGCAATACAATTAGTTGAAAGCAAGTTGTATAAGATCTAATAATGTTGAAGACAGGATGAGCCTTTTGAATAGGAGAAATTTACAGGTTGCCTTTGGGCTGGCAATGGTGGTGCACACTTTTAATCTCAGCACTCGGGAGGCAGAGGCAGGCGGATCTCTGTGAGTTCAAGGCCAGCCTGGTCTGCAGAGTGAGTTCCAGGCTATCTGGGGCTACAGGGAGACCCTGTCTCAAAACAGACAAACAAACAGAGAAACATAAAACAATACTTGCCTTTGATTCCCCCATGGCCTGTTGAAAACATTTTGATAGAAAAAAAAATTGGATGGAACTAGAAACTGTTATATTAAGTGAAATAACACAGACTGAGAACAGGAGACATATGTTAACTCTCATTTGAGTGTCTTCACACCAAATCTTATATGTGAGTGTAAAACATGCTGTAACCCTGGGAGCCAAGCAATGCAAATGGACCATGGAAGTAAAGGGAAAGAAAGAGCATGAAAGAGGGAGATAGTAAGAGACAGATATTATCAAGGGGAAAATAAGAACATGACAGTATTTAACAAGAAAAGGAAAAGGGAAGAATATAGAAGGAACCATGGGGTAAAGAGAAAGAAGCAGTTCAAGAGAGAGGGAATAGTAGGAGACTGGTATTCAAAAGAGAAAATGGAGGGGCTGGAGAGATGGCCTAGTGGTTAAGAGCACCAACTGCTCTTGCAGAGGACCCGGGTTTGATCCCCAGCACCTACAGGGTGGCTGAGAACCATCTTTAACTCCAGTTCCAGGGGAACCCGACACCCTTTTCTGACCTCCAAGGCATTGCACGACACGAGTGCATGAACCTACATGCAGACAGTACATTCATACACATAAAAAAATAAATAAAATTAAAAAATAAAAAAGAAAATGGAAAAGGGTTAATTAGGGAGGGAGGAGGAAGAGTTAAATAGGGAGAATGAGATGAGACGTACATGATGTTTAGGTTGTGTGAAAAAACAGAGAAAAACATATTGGTTCAACAGCTTATTGAAAAGTACACATGCAATATCTGAACCTAAGGGCATGTGTAAACACGAAGGTATATAACAATAAAGACAATGTCAGACAGGAGAAAGCTCCCTTTGACTTTTTGCTCAAAGCAATTCAAGAGATACCTAAAATTACACTGGCTATTCCCACATCCGTTATTTACTTCTCAGAACATAAAGTTAAGTCCATAATACTGAAAGCAGACATATTTTGGACACAGAACCTGAAGTAATGGAGCTAGAACTGACCTGGAAACCTCCTCCCTGAAGACTAAGTGCCATAGTTTTGAAGGACATTATGTAAGCTACTAAGGTAGGAAATCAATCAATGATCCAGTCCCAGCTTTAAAGCCTAATAACCAGGATAATTATTGGCACAGCAAACTATATCTGTGCAACAGTGAGACATTTATCTTGGAGGTAATAAAACAAGTATCTATTTGGACTTAAAACCTGATTAATGGTGGGAACTCATACATGACACTGCAAACACAGCCAAATACACATGGCTGAATTGATCATAGATCCTAAAGAAAACCATATGGCTGTCACATTCCAAGACAAATATTTTGTCTTACAATATGCTAAATATGAACCTTTTTTAATTTTTAATGTATATTTTGTACAAGATTATCAAATCTAGAACTGTTTCCCCTACCCTTTCCCCCCACCTCACCAGAGCTCATGTATTCTGCCAAACATGCTTTTCATCTCTTTCTCCATCTTTCTCGATATTTTCCATGTGGAAGTTGACTGTTCTGAGCAGAAGTTCACTGATTCAGTCAGTTCTTTGATGCAGTCCTTTCTGTTGTTGTTGTTGTTGTTGTTTCCAATATGCATCACTCCCAACTGCTTGCACAAAAGCTCAAGGGGCTGTGCACAAGAAATACTTACAACTAGGTAATTGGCATTAGCATCTACAGATGAGGGATACCATTCATCATTTGTTTTTCTGGGACTGTGTTACTTCATTCAGCATGATGTCTTCTAGCTCCAGCCATTTTCCTGCAAAGCTCATAATATCATCTTTCTTTACTGCTTCATAGAACTCCATTGTGTAGATGTACCACATTTTCTCTATCCACTCATCAGTTGAGAGGCATTTGGGTTGGTTCCAGCTCCTTGCTATTGTGAAGAGAGCTGAAATAAACAAGTCCGTGCATGTATTTCTGTGGTGGATTGAGCCTTGAGGGTACATGCCTAGAAGTGGTATGGATGGGTCGGGTGGCAAGTTCATTCCAAGTCTTCCAAGGGTTCTCCACACTGCTTTCCATAGTGGCTGTATGAGTTTACATTCATTCCCACTAGCAGTGAATGAGTGTTCCCCTTTCCCCAGAACCTCTCCAGCACTTGGTATTATTTGTGTTCTTGATCCTAGCCAGTCTTATTGGAGTAAGATTATATCTTAAAGATTTGCATTTCCTTAATGATTAGTGATGTTGAGCACTTCTTAAGGTGTTTCTCAGCCATCTCTAGTTCCTCACTTGTGAAGTCTCTGTTCAGCTCTTTGCTCCATCTATTGAGTGGGTCATTTGTTTTCTTTTTTCTTTGTTTTTTGAGTAGTTCATATATTCTGGAAATCAATGCTTTGTCAGATGTTTCTGCGGTGAAGTTTTCCTCCCACTCTGGGATTTCTCTTCACTGCCTTGATTGTTTAGATTGATGTTCAGAAGTTTTTGAGTTTAACGAGGTCCCATTTGTCAATTGTTGATCTTAATTCTTGCACAGCTGCTGTCTGATTTAGGAAGTCTTTTCCTACGCCTATATCTTGTAGTCTGCTGCCAACTTTTTCTTCTTTTGGCTTCAGAGTTTGGGGTTTCACGCTTAGGTCTTTAATCCATCTGGAGTTGACTTTTGTACAGGATGAGAGGTAGGGGTTTAATTTCATTCTTCTACAAGTGATGATGGAGTTTTGCCAACACCACTTGCTGAAGATATGTCTTTTCTCCATTGTGTCTTCTTGGCCCCCTTGTCAAATATGAGATGGCTGAAATTGTACATGCTCACGTTTGGATCTTCGGTTTTGTTCCCTTGGTCAACAGGTCTGCTTTTGCGCAAGTACCAGGCTGTCTTTATGACTACAGCCCTGTAGTATAGTTTGAAGTCTGGTATAGAGATTCCCCCTGTGTTGCTCTTTTTACTTAGGGTTGGATTGGCTATTCTGGGTCTTTTGTTTTTCCAAATGAATTTAAGGACTTTTTTTTCCAAGTCTGTGAAGAAACTCTCAGGAATTTTAATTGGGATTGTGTTAAATCTATACAAGAGTTTGGGTAAAATGGACATTTTTACAATGTTAATTTTCCCAATCCATGAGCAAGGGAGGTTTTCCATCTTCTGATGTCTTCTTCAATTTCTTTCTTTAAGGGTTTAATTTTTTTTGTTGTTGTTTTTATAGAGATCTTTGGTGTCTTTGGTTAGGTTTGTTCCTAGGTATTTTATTGGTTTTGAGGCTATTAAGAGTGGGGAGGTCTCCTTGAATTCTTTCTCCAGTTGTTTGTTGTTGGTGTAAAGAAAGGCCATTGATTTTTTTAGGTTAATTTTGTATCCTGCCACTTTTCTGAACCTGTAGGAATCTTTATATTCACAAAAAAGTATACCAGTCACCACTCATCAATGATGCTCCTTTTTGTAACAGATAGAAACTGTTACAGAGTTCCATGACTTGTAATATGCAGAGAATAGATGTTCATGAGATTCTCAGCCCAAGTAACACATCTATAATGCACGTCTAAATTGAAGGCTGACTGAATATAGTAGAATAAGGGGTAGAAAGAATATAAATTCACTCGCCAACCCTTAGCAGTGAAGCTTCCTCATGCAACTGAGGGCAATGAACACAAAAGTCCACCACTGGCCAAAATGTATCAAATAAGAGAATGCAGAGTACATGTCCCTGGATAGATTCCTGTATTAAACCTAACACACACAGAGTTCAAAGAGGCCCTTGCCAAAGAGGGGATGGGAAGATTATGAGCCAAGGGTTGTACATGGCCACAGGGAAACACTCTTTTCAGGCTCTCGGGAATCTGGTCACATGAACTTACAGTGATGGTGATAGCATGCAGAAACCCCATGTAAACACATTCAAATAAAAAACAGTTTGGAACTCACAAAATCGCAGGAGACCCCAATATTCACCAAAGAACTATTGACAGCTGATCATTGCTTGATGAGTGAGTGTTGATCTTTAATGAAGTGATTCTAGATAAGCTCAGGCTCTAGTAGGTGAACTCACATTCAGAGATATCTGGGTGTACAATGACTCAATAGACCTTAACATATACCAAAACATGCATGATATCCTATGCACAGATCATGAAGGGCTCAGATAGGGAAGGAGGTTAACATAATGATGTGTTTTATGACAGTCACAGGAAATCAGTAAAGATATACATTCATAATCATAAGGAAATAAAATAAAATTCCAGATTAATGTGGAATTAATGTCCTCTCAGAGAGGACAGATCCTCTCCTTTTTAGTATAATTGTGGGAACACATTCATCATATATATATATATATATATATATATATATATATATATATATATATATATATATATGTGTGTGTGTGTGTGTGGAAAGCATGTGTGTGCATGTGTGTAAATCTTTAATACAAGCAGTACTTTCAATTTCAAAATACTAGTTCTCCTAAAAACTTTTAAAAACTGTAAGTGTTGGGGCTGGAGAGATGGCTCAGCAGTTAAGAGCACCTACTGCTCTAGCAAAGGACTGAGGTTAGATTCCCAGCACCCACATGGTGGCTAAGAACCGTCTTTAACTCCAGTTCCAGGGGAATCTGATGATCACTTCTGACCTCCACAGCATTGCACAACAGTACACCAACCTACACGCAGACAGTACACTCATATACATTAAAAGAAAAACTGTAGGTGTAGGTGGAACTTATTTTCTCACTATGATTATAGCCAGATTTTGGAAGCATCTGAATTTAGCTGAGCAGGAAGAACTCTTTTCCTACAACTACTGTGGTAAAACCTTATCTTATGCAGCAATATAAGCCTACTAAATCTTAGTGATTAGATTTTCAAGCCAGTCAAAAAGGAGACATGATATTCTTCAGCCAAAAAAAAAAAAAATCCCTGGGCATGGTGATGCACGTTTTTAATCCTAGCACTTGGGAGGCAGAGGCAGGTGGATCTTTGTGAGTTCAAGGCCAGCCTGGTCTACAGAAATTTAGTTTCAGGACAGGTGGGGCTTCAGGGAGACACTATCTCGAAAAGACCAAGAAAAAAAAAGCAAACATACCTGTAACCAATGATTTAGAATGAAATTAAGAAAATAGTTTGTAAAATCAATTGATATAGCATTTCTAATAATAGACAGCATCACATTTCATAAATAAATTAAGATTTTTTCAATAACTAACTTGCATAATCAGCTGAAGTTTGATTACATACTTGGCTATTTTGTGAGTGAAAGAGGAGGGTCATGCATGGAAGGTCTCATCCTTTTGTTTGATGGATCAATAGTTGTCAGATAACAAGAATTAGATACGGACTCAATTCATTTCAAAGTATCTTGTAGTACATGATCCTGTAGTCTGATGTAACTCTATTCTGCTGGGAAGGGTAGGGTTAGCCTCTTGCAGCTACCAGGGTGCTGGCACCTCGGTGCAGGTGCCAGCTGGCTACTTTCGCATCCCTACATGAGTGGCTACTGCCTTTCTCAGGTCCTTAGTCTTGAGTGGCAGACCACCACACCATCTGGACTGTCCACCCACCTGCTCAGGTGCTGATGACCCCTGGACAGGAATTTCAGCCTAGTGCCTGATTGGCTCTCCCTAGGCTACACCACAGGCAATTAACTCTCCACTGCTGCTAGTAACCTGATTGGTCTCCATCCAGCCCCACAATAGCACAACAGACTAGTGGTCTGATGGACCCCCTTGTAGACCACTAGCACATGACACTAGAAACTCAGGCCTGCTCTGGCCTATACATGGACAAAGTAATGGATCCATGGAATCTGTCTAATAGGTAATGGATAATCCACTTTATTGTATGTGGTGCATCCCTTATATAGCCCAAATGATGTCATATCCTGCAGACAATCCGAGACCCCTGCTTCACAACCCTTGTATACATCACTTGCTATTGCTTCACCCCACATCATATGCCAGGTCACGGGCTGCTGTCTCTTGGAGCAGAGTCAGGGCAATCTCATGGGTTGGGGTCAGAGGAGTCCTATGACCCCCACCTATCGCCCAGTGGATGCTGGGTGAAAAGCTAACCCAATCATGCCTAACTCAAACTGCATTTTCCTATAGTATCTTGTCTCAGAAACACAAATATATGAAGAAAATATCAAGAAACATTGTGGTTTTGTAAATGTTGTGCTTTTTGAGATTAATAAATTATGAGAGTATTTTGAAGAAAAACATATAATTATAATTGAATATTTGTGGAACATGCATTGGATAATTCTGTTCAACACACTGAAGAGACAAGGAAATTCACATCAAATTAGTATTTGTTTAGGTCAAATTAGATTAACATCACTGCATAACTTCCAAGACTAAGTCATTTTGACAGAATATTCTCACAAAATCAATCACTTAAACCCTAAATTATACTGTCTCTTGTCAATTACTATGCTATTCTAATTAAGTTTACCATATAATGTTTTATTGGAAGTGATGCCAGCATATCTCAGAAACAATATAAAGATATTTCATAGATAATGAGAACTTCTATAATCTTTAAATCCTTTCTCTATGATTTGTGAGCTTTTTGTCCCTCAACTCCAGATTCTAGTTAGTCATACACTACTATGTTAATGTATAATGCACAGAGAAATAAACTAGATATTCCTCCACTCATACAAATGAACACTTATATTACTTCTATTTTTGGAATTTTATAAAGTATATGCAATAAGTTTTTAAAATTTTATAATTATATGCATTTTTTGCATGTATGTGTAGAAAGGATGTAAGTGCAGGTGCCCCTGCAGTTCAGAACAGCTTGCCATATCCATGATGCTTGAGTTACAAATTGCTGTGAGCTGCATGATGTGAGTGCTGAAGACCAGACTTTGGCTTCTGAAAAAACACTATGTGCTTTAAGCTACCAGTCCATTTCTTCATCCCCCAAATATTTTATTTTACCCTGAATTAGTTATTCATTCTATATTGTTTGACAAATGGAATTAATTATTCTAGATTCTACAAAGATAACAGCATAATTTAGGCAAATGTATTCTACACATAAATATATTATTACTGTAATCTTTATTTTAAAATATATTTTATTCATTCTTTGAGAATTCCATCTAAAATTCTTTGGTCATAAGCATACCTACTCTTCCCCCTAATTAATCCCAGATCGATTTTCTACTCCTTCCTTTTTCTTGAAAATCCACAACATCCAGTTACATATTTGATGAGACATTCTATTTCAACTATCAATCCTTTTCTAGAATCCACCCTGAAATCTTGACACTACTACAAAACTTATATCACACAAGACAGATCAGTCATGGTGATATTATCACATTTTGAAGATTTTACAATTCAATAAATTGACCAAGATTTGAAATTTATACCACTAAACAAGTTAACACATCCTATTTATGCAATTAATTTAATCTAGAAAAAGCTAGCAATTATACACATACATGGCTATGAAATATTCAGGACTTCAACTTCAGCTCTTTTGTTGAGTGGACTATAATTTTACTTTTTTATATATTTGAAAAATTTGCTTTCCTTGGATAATAGTAATGCCTATAGATATTTCCACTCTTTTATGAATTTTCTGACAATGTTTTAAAGCAATTTATGATAGCCAAATTAAAATCTACTAAGCTACTTTAAAACAATTACTTCTGCAATTATTTTGTTAAATATTAAAATATTTTTTCAACTTCTTTTTAAAATTTTTAATTGAAGCCAGGCATGGTGGCACACACCTTTAATCCCAGCACCTTGGGGGCAAAGGCAGGTGGATTTCTGTGAGTTCAAGGCCAGCCTGGTCTACACAGCAAGCTCCAGACCAGTTGGGATTAAAGGCAGACCCTGTCTCAAAAAGACCAAAAAAAATTTAATTGAATATTTCTTATTTCCATACAATATAATTTCATCCGGTTTAGATTTTTTTCCTAGCCCCACTTCCTTTTATTACTGCTTCGCACCAAATCTTCATGTATTTTTATATGTAATACATAAATACATACAGCCTATAGAGTTTAATTTGGGTCCCCTGATAGTCTCAAATTGGGTCCATCCATTGGGATCTGGTTAATCTAGTAAGAGTGCATGCTTGATAGAAAGTATATTCGCCCCTGTCAGCAGCCATTTTTGCAGCAGCGTCTTTAGTTGTGAGCCTGGCAAGACAGGATCATGGGTCCAATAGTGATGCAAATACTATGAGAGTGACCAATACTCATTTATTGGATTTAAGCTCTGCTTCCCATAGCTGACATTATTATCAGACTTACAAACCTGAGACCAGAAAGGTCACAGGACATACGGGAAAAAGTAAAACAATTTTATTATATTTTATTGATTTTATAATACCAGGAAATAATATCACAATAAATGCCTGCTTTTGTCAGTTATTTCAAACCAGAAGGTTTAGGAGATCTTTGAGAAGAGGGTTCATGCCACTCCTTCCTCAACCCTGGAAAACGGGCTTTTCGGGATTCTGTCCTCTCCATCTTGAAGATCATGTTTTTCTTGTTGTTGTTTGTGTGTTTGTTTTTTGTTTTTGTTTGTTTCTATAACAAATGTTATTCTTTATTGCTGTTATTTGGTTGTTTTTTCTTTTTATTGATGTTTCGTGTATTTCATGCATCATTTTTCAATTCAGTTCAGGAATTTTCCCTTTCCCTCTCCCCTACCCCACCCCACTCCAGATCATGCATTCTGCCATAACTGTCCTGCATCTTTCTCTCAGTCTTTATTTTTTTGTTTCGGAATTCACAATTTCCTCTATTAATTTTATATTACTGTTAAATATGGATACATACTCTCCACCCATATACAGTAATTACAGAGTCTGAAAATAACTGGTGGGTGGATTCTAGAGCCCATTGAGAGATTCACATTATAACAAAACATTTGCTTTCAGATCAACAGAAATGTAGCAATAATGTCATTCAGCTTGTCTTTCATCTGGAGGATTTGGTGTTAGCATCCACAAATGAGGGAAACCATTTGCCATTTGTCTTTCTGGGACTGTGTTACTTCACTCAGTATAATGGCTTCGAGCTCCAACCATTTACCTGCAAAGTTCATAATGCCATCTCTCTTTACCACTGAATAGCACTCCATTGTGTAGATGTACCACACTTTTGTCATCCACTTGTCTGTTGAGAGACATTTGGGTTGGTTCCAGTTCTTTGCTATTGTGAAGAGAGCTGCAATAAACATGGGTGTGCATGTATCTTTGTGGTAGGATGAGTCTTTGGGGTACATACCAAGGAGTGGTATGACTGGGCCAGGTGGTAGGCTCATTCCGAGTGCGCTGGATAGCTTTAGTGTCAACTTGACACACCTGGGTTGAGGGAGCCTCAATTGGGGAATTGGCTCCATTGGATTGGCTTGTGGCCACATCTGTGGAGTATTGTCTTGATTGTTGAGCAGTGTGGGAGGGCCCAGCCCACAATGAATGGCGCCACCCTGGGCAGGTTGGTGTGTACTGTAGAAGAAAGCAGGCTCAGCATGAGCCAGGGGAACAAGCCAGTGAACAGCATTCCTCCATGGCCTGTGCTTCAGCTCCTACCTCCAGGTTCCTGCCCTAAGTCCCTGCCTTGGGCTCCGTAAGTGATGAACTGTGACCCAGGAGATGTGAGCTGAATAAATCCTTTCCTCCCCATGTTCGTGTTGGTCAGAGTGTTTTGTGGCAGCAATGAAAGACAAACGAGAACACCAAGTCTTTTAAGGGTTCTCCACACTGCTTTCCATAGTGGTTGTACAAGTTTACATTCCTACCAGCAGTGGATGAGAGTTTCCCTTTCCCCACAACCTCTCCAGTGTAAGTTTTCTTTTGTTTTCTTGATCTTAGCTAGCTGTATTGGAGTGAGATGATATCTGAGAGTGGTTTTAATTTGCATTTCCTTAAAAATTAATGATGTTGAACACTTTTTAAGATGTTTCTCATCCATCTTTAATTCCTCACTGGTGAAGACTCTGTTCAGCTCTTACTCCATCTTTTCAGGTCATTTTTCTTCTTCTTTGTTTTTTGAGTACTTTATATATTATTGACATTAATGCCCTGTCAGATGTATCACTGGTAAAAGTTTCCTCCCACTCTGTGGGTTTTATCTTCACATCCTTGATTGTTTCTTTCACTGTAAGAAGCTTTTGAGTTTTATGAGGTCCCATTTGTCGACTGTTGACCTTACTTCCTGTGCAGCTGCTGTCTGATTTAGAAAGTCTTTTCCTATGCCTATGTCTTGTAGGTTGTTGCCAACTTTTTTTTTTCTGTCACCTTCAGGGTTTCAGGCTTCATGTTGAGATCTTTTATCTACTTGGAGTAGATTTTTATACAGAGTAAGAGGTAGGGGTTTAGTTTTGTTCTTCTACAGATGATGTTCCAATTTTGCCAGTACCATTTGCTGAAGATGCTATCCTTCCTCCTTTAAGGGTTTTAAAGCAAAGATATGTGCACACACAACACCAATCAACAGTATAACAATTTCATTCATTTTCTGTTAGTAAACACATTGTGATAGCAGTTTACACATACTTTTTCAACAAGATTATTTGATTTCTTTCTTTTTTTCAATGCCAATTTTTATTGAAGATTTGTGAATTTCATACAAAATTTCCAAGCAAATCTAGACCTGTGTCCCCTTCCTTGCCCCCCCCACCCCACCAGAGCTCACACATTCTGCCAAACAGGTCCTTCATCCTTTTCTCAGTCGATTTCAAAATTTTTGATGCATAAGTCTACTATTTCCAGGAGAGGTTCACGGTGTCAGTCAGTTATTTAACCCCGTCCTTCTGTTGTTGTTGTCGTTCTTGTTATTCTCTCCAATCTGCATCACTCCAAAACATGCATACATGCATGCCATATATGTTATAGGTTTTAGCATCTTCGGCTTATGATTTTTTTTTTTTCTTTATTAAGCTGAAAGATGTCATGTTTGAAGGCTCCTCCTTGGCAAGCCCAAACAACCATCAATTTTACCTTGTGCTCCACACTGGGGTTTTCCCTTCCCCTGGTCACCAAATGAGGTCCAGTAAGCACCACATCCTGTCTTTATTCCTGTACTGTTCTCCGTGATACAGCCTGGGTAGTCCAACAATGGCAGTCTAGACTCTGAAGAGGCTGAAACCTCAGTAGTAGCTCAGTCCCCAAGCTGGATGCCCCAGCAGTCCCCATCTGGCACTGAAGATTTATAGGATTCTTGGAGAGACAAGAGATTTCAGTCCATTTTGGAAGGTTGAAAAGCTGTGCCTCATGAATTTGACTCTTTTCTAAGCCATCAATGTAAACTCAGTAAATTAATCACTTAATATGAAGATGGATCAAAATAGTCTATGCTCCACATAAAAGCTTTGCCCATTGTTGAAAGAGGCCTTATTATAAGAAAGAATTGAGACAAATGACAAATTGATCCCCAGATAAAACAGGGAATTTCTGTATAAACAAACAACAGAGTCATTTGTTATGCTGAGGGGATTAAGATAGGGGTTCACAGAAAGTGGTTTTGGCCTGGTTTTGAAGGCTGAGTAGGATTTATTTACCAAAAAGGGTGTCCTTCAAGGAAGGCAATCACACTGTAGAAAGTCACAAATGTAAAACTGCAGGAATCACTAGAGCACAGCTAATTTATGCTGCTTGATTTTGTTTAGGGATTCACAGTATTTCTAAAAGCCCTTTGACTGAGACAACTTACTGTGAAATGGCATTTGCCCAAGACATATCTAAGAATATGTTTAAAATTATATTCATAAAATTAATGTGTTTTATTAAAATATCAAAATCATACTAATTTGAAATGGATGGCACCTAATAGAATCATTGATCAGTTTGTTAAATATAAATTCACAAGTCTCTCCTTTCCTCTTCCTCCTTCTTTTCCTTCTCCCCCTCATCTTCCTCCTGTTAATATTGATTATTATTATTAAAAAAGGGGAGTGAAATCTGCATGTGTATTTTTTTCTTCTTATCCTTAAAATGTTTATTTGTTGTTGCTGTTTTTTTCGTTTTTGTGAATTTAATCCCATTTCCTCTTACTATTTAGAATTCAAAAACCTAGAAAGCAAAGTCTCTTGAGAAAGGTTTCACTCCCTACACTTTCCTGTCATTATGAATTAGAAAAAGAATTTAACTATATGTTGATCAGTGTTAGAAATGCGAATATTTTTTTTCCTTCTACTACTACAAGATTTGTATCGTCAAAAACTTCAAGTGATAAACTGGGTGTTGACCTGCATGCCTTTAAGTCCAGCACTTGGGAAGCAGAGGCAGGATCTCTGTGAGTTCTAGGCCAGCCTGTTCTACATAGCAGGCTTCAGGACACCAGCTGGAATACAGGGAGACCCTGCCTCAAAAAACAAACAAAAAGAAAAGCAAAAGTTATATATCCTAGTTGCAGGATTTGATTTTAGAATTCAATAACAGACCACATTATCTTCACTATTTTAGTATTATAATTATTAACCTTGTTAATATACATATATTACAATTTTAGCATATGTATGTCATATATATTTGATATATGTATATATCATATATATAGTTATGTAATTTTGGATTGGTACATTTCATACAATGGCTCTGATTCAAATTTATCTCCCCCATGCCACAACATCCCTTCTGATCTCATGCAGTCTTTTTCCATGTTAAGTCCTATCCATTCAAGCTTTCGAACCCCGACGTCCTTCTGTACAAATTCATCCACTGGAATCTAGTCAGCACATCTATTAATCTTAAGTAAGTCATACTCATCTTCAGCCAGAACTAATCAGTCAGTCTCCTGAGGTTCTCAGTACAGTACTGGCCCAGCACCCATTTCTCTTGCTCCACTCTGAGAACTTGTCTGAGCTGGCATTAGGCATGTGCCTTATGGCATCATTGCTACAAGTTCATATGAGCAAACTTCCAGTTGACTGTAAGTCACTGATTCTCTATGTTCATGCACCAGACTTGGCTCTTCCAATCTTTCCACTCCTCTTCCACAGTGACCCCTGAGCTATGAGTGGGTGAGGTTTAATATTGGTGTCTTACACAGGGATACACACTCTGTAGGCTCCCACTCTTTGAAGCTTGGCCAGTTGTGGCCCTCTCTCTGCATTGCACTCTGTAGAATAAAGAAGCTCCACTGATGAGAGCTGAGGGACCTGTTCATTTTCTGCTTGTCCCTCATTCTGTGATGGTCCACAAGTCTTGGATACAGATGTGTATCCTAGGATTGGGCATATTTCAGATGTGTATTTTCTGTTTCTGACCAGTTGTGGGATTCCACAGTACCTTCCATCTTTTGCAAAGAGGAGGTTCTTTGATGAGTGGTGTACTGTATGCTTGTCTGTAAATATTGACCACATTGCTCCATTCATTGAAAATGCTTGCAAGAAGGTAGAGAAGCTGTGTGTGAGGAGCTGGGGTTAATAAAAAATCTCCAACATAGCATAAATATTTCATGGATATATTAGAGGAAAAAAAAAAGATCAGACATATCAATCAGGTGGGGACTATGTTTATACTTTATTGGACATCTACACTGAAGCAGGATATCATTGAAGCCTAGGCATTATGTGATTTTTTTTATAGGCATAAGGGTGCTTTTACCCATAATTATCATAAATCAAAATATTATAGTTTCCTACACATCCATTGAAGATTGTCTATTTTCCTCATTCTTACTGCTATATATTTTCACTTTCTCCTTATTCATGATAATTCTGTGAGAGCATCATCATTAATATAAATTTTAAAACATGTTTTCATCATCATGTTTCTAGATAATTTGTTTATTATTATTATTATTTTGTGTATATGAGTGTACTGTCTGCATTCAGGTTGGTTCACCCATGTTGTGCAATGCCGTGGAGGTCAGAAAGAGGGCATCAGATTCCCCTGGAACTGGAGTTAAAGATGGTTAAAGATGCCATGTGGGGCTGGAGAGATGGCCTAGCGGTTAAGAGCGCCGACCGCTCTTACAGAGGACCCGGGTTCGATCCCCAGCACCCACATGGCGGCTGAGAACCGTCTGAAGCTCCAATTCCAGGAGAACTCCAGTTCCAGGGGAATCCGAGACCCTCTTCTGACCTCCGCGGCGTTGCACGACACGGGTGCACAGACTTGCATGCAGACAGTACATTCATACACATACAGAAATAAATAAAAAAAAATTAATAAAAAAAAATTAAAAAAAAAAAAGATGCCATGTGGATGCTGGGAATGGAACCCAGATCCTCTGCAAGAGCAGTCAGTGCTCTTAACTACTGAACCATCTCTCCAGGCCATGATAATGTTTCTAAAACCCCCATGAGAAAAATGAATAGAATCATTTTGCAGGTGAAAGAAATAAAGACATTTAAGTGCAAAGAAACAGTAAGATTTCACAGCTGTGCTTTATGAAAAATTCTACACATTCTTGATGAGTTTTTAATCCCATTTTCATACTGCAATCTTGATAATTTTTATGCAGTACTGAGTCTCCAGAGAATTGAGCCACTCTTACCTTAAATTTAGCTAATACTGCACTGTGTATAGGTTTCATGTATACACAAAAAGAGTTACAGCTAACTTTGTGTTTTATTTCTTAATATTAAAAAACACATGCATCCTGTTTAGAAAATAACCTGGAGAGGATAATATATGTAAGTGATAAAAGATGTGTGAATTTCACCCTATAATCTTTTCAAATTAACTTCTTTCTAATATCTTAAATAAATTTATTCTAATATCATATATTTCAATATAATGCTTGAAAGAAACATTCCTGTTTTGAGGCTCTGTTCTATTCAGTTCAAAAATTCATATTTAGTGTCTACCATAAGATTGATGATGTGTCTTTTTGGGGAGGAGATACACAACTACATTCTACTTTACAGATGAATAAACTGAAGTTGACAGACACAGAATGCTTTCATAGAGTCTGAGCATGCACGAAAGGAGTGAAGTTCCATTCTATTCAAATGTGGAACCAATGTTCTTTCCATTAGAGATAAATTGGTGGTTGGGAGAGCATACAATATCTCCATTTGCAAAATGCTTGAAGAGGACACTCATCACAAATCCATTAATACTTGTATTGCATAGAATTGACTTTGGTTTGTGTCCTAAAGAATGAAAATTGGAATATGATTGAAAAGATTTGGTTCTGTTCCTGTTAGCCATTCACTATCAAATATTTTTAACAAATTACCTTGCCTTTTCTTCTTTACTTTAGCTGTAATATGGAATCAATTATACTTATATAGCTATTTGTGAGAGCCAAAGAAATAACACATAATAATGTGTCTGAACATTATAGTGAATAATGTAGAATTTTTATACATTTGGATATAAATATGCATTGTAAATAGGGACCTAATTTGTAGTTTAAAGTTGTGTGATAGCTACTTTTCCTAATAAGGCTTTAGAATACAATGAGAAAATTCATCAGAAACATACACAAAATTGTATAGTAAACAGTTTGCATCCCACCTATTTGGCTATTTTTTATTTTATTTAGATTTTTACTGTGTATATATGTTTTGCCTGTGTGTATATATGTTTATTATGTCATGCAGTGCCCACAAAAGAGCGCATCTGAAAAGTTTCTAGCCTGATGGCTGGAACAAAACCCTGCTCCTTTGCAAGAGCAAGACTGTTAACCCCTTAATAGCTAAGCTACCTTTCCAGGCCCAACTCCTGGCTACATATCTTTCACTAGAATTGTTATTTTTCTCTTGTTCAGGCTGACTTTGAAGTCATAGAGATCTGTCTGCCTTTTACTCACAAGTACTGGCATTAAAGGTTTGTGTCACCATCCTTGAAACTGTGGTCTGAACTTAATGTTTCTGCAATAGTACTAGAGTACTCCTTGACTAAATCCTTCTGTCCATCATCTGCTCTATCCCATTCAACTGCCTTCCCTTGCTCTTTCTTTTTTCATTCTACTCTCTATCTTGATCATCAGTTTTAGCCTTTGGAAATGGAATCCTCCATGGTTTCCCTATTACTTTTTCTTGGTTTTGTCTATATGTTTAGTGAAATTCCACCTCTTTTTAAAAAAAAAAACTGCTATATTTCATTTTGAGATATGTGAGTTCCTTCATCACCATTCTCCTCTATAATATTAATTGCTGTGTTCTTTTCTCAGTGATTACATTTTTTTCTCATTGGAATAGGGCATCTATCCACCTTCTCAAATAGGCCATCACATTTTAAATCAGATTCTTCTACTTCTGTCATCAAACACTTATTCTTCCCTCTAGCCATATAGAATTAAACCAAATATATGTACTGTGATTGCCTCATTTCTATTTCTCACCATCTACCTCTCCCTTTACTCCCTCTCCTTCCCTTTAACCTGTCTTTATCAACAGTTAAGGGCTAGGAAGCAGCTGGTTATTTTGCTTTGTGGAAGTCTAATAAATGGAAAATTTAGAGGATATGGATAGGAAGACAGAAGAAAAGACATAGTGGATCCCAGTGATGGAATCATCTTAATGTATGCTAAAGAAGGAATTAAGATAAAGATGAGATTAGAAAGACATGGTCATGTTCCTGCTTTTCTCTAATTTTATATGGGCTTTTTCCTTGAGCTTTGTAATAAACTTCTTTTATTAAAATATGTTCTGCTTATTAAGACCACTTTTTAATGCAACTAAGCCAATCTCTGTCTGAACTGTCAATTTTTACCTCAAATATTTTTAGTCTCTAAGTTAACTTATAATTGTACTTTATACATTTTAAACTTATGTTCTCTGTTTTGATAAACTGTGGTCTTCATGACATGAAGTTCAAGTTCTTTTCCTACTTAACATGGAACTAAATATTTATTGCCCAAGTAATTCCACATGAGAAAAATAGTGCAGGTACTTTTCTTGCCTCACTGAGTGTAGTTGTTGGGCATAATTTGCAAAATCTGACACTTAAAGCAGATTTTACATAGCATTCATAAAAAGATGTTTCTGAAAATCTTGTAAACTCTTCTGAAATGTTAGCCTCTCTCCAGTAAGGCAGCAAAAATTCCCTCACAGTTTTTCTTGTGATAAATATAGACCTTCTCTGGGTGCCTTTTGGTTCCAAATTTCCATTAGTAAACCTCAGGTTCTCCCAGACATGGAGAACTCTAGTTGTCACGCTGTAGAGAGAACAGTATTGGAAATTTACTCTCTTAATAATAGATAACCAGAGCTGGAGATAAGGCCTAGCGGTTGGGAGCGCCTACCGCTCTTGCGGAGGACCCGGGTTCGATCCCCAGCACCTACATGGCGGCTGAGAACCGTCTGAAACTCCAGTTCCAGGAGGGCTCCAGTTCCAGGGAAATCCGAGACCCTCTTCTGGCCTCCGTGGCATTGCACGACACGGGTGCACGGACTTGCATACAGAAAGTACATTCATACACATACAAAAATAAATAAAATTAAAAAAAAATAGATAAGCAGACCTTAAGCCCTACCAATTAGAAATAAATATATTCAGCTAGAATACAGCCCCCTAATTTAGAGCCCAAATGTATAGTTTGGTGAGAAATTCCCTCCTTAGATTAAGCTCTATCTATACAGCTACATATACTTATATTCTTAGTTCTTTCCTGTTCCAACATTATTTCAATTCTTCTCTTACTAAAATCAGTTGAGCTTTTCCCAAATGTATTGTCATGACAAACTTCTATATGTTATTTTTTTCAGTATTTGTGCTATGTATGTATATATTTGTAATAATACCTTAGTTTAATATCCTCACAACACTCTATCAAATGGCTTTTATAGTGCTTTGATGGATATCAACATTGTGATTGTATCTATATGTAAAAATTATAATGAAGAAAATCTCTGAACTGGGTAGAACATACTGAAATGACTACTCTGTGCATAAACAGTCACTTCCTGTACTGTTGTAATTAGGTTATGCTGCTCATAATACTCATTTGGAGAAATAATATTTTTTTCATAACATGAAAGCTCATAGAACTTGTTGTGGGCATACAAAATTACAAAACATTTATTAGAAGGGAGAGATGAAATCTAGCTTAAGAAATAATTGTAGATTAGTGTGTGTCCATTCATTGCTCCCAACAAGACTCTTATCCTTTCAGGACACTGTCTGTCCTTTCCTAGCAACCATCAATTGCCAAAAATATCTTAGACCTTTTTTGAGATAGTGTCTCTCTTTAGTCCTAAATGTCCTGGCACTTCTTATGTAGAATTGGCTGGCCTTTCTCTCTCAGAGATCTGTCTCTGCCTCCTGAGCGCTCAGACTAAACACATGAACCATCAAGCCTGGCTCTTAAATATTCTTGAGGTTTATTGATATTTTCAATTTTGTGTACACATAGTCTATGCGTGTATAGCATAGACATATACATTTTAGACACTTCTGTTTTGTTGTTTTTTTTTCCCTCAAACTATAGATTTTACTTTTTAATTACATATTTTTTTTTCATTTAGGTCACTACGTATTTCTAACATTATTTTTTACTGAAGCTTTGTGCATTTCATACAACATTACTTAATCAAATTTGCTTTATTTTTGAAGTCTCTCTTTCCTATCATTATCCTATAATTGAGAAGGTTCTAGTTATCTGATGTTATAGAAAACAAATCATAAGCTACAGGTAGCAGAGATAACATTAAAGATTCAATTTTGTTTAAGTATGGCATAGTCTCTAATGATAGTCTATGAAGAAAATTAAGTCTCCCTTAAAATATTACATGGTATTTTCCTTTGCTTTTGTAATAGTTGTTTGGACTATGGTATATTTTCTAGTTATATATATAGTGTTCCACCTGTAGTAAAAATTGTTTGACAGTAGTGATTTTATTGCTAACTTGCCTCTGTTCCTCCACCTATCTCAGAAGTGACTACTTTACAGGAAATGTGTTTAGTTATTGTGAGGAAAATATGGACAGATGAAAATTGCACAGAGTTTAGAAATTCAGGGCCAGAATTCAAACTAATTTTTATCATATTTCCAAGTCCAGCAATGTGAAAGTCTCTTTAAAATGAGTATGATATCTACATTGCTTGAATTTTGATTCTCAATTGAGAAATAACAAATTAATATGTCAATATATTTATTCTAAAATATTTATCTAATCAATAGTTATTAAATATAAATTAAGGAAATTATATCAAATGCTTGGAATGAGAGGATCCTTGTTAATAGTATTATAAATGTTTAACAATGTAAGATTTAATTAACAGGTATACTCCTACTTCAAGGAATAAACCCGATATAATAAAATAGAAAAATATACAGAATATGTAACATGGCCTATATAAGTGACCTAATTGAATGTATTTGGATATAACATATTTGGCAATTTAATTCATTAGAGTCCTCAATGTAATATTGTATGTCTTGATCATGTGCCAAATATTTAATGAAAGATCTGTGATATATTTGAGACTTTTAAAAATCAGATTTCTAACAATTGGGTACTATCTCACAGAAGGAAATTGATGTTAATATATAAAAATGGTATTCATCCTTTTTATGGTTTCTAGATGGGTTTGCATATAAATCTTATTAAAATTTGAGGCCCATTCATTTCAAAGCCAATATTCTAAAAGGTCCCTCTATGTATTAAAAATAATAAGAATGGACTATTACAGCATCATAATGATGTAGTCATCATTAATAAATGTCTTATTTATTACGGTAACAAGTCAAGTAATAAAATACAACCTATGTTGGATCTAGAGAATTAAAATATATTCTAAATCAATTTGAAACAGTAAAACCCAGATACTTAATATTTATAAGTTAAACCAGGAGAGAGAATTAATCTGACTGTAATTCAATGATTCAGTCTTGTCTGGACTTCAGCTTCACTGAGAAAGACTGACCTGTCAAGAATAGTACCTGCCAATGAAGTGACCAGATCCAATCCATAGACTCTGCTACTTTGCCATCCAGTCCATCTTTCACTTCAACAAGAGGTCAAGTTAAAGGACAAATGCATCATTACAGTGAGGGACTGCCTGAGTCTGGTGCATAGAATGGAAAAGTGTCTCCAAGATTTTTCCTTTATCCTCTGATGCAGGGCATCCCAGAGACCCCAGAGGGTCCTAAGGACTATCTCAGTGGTTCAGATCTCTAGATAAAGAAGACTCTGAATGAAGCCTCCCAAGAATGTCATGTAGATATGCAGAAAGTTACAAGTGGCCAAAAAGATCAGAGTCCTTTTCTGTAACTTCCTTTGTAAAGCACTGAGCAAAAGCCTTGCATAATATCTGGCAAAGGGCAGAACAAGATCAGAGTTTTATAAAGCGCATGGAAAATTGACCTTAAAATCCTCCTAGTGGGAGTGAATTCATGCCTGGCAATGTAAAGTCACCCAAATGCACACGGCTGGAGAGGACACAGATCCTAGAGAAAATCCCTAAACCTGTCATATCTCTAAACAAATGAAATTTCTTTTTATATACTTAATATGGAATATTATATTTACAGACAAGACTACCATACACCACTCAAATATCAAAGAAGCTTCCTTTTTAATAAAAAGAGGGAGGCAAGCCGAGTGTAGTGGTACATGCCTTTAATCCCAGCACTCTGAAGGCAAGGCAGGGAGATCTCTGTGAGTTCAAGGGCAGCCTGGTCTACATAGAGAGCTCCAGGCAAGCTGGGACTAAAGGGAGACCCTGTCTCAAAAGGACCAAAAAAAAAAAAAAAGTAAAAGAAAAGAGGGCTACTGAAGAATCTCAAAATTGGTCAGACACAGAAAATACACATCTAAAAGATTCCCAATCCCAGGAGACACATGTACAGTTGAACCTCTACACCTAAGACTCATGGAACAAAGATGAATGAGGGACAGAGAAAAAGTGAATGTATCCCTTAACTCCCATTAGTGAAGCTTCCTTATAGAATAGAGTAGAATAGAATGCCATGCAAACAGAAAGCCACAACTGACCAAGTTTCAAAAAATTGAAGCCTCCAGAGAGTATGTGCCTGGATAGGACTCCTATATTAAACCTCTCCCACCCACATCACAGGGATCATTGCCAAAGGATGTAAGGGAGGTTGTATCAGCCACAGATGGTGCATGAACATAGACAAGCAGAGGCTTTCAGAATGCATGAAGCTTGCACATGTGAAATTGTGGCAATGGTGGCATCAGGCACAAGACCACCAACTCAGATAAGGTCTCAGAGTGGAGCAAGGGAAATAGGTAGTGGGCTGGTCCTGGACTGAGAACTACTGGTGACTGTTTAATGCTGGGTGAGGGAGACTATGACTTGCCTAAGATTTCTAGATGTACTGATTAGAATCCAGTGAATGGATTTGCACAGAAGGACATCTGGGTTCAATAAGACTCGATAAGACTTGACTGGATATTGTAATGCATGATTTCTAATGGAGAGTTGGGGCATGGAGGTAGGTGCCCTAAATTTATTTAGGATCCATGTTATGAAATGTACAAATTATGAATAACAATTAAAAACAATGTAGCTTGGCATCTTCCATTCCATATGAGCACATTGCATTGGAGGCTTTATGTTGGTATCAAAGACCTTTCCAAACACCAAAACTAATGATAACTTGGTCATGAACTTCACAACTTCTAGGAGAGTGAGAAGTAAATTTCTCCAGTGTTTATAACACAGTGATAGCAGTATAAGCAAACCAAACCATGTCTAGTTCTCTGATGTTGTATTTCTTCATGTACACCAAGGTTCCATAAGTGTGACATTTCTGTATGTTTTCCGTGCTGGATAGCTTTAGTGTCAACTTGACACACGTGGGTTGAGAGAGCCTCAGTTGGGGAATTACCTCCATTGGATTGGCCTGTGGTCACATCTGTGGAGTATTATCTTGATTGTCGAGCAATGTGGGAGGGCCCAGCCCACTATGAGTGGTGCCACCCTGGGCAGGTTTTTGTGTACCATATACGGGGACAGGCTGAGCATGGGTCAGGGGAGCAATCCAGGCCTCCATCATCTACAACTCTTTCAGTAAAACTGTTCCAAGTTCCCCAGCCACGATCTTTAGGCATTCAATGATTTTTATAGCCCAAAGTTCCAAATGCTTCCACAATCCTTCTCCAAAACACCAAGGTCAGGTCTGTCACAGCAATACCCCACTCTCAGTAGCAATATCTGTTCTAGTTTGTCTTCCATTGCTGTGACAAAACACTCTGACCAACACCAACTTGGGGAGGAAAGGGTTTATTCAGCTAACATCTCCTGGGTCACAGTTCATCACTTAGGGAGGCCAGGGCAGGAACTCAGGCCAGGAACCTGAAGGCAGGAACTGAAGCACAGGCCATGGAGGAATGCTGTTTACTGACTTGCTCCCCATCCAATGGACATATGTCTGCATGGTTTCAAACCCCACTCCTGGTACCAATTTCTGTTCTAGTTTGTTTTCCATTGCTGTGACAAAACACTCTGACCAACACCAACTTGGGGAGGAAAGGGTTTATTCACCTTACATCTCCTGGGTCACAGAGAGCAGCAGAGGCTTGGTACTGTGAGAGGTCAGGAAAGACCATTGGTGGAAGTGCACCTCTGTTGCCGTGAAGACCCCAGGATTGCAGGGGTCATGGAGAGAAGCTGAGGCTTTGCACCAGGAGAGGTCAGAAGAGACTGTTGGTGAATGTGCTGCCTCAGTTTCAGTGGCGACTCCAGCTTTTTGGAGATGCCAGGACCATGGGATGACCACCAAAAGCAGCAGCATGTTTGAAATGGAGCTGGCCTGGGCCTGTGAGATGAGCTGTGTGTGCCAAGGAAGGCAGAGTCAGAGAAAGGAAGCTGCTGAAACCCTTTGGAGCCCAGAAGATCGTGAGTGAATCCCAGGTGTCCAGCCTTGAGCTACTTTGCTGGACTTAGGTTTTGTTTGAGTGTGCCTGAGTCTTCCCTTTGAAATAAGACAGTACTTGTTTTGGATTTTACAGCAGCCCACAGCTAAGAGACCTTTAACAGACTGTGAACTTTTAAGTGTTTGGACATTTTAAGGATTGTGGGGCTTTTAAGGTTGTGCTGTCTTAGGTTGTGATTAATGTTAACATCATACTTTGGGGACAAGAACTGGAAAGGTGGTGGTTTAATATGATGTGATTTGTGTGTCAAGTCGACAAGGGGTCAATTGTGCTGCATAGCTTTAGTGTCAACTTGACACAGCTGGATTGAGGGAGCCTCAGTTGGGGAATTGGCTCCATTGGATTGGCCTGTGGCCACATCTGTGGAGTATTGTCTTGATTGTTGAGCAATGTGGGAGGGCCCAGCCCACTCTGGGTGGTGCCACCTGGGCAGGTTGTTGTGTACCATATAAGAGGTCAGGTTGGGAATGGGCCAGGGGAGCAAGCCAGTACACAGCCTTCCTCCATGGCCTGTGCTTCAGCTCCTGCCTCCAGGTTCCTGCCCTGAGTTCCTGTCTTGGGATCCCTAAGTGATGAACCGTGACCCAGGAGATATAAGCTGAATAAACCCTTTCCTCCCCAAGTGTGGGAATGGAACTTTGTGTGTGGCTTGAAGCGAGAAATTGTAAGACAGGTCCCGGGAGGTCTCCAGTTATCTGATATCTCTGTGGGCTTCCAGAGTTATCTGTAGCCTGAAGATTTGGGATATTACAATAATTCTTGCTTTGCCCTATCTCTGCAAAGTTCCAGGCCTGTTCCCTTGAGGCACTGAGCAGAATGTCACACCTCTAGTTACCTGTTCCACAAACCAGAGTTCTGCAGCCCCCCCCATTATGACCAAGTTGGCTCACCCCTCCCTTCTGTCTGCTCCCCACTTCCTTGCCCAAAGCACAGTAGTCTTGAATATATAGACCTCACTGACAGAAAATAAATGGAGTTCCTATCCTCCCAAGTTCTCCACGCTTCTGTGTGTGTGTGTGTGTGTGTGTGTGTGTGTGTGTGTGTGTGTGTGGTGTCTACTTATTTTTCCTTCAGGTGATCTCAGGCAGTATTTCCTCTCCCCTTCTTGTGGAAGCAGAGCCCAGAGACTGCCAACCTGCAGGCAGTAGGCAAGTCCTGGAGCTGAGCCAAGAAGGGAAGGACAGAGTGTGGAAGGCAGTCACACGTGACTCAAAGACACAACACCAATACCCAAGTTGGTGTTGGTCAGAGTGTTTTGTCACAGCAATGGAAGGCAAACTAGAACATTTTCTGAGGGACGTTATTCTACATTTTCAAAACTTTTACTAGGAAAGGTAAGTTCTGTGAGGCAAAATCATTTTAAAATTTGCAATTCTCATCCTACTTCCCATTGTTGGCTCACAGTTTAATCTCTTTCATTTCTTACTGAACAAGTAAGTCAATAATTTATTTTAAACTCCTTAGGGAATAATAGCATACCTAATATTGGCATATTCAACTTCCAGCATAATAACTGAAAAAATTATACATTAGGCCTAATTTAATTGAAGTCTCTAAATTCATCAATTATTTCTTTAGTTCCTCTCATGTAACTAGGTAACTGCATAGTGGAAGAAAACTCCATTCTCACATAGACTTCAGAATCTTAGCATCTATTTTAAAAATTTATCGGGTTTTTGTGTGCTATACTAGATTTTAATGTAATCAAATTTAGAGCCCCACTACCACGTGTCTCCTAAAATTGTATCCACAATCTTTGCTATATTTTGCAGTCATACATAATTTGACTCTAGTAAAATGAATAATATTCTATGTCACTCTCTTAATTCCTTTATTCACATGGAGAAAATTCAAGAACCCAGTTGACATTCAATAAATGTTTTGGATTAATTAAGTACAGCTAGAAAAAATACGTTAAAGAATAACAATTGTTCCTGTGAGACACACACACACACACACACACACACACACACACACATACACATTTTCAATGAACTATATTTGATCAGAGAGATCTTATGGCCTCATTTGGCAAATTATCTGGTAAAGAATTGATTCATTATAAAAATGATTCAATGGTAACTTAGATAGATGTATATTCAGCATTATTTTAGGGAAATTTTACTTTAAGATGTATTAAATACAGGTTTAAAAAATTATATTGTAAGATGGGCATGGTGGCACACACCTTTAATCCCAGCACTTGGGAGGCAGAGGCAGGCAGATCTCTATGAATTCAAGGTCAGCCTGGTCTACAGAGTGAACTCCAGGCCAGCTGGGACTGAAGGGAGACCCTGTCTCAAAAAAATATTATATTGTGAGATAGGTGCTTATTTTCCTTAGTCCTGATGATATTAGTGATATCCCATGAGAAATTTCCACTGGCATGTTCCCTGATGTGTGAGATTAGAATCTCTTTACATGTGCTAATTTGTATCACTTATATATCTTCTTTATGAAAGTGTTCTTCTCATATTATTGGCTATTTTCATGTTCAAATTGCTTTGTTTGCCTTTCTATTTTGAAAGTCCTTCATGGACCCCTGGTATTAGTCCTCCGTTAGATGTACAAATCTTGATATTATGCACTAACTTCTCTTTATCCACTCCATGATCTTTCAAAGAATAAATGTTAAGATTTGATGTAATACATTTTAGCATTGTTCTTTCATAGATTACAATTTTTATTTAACATTTTAGAAGTTGGTATTGAGACATAAATGCTGAAGATTTTAGTAGTTTATACCTCAAAAATTATTTATAGCATTATGGCTATAAATGTTTCAGAATAAGTTTAGTATATGATGAGTTTGGGTTGAGTTTGCTTTATAAATTCTGATTTAATTTTTTGGAAAAAAACATGTATTTATAATATACCACACGATCCATTGAAAAATATGCATTTAACATTATGCAGCATTGCAGAGGTGAAGTACTTGCTTAAAGTGCATTCATTGACTCCTATACTATGTTTGGAAAATTTAACTTTTCCTCTGTTGCGTGAACTGGTTTTCACTTTTCTCAGCATTCATATGGAAGGCTTTTGTGGGTTTTGTTCTGGGTTTCTACATACTTTCCTCCACTGAGTGTGCTGTTGCTGCTTTCCAAGATGTCTTATATTATTTATTACTTAAATATATAAAACTCATGATACTGGAAAACTAGCACTTTTAATTTATTATTTTATTTCAAATTATAATTATTCTAATATTGTGATTCCCATATAGTTGTTACTATATTTATCATAAGTTTCTGGCTTGATCAGAAATATATTGAATCCAATGAATTATACATTAATTTAGGAAGAATTAATCATCTTGACTATTCAAATTGTGTTATCATGTCTTATGGTGACTGATTTTCAAAGGATTATTTTTATCATTTTAATATTATTTCTGTCTCTGTGTCTCTGTCTCTCTCTTTTTCTCTCTCTCTTTCTCTTTAGGCATATGTATACACATGAGTGCAGTACTTACACTGGACAGAACAGGATCTCAGATCCCCTGAAGCTAGAGTTACATGGAGTTGACATTTGTACATGTCAATGTTGGGTAAAGAATTTGTGTTCTGAAGCCTCTATCCACTGATACTTTTTATTTGACTGTAAGGCAAAATTACATCCTGGAGGGAAAAGGTATATTCCTTGCCCCCTCAGTTTTTTTTTTTTTTTTTTGTAAATTTTCACAGTGCTCTGATCTGCCTCTCTTGTTTCCCAGACCCCTACATTGTGATTTATGTTTTTCCAGAAAGGAATTGTATCACATACCTATAAACAGAAACCAAGCTGAAAGTGTTTACCACACCCCTTCAGACTGTCTCCCTCTGCACTGCATACCGATGGATAAGGCTTCAGGGTTGGAGAGATGGACTATTGGTTAAGAGCGCCGACTGCTCTTGTAGAGGATGGGGTTTGATCCCCAGCACCCACATGGTGGCTGAGAAGCATATGTAACTCCGACTCCAGGAGAACTCCAGTTCCAGGGGAATCCAACGCCCTCTTCTGACCTCCGCGGAATTGCACGACACGGGTGCACAAACCTACATGCAGCCAATACATTCATGCACATAAATAAATAAATAAAATAAATAAAATTTAGACTTCAGAGCTTGTTTGGGGCTGGTGTGCCTGGAGCTGTTGGCCAAGAAAGCTCTAAAAGCCTTCAAACAAAGGCTGTTTGCCTATAACTTCGGATACACATAAGAAATGCAGACCAAGATACTATTGCTGAACTTATGGCATGACATAAGCATGAGAAAAAAAATTATGTTGAGATCCTGAACTACAAGTCAACAGCTGACCTTCATGGTATTAGAAAGCACTATCCAATCCTCTAGAAAAAAAAGGTCTTTGAAGCTTCACAACAGAGTTTTCTGGCTATACTTTTCTATGCCAAAGAAGATGTAGTGCAGGAGCGGCAGTCTGATAAAGTGCACTCAGAAAGAAAAAAATTAAAAAAAAATCTCAATTTGGTCTATGGCCTGCTTTCTGGTGGGGTATGACACAAGACTGACACTGTACCCTTGGTGCCTCCAAATGTCAGGGGACTCTATCTACCATATTGAAACGTTATTAGAATTCTTTGGTCAGAGTTATAATGTCCCAAGCAAGATATCTCCAACATATGTGTCTGTACCCATACAATAACTTGATATAATTTTTAATATGTGTTGCTATTTGTCTTTTACTACTAAAACGAAAAGGAGACTGCTAGATGACTCACCAATCCATCATAAATAGAACATGGAGAGTCCCAAAAAATTGACATGTCACCTCAGAAAGGGAAGAGAAAGAAAAAGGGGAAAGAGAAGTGAAAGAAGAAAAAAAATGCCTATATAAACATCATTTATGTACCAGAATTATGTCCTCCAGGAATAAACTGTATGTTAACTTCAATATATATTTAGAAGTTCAAATATTTCCCTTTAATTTTATATTACTCTAAAATATGAATTCAGGCATATTTTGGAGCAATACAATTGGGAGGGAACCACAACAACTTAAGAACTGGGTCAAAGAATGAACTGATATGGTTAAATTCTGTCCAAACAATAAACCTTTGCAGAGAAAAACTTAAAAAAAAAAAAAACTGAGGGGGCTGGAGAGATGGCCTAGTGGTTAAGAGTACCGACCGCTCTTACAGAGGACCCGGGTTCGATCCCCAGCACCCACATGGCGGCAGAGAACCGTCTGAAACTCCAGTTCCAGGAGAACTCCAGCTCCAGGGGAATCCGAGACCCTCTTCTGACCTCCGCGGCATTGCACGACAAGGGTGCACAGACTTGCATGCAGACAGTGCATTCATACACATACAGAAATAAATAATAATAAAAAAAAAACTGAGAAAAAGATGCAGGGCATGTTTAGCAGAATGCACGAACTGGGGTGGGGTGGCGGGAAGGGAAAGGGGAATATGTCTAAACTGAACTGAGAAATGATGTCTAAATACACAAAACATCAATAAAAGGATTATATCAAAAAAGTAGGAAAAAAACCCAGTCTTCTATCTCTCATTCTCTCTCACCCTACCTTCCAAAGCCCATGGACTCTTGTGGAAGTGATGGTTGAGCCAGATTGTAAGGGACAAGGAGTGGGGATGAATGGTGAGATTACAAGGAAAACATACTGGGTATTATTTTTTGTGTAAGCAAACATCTTCAATTGGGCTTGGGGACCCTGGGTTGTACCGAAAACTAGACAATGATGTAATTGAGCTGGTATGGACATTTCTCATTTGTTGCCTTAGTGTTCTTACTGTTTAAATAAATAAAAATTAATTTGCAAAACCCATTACTGCTTCTAAAATGATGAATAAGTGATTCCTCCAGTCCTATTTTTTTACTTATTTAATTTATTATTTACTTATTTATTATGTATTTTACACAGACAGGGGCTCACTAAGGAGACCAGGATAGGATGTCCTTTTACTCACAAAGATTTGGTTCCCATTTTTAAGGCATTTACTACCACACCCAGTAGACCTTTTAAAACTATTGTTCCAGAATTGTTTGCCAGGTATAAACTCCATTTAGTCATTGTGTCTAGGTATATATTATATGATGACTTTCATATATTGAAGTATTTGTTTGCCTATATTTTATTAATGATTTCTGAGTCAGTATCATGTGTCATATTGATATTTACCAGTCTCTTCTGTACGTTGCTGGTCTTTTTATAAGATACATATATTAGCTTCATAAGTTTGTACAGAGAAATATTTGGCCCTCACTCATTTTCTGGAAGACTTTGTACAGAATTATTGATAATTCTTTCTACACTCTTTGAGAATCTTCAGTAAGGCCATCTGTTTCTGGAACATGTTTTCTGTGACACTTCTAACTTAAGGAATTGATTTCCTTAATAGTTATAAGCCACTCAAATTATCAGTATCTTAGTGGATGAATTGCATTAGATTGTGTTTTTGAGAAAGTAATCTGTTTTATCTAAATTACCAAATTAATATGTGTAACTTATTTTATATTCCTTTGTTTTCCTTCTGATCTCTGTGAAGTTCCAAAATTTTAGAGATTGTTCATTTAAATCAAAAAGGAGAGGTTATTTATTGGGTGTCAAGTTGACAAGGGGTGGACTTGTGATGGTTAATCCTGGGTGTCAACTTGACTGGACTAAGGAACAAATAAGAGAAAAAGGATGTTTGGATTGGACCACCTCAACCCGGATGGCCCACTCCAAATGTGGGCATTACCTTCTGCCGGCAGGCAGTATAAAAGGCCACGGCAGAGGGAACTGGTCCCTTTTTTTTTTCTGCAGCTTGCCTCTCTCATCTGGTGAGTTTGTCTTGCTGGTGTGATCAACCCTTCGGAGTCCAACGTGTACTGAGACTGGCAGATCTCCTGGAATCCATCGGGCCTTCAGCACCAGATTGGGATTACTGAGACATCCAGTCTTGCGGACTGAGCAGTTCCCTGGATTCTCAGCCTCTCCAGTGCGGCACGTCTACTCTTGGACTCCTTGAACTCTGTCACGTGAGCAAATCAATAAATTGTATATAACTATATATTCGTCCTGTTACTTCTGTTTCTTTAGAGAACCCTGACTAATACAGATTTTGGTACCTAACGGTTTGTCAACTGTATTGATTCTTATAATGGGCTGTGTTCTCTTTTCATTTGAATTTTCCATTTCTAACGTTTTGAGTTTCACTGACGTTTTACTCATATCTTGGTATAATGGACCCTTTTCTTCTTGATTTAGGTTTAAATGTTCTTCGTAGGAATTGCTCAGTGAGTCCAACTTTGTGGAATGCACTCCTTGTGATCCTTCTATGTCTTATAGCACTCTTGTATTATTATTATTATTATTATTATTATTATTATTATTAGTCTTTTTGATACAGGGTTTCCCTTTAGTTCTAGCTGCCCTGGAGCTCTCTCTGTAGACCAGGCTGGCCTTGAACTCACAGAAATCCCCCTGCCTCTGCCTCCTGAATGCTGAGATTAAAGGTGTGTGGTAGCACGCCTCTCACTATTTTATTTTAGTTTAACTGGAATTTCCTGGATTCTGATTTTTAGTTCTTAGTCTGGTGAATTCAGGCATCTCATACTCTTTTATTTCTTGTACCCTGACTTACATATCACTCTGTTCTCTTCTTTCAACTACACTACCTTTTGGTATCTTATGCCAGTTTGATATACCATGCCTATTCTTATATATGTACTTAACAATAGAAACAATGATAAAGATGTTTTCTTGAAAGAAAAAGTCTTCATTGAAATATATGTGATATTTTGTTGAGAGAAATCTCTATGTTTTTGTTTCATCATGAAAAAAATTATCTTTGATAAATTTCATGTACAAACAGAACCCAGTATATCTATAGCCTTTACATTTGAGGTTAATGAGCAAAATTGCAAAGGATAAATTAGGTTTTGACCAGTAAATATTATTTATATATTAAACAAGTAAATAAGCCAAACTGACTTGAGAAAAAATAGTCTGTTAACTAGGTAAGAAAACAGATAATTAAACTTACTAAATTAATTAATTCTAAAACTGAGATATTGCATTTAAATTCACAGTATGATATGTAGGTGATGTAACTTTTGTACAGGAGATTAATACAATCAAAATCTTGTTCCTACTTTGACTTTTCTTCTCCTCAAGAAAGACCTTACTATTGAGTTCCCATTTTACCTTGGTTGTGAAGAGATTTGAAAGGAGTGTTGGGGGCTGCAGAGATGGCCTAGCAGTTAAGAGCACTGACTGCACTTGCAGAGGACCCCAGCACCCACATTGCAGAGGAACCCAGCACCCACATTGCAGCTGAGAACCGTCTTTAACTCCAGTTCCAGGGGAATCCGGAGAACCCTCTTCTGACCTCCGTGGCATTGCACAACATGGGTGCACAAACCTACATGCAGCCAGTACATTCATACACATAAAAAATGAATAAAATTTTTTAAAAGGAGTGTCAATATTTTTGTATCTTTTGGCACTGTCTAAGAATAGCTTATTTTGCATCAAGCCATGTTTCTGTCTATATATTTGTCATCTAAACATTGGGATAACTTTAATCTTGAAGAATATAGCACTCAATAGGGAGAAAGTTGCAAGTTCAAGGCTACCAAGTGCTACAGATTTAGTCACTGACTCAAATGAACTAAAGATACCTGAAAGTCACCTGAACTGATCAGTATCTGTATACATGTAAACATAACTTAAATAATTACTTGAAACAATATGTATCATAGCACAGTACTTCAGTGTCAGTTCCTCTGTGTGTGTGTGTGTATGTGTGTGTGTTCATGTGTGTGTATAAATGTGGGGTATATGAGGGAATGGCATGAGAATACTTTTGTGGAGGCCAGTAGGTCACCTTGGGTGTCTTTCTACATCACTGACTCACTGTGCCTTTTTTTGACAGTCCATAAGCTCCATCAGTGGGACATGGTGGCTGAGAAGTGAGCTTGGCAGTCGATCTGTCTCTGTTTCCCCAGCTATACAATTACAAGCATGAATTAGTGCACCAAGCATTGCTTAAACTTTATTAAATTTGTTCTCTGCTAATTTCATACATGAAATTATGTAAGTGTTCCTAGGACTATCCTCAGACAGGAAGAATTATGTAAGTGTTCCATACATGTAAGTGTTCCCTAGGACTATCCTCAGACAGAAGTCTTCTTCCCAACATGGTTGCTCCTGCTTCCCTAGGATCATTACAGCCAAACTTGACAGCTAAGCTCTGCAAGAAAAGAGGGAATTGAAGATCAGGCACATTTCCCAACTAATCAATCAGTCATGGCTGCAAGAGGAGAAGGAGCAAAGGCAATATAAACTTAGAAAGCCACAATGAGACTCTCTCATAATTTTGTGACAGTATGGGAAAGTCAGGATCCATGTTTGGATGGAGATTCTACAGTGCAGCCTCAGGAGGGGAGCACAAACACCTCCTGAAAGTAAACTCACAACCCCTGGCCTGTAAGTAAGCTCAATAAACTCACTGGTTTTACAAACTGAATTTTGTCAAAATGGTACCAGTTTGTGTTAGCTACCAATGGAGGAAGAGAGAGGACATCATGTGCCTCACAGAAGGAAGTTTTGCTACAATAAAGCACTCTTTACTTTTGGCAAATGGCCCAACAAATTCTTTGCCGGGGTTAATGTTAATGTCTTAAATTTGATTTGACTCATTCACTTTAACCAGGGTCATTTATGTGACCGTGGGATTGGAACTATCCATTAGAGTTTAATAGATTCATTAACGGGTACACAACTGAAGACAATATTGGCCTTCCCTCAGAATTCATTCCTGGCCAATAGTGCAGAAGGGAGATGTAGGCCCATCTGAGCCTCTGTTTAAAGGAAACCTGATTAAAGACACGCCAACTCTTGTGCAGACTCAGTTCAGGCAGCAGCAATGACCATGAGATCACGAATGCCATGGTTGTCGGTTACTACATGCCAGTCCTACAAAAATAACATTTCACAGCCTTTTTCCTTTTCTCTGGTTCTTACATTCTTTCCATACCCTTTTCCTCAATGTCCCAGATCCTTAGAGCAAGTGGTAAAAAAAATCTTCTTATTGCTAAAGCTGCTCCTTTTACTCAACATTTAGAGGAGTGATGAATGTCTGTATTCCCCATTGTTCACTAGAAACAGAAGCTACTCCAATTAAGGTTACAGTAGATTTTCTCTATAGGTATAAACACAAACATTTAGAAGGCAGTTTGGTGTGTCCTGTCAGTTTAGTTAAAAAATAGTAATTTCTCCTTGGACCTAAGGTTTTCAAGTTGGTTCAAGTAGCAAGTATGTATTCTCTTTGTGGAGTAGACCTCAAATCCAATTAGAGAGTGGCTGGTAGAGTGACCTGTTGTATGATGGCTACTGAATATCTGTCCGGAGCTTCTGTTTCAGGGTGATGTTATAGTTTATAGAATTCACAGCTGGTTAAGAACATTGATTATTTTTTTTTCTATGAAATGGTAAAACTGTGATTCTAAGGATCATACACCTGTCTATGTGCTTACCTCAGGGTGAATTAGAAGAGCTCATCTAACTTAAAATTCAGTCAAGGAAATTTTCTTCCCTTTTCTTGACCTTAGTCATTAATATTCGCCAAGATGAGATAAGGATATTTAAAAGCAAAAAGAAAAGACTCAAATACAACAAAAAATAATCCCAGCATTGGTATAAGACTGGTGATAAATTTTGAATTTAAGATGTTTTCAAATAGATTTTCAGTATGGTGAGTGTTGAATAAATTATGATTAATAAGTTTGTTTAAACACAAAAATTCATATTGACTAGGATATGTAAAATCAGGTAATTTTTCTTGTTATTATAGATTGATGGTCCTAGGTAAAAGTGTAAATGAAATACAGTAGAAAAATGGTAAACACTGTTTTATTATTTCTGGGGAAAACAATGTATCATCTAAATTTAATAATGCAAAGGATGGCCTGTCAGAGAGATTATTACAAATGACCAAAGAATCAATACACCCTAAGGCAAAGGAATTAATGTATGAGTCCAGACCTTTCCCTATTTATCCCCTTAACCACTTGATAGCCTTTAAACATCTGTGAATACATAGTATAATTTCAGGTGGACATCAGATATAAAGAGAAACTTGGGTTATTCTCTACCCTTGAATAACTTAAAGACTTGGATCATACATTATTTAAAAATACACATGGGTAAACACCTAAGATTCAAAGTACATTTGTTAATAATTGAAAAACTCCAAAAGAAAAAAAATGAGTTTTTTTTTCTTAGGTCACTGTTGTTTAAGGCAACTTGCCAGGTAGATAGTGAAGTGAGATACATAAAATGGAGCATTAAGGCAGTACAGCTAGTTCCTCATACATAGTAGTGCTGACACTGAGGAGTGAATTCATTGTAGGGACAGTTTCATGCCTCTAGAAATGTGTTTGTAAATCCCATGGCACAGTATCATTAACCCATAGTGTTGGCAGTAAAAATTCTGCATTTTGCATATGAAGTTTAACAGTTTAGGAAATGAAAATTTAAGACATAAGCAAAAGTGAGTTTCAAAAACAACGACTTTTGTTGTTTCATCTTATTTTGTGTCCCAGAATAATTACTATTTTGCAAACCTTATCTAGATTACAAAGTTCAAGATTATAATTGTGAAATATCAGTATTTGAAAACAGTACATATCTGATAAATAGTTGATATATAAGTAGATAGTATGTAATGATGGAAATTACACATTTAACAGAGATAAACCTTAAAATTTGTGTATCTTATGTTAACCATCACTGGGAGGGTACATTTCAAGCAGTTGGAAACCATACAATTAGAGGAAATACAGAACCAGATCTTGTGTAGGGAGCTCACCTTTTGTACTACAGTGAAATAAGCTTGAGTACAACTTTTTAAAATGGCTGGCACATGCTTATGGCTGTTGAACTAGAGCAGGCAGAGTAAGGAAATGAAAAGAAAACCTTGCTTTTTGGAGCTCATGTAATGAGGTGGGCACAGATTGTAACATAAAACCCTAGTAACTTACAAGATCCATTGGTTACATATTATGTTTTGTTACTACAGTATAAAAAATACATTCTCCAGAGACCAAATACCTGCCCAATCCACTAAATGTGTCCCATAAAGAGCAAAAACATTCTTTCCTTCATTCTTCATTCCTTATCAACAGGATGACTGGCCACAACCTTGTTTCACACTACCCACCTGGAGCCCCCTGGGATGAGCCAGCAATCTCTGTTTGCAATTATTTTGTCTTTGATGAAAAAAATAAAAATCCAACAATACATATATTGACTATGAAATTTTTCATTAGTATTTCATAAGAAAGTGATCACATGTCTCAGAGTTGGAATCCATAAAATTTCCACTAGTAATTTTAAAACTATAAAACATTAAAGAAATCGATAATAAAATTAAGCATAATTTTATCTTATGCTAACATAGAAGACAGAATCTGAAACAAAAGCTTCGTTTCAGATATTTTGATATAATGTCATTATATAGACATTTAGAATAATGCACACCTTCACCAAGATAAGGAAGAAACACAAGCTAGCTTTAGTTGTCTTCAGAGGTGATTGTGCTGCTATGAACAGTTTAGAATTTGCAATGTCTCTTGTGAGGCTTCTTAAGAATCATTTAATATATCTACTGAGAATGAGGGTTCAGAAACTTATACTAAGGGATTATTTAACCACTGGCTCTATTCTGAGATACTAAGCACTGGATATGTGAAAAATTATCTAGTATAATGTATATGGGTAATGGTATTCTGTTTAGTGCTACTGAATGAAATAATATCTAAACCAAGCAATATATAACCAAAGTAACAAACAACTAAAATAAGGGGATACATAAAAAATCAAATGAGAAAATTGAGTTCACAATTTTACAACGATTGTTACTAAAGGCAATGTAGAAATTTACAATAGATATCTGGAAGAATGTTCAGAAAAGTACTGAAAAGAACCCATCACCACAAACATGGCTCATTCAGGGAACTAGAGCTGGAATGTTTCCAAGGAGATAGGTTATTATAAAATGCAAAACCAAAGAGATAACAGGGGCAAAAGATCATCTATGTCCTCATAGGGCGCTGAAGAATCAGGATGTGATCCTGTGGAGATTGGAGGCATTACAAGAATTTAGGATGGGATGAGTAACATAAAGCTTTAATTTTAGAGAAATCATTACTCTGCAGCAGCATAGAATTTGAATGCAGGCATTTATAGTCAAAACCAGAGAGACTAGCTCAAAGTGTACAAACAAACAACAAACTTATCAAACATACCCAAACAACATGGAGGTCATAGAGGTGGGTGGAATATAAAAGAATGCTACTTGGTTTTGCTGTTGGATTGATGCTCAGTGCAGAAAAAAGAAAGCTTTCAAGCTAAACAATCTGCTTGTGGGGTGCCAAAAACTGAGTTTAGAATATCCCTGAGACCCAGAATCTGTGTGTGACTTGCGCAAGTTCAATTTGATATGCTTACTAGGTAGGTGAGTAGAGAGAAATAGAAGGAAATAAAGAGAAACCAAGCAGGAAATATAAAAAATAATCAGTATGGCTATCTGGCCTGAACCTTGCTAGGTAGATCAGGATTGGCTCCATCTCTGATCTCCCTGTCTCTGCCTCCTGTCCTCCTGAGTGCTCTGAACAAGGTGTGCTCTACCACAGATTGCCTGCACTATCATTTAAAATAGTATCTTAGATCAACTGTATTGGAATTTATGTTCACTGCTTTTTTTTTTTTCTTTTTTCTCTTAGAAAACATCTTATAATGGGCCCTAATGAAGTTTACCTTCCAGATACTGAGAAACCTTACTACCTCTCCCCTTTATAGGAAAAAGAAAAACATGATGGTATTGAAACCACTCCCAAACTGTAAATTAGAGCCAATTGTTACAGTGGTAATTTCCTATAAAACAGGCATAACTATCCTTTTTTTAATTGACTGATAGGCATAGGAACTGTGAAAGGATAATGCTCCATCTAGAGCCAAATTCAATACTAAAGTGTTTATAAGTTGTGTAATTAAGCAAAATATATTACTACAGGAAAGCTCTGACATCAGAAATGAATTATTCTGCCTAGGAGATGTTGGCTAGGGGATTCAAACCCGCCCCCCCCAAATTATAAAGGCCTTTTGCCTATAAGTGGGATATATGCAAGGAGAGAGGCAGTAAGTCCCTGTTGTCAAAGACCTGGTGTGAGCATGAAAAAAATGTTATGACACGTCACTTGCTAGTGTACAACTGGCCTCTGAAATGCCAGAGAGCGTTACCAAAGGCCACTAAAGCAATACAGCAAAATATTGGTCTCCCCGAGACAAGCAAGACTCCTCCGTCAACATCAGCTACACCTCAACAGCCTGGAGATACTGTGCAACAGTGGCAGCCAAGTGTTTATATATATCCCAAATCTAATTGGCTATTAGCTCTCTCCTTGGAGGAATAACTCACAGTGGATGCCACAAGCTTATGTCCTCTAGTGGTTAGGAGATGTTATAAGCCACAATAAGAACTTGTCACCCTTTATAGAGAAACCACAGTTTGCAGGTTAGCATACCATCCAAGCATCTGTGTCTATGCTCACAGCTTAGCTTGACATACTAATTAGTACTGCTTAAATGCCTGTACATACAATAGCTTGTGCTTTGTTAGTATGACTAAAAAGGGTATCACTGGAAAAGCTGTGAACCCATGAAGGGAAACAACCTGAACAGACTAGAGTCCAAAATGACAACTCCAAAGAAATTAGACTGTTTTCTTCTCACCCACTTGTGCCCCTTTCCCAAAGCCCAGGGAACAAACTGCAGAAGAGAAGGCGTGGTAGAATGTAAGGGCTGCCTTTAATCCTAGCACTTGGGAGGCAGAGGCAGGAGGATCTTTGTGAGTTCAAGGCCAGCCTGGTCTACAGAGTGAGTTCCAGGACAGCTGGGGCTACAGGGAGACCCTGTCTCAAAAAGACCAAAAAAGAAAAAAAAGAAAAGAATGTAAGGGCTGCAGAGAGATAGGGGTGAATCATGAGACTACAGGAATATAGTCTGGACTCCTAATTGATCAACATGCCTGTGCATACAAGCTTCTCCAACTGGACTATGGGAACCTTGGGTTGTTCAAAATTTGGACATAGATACTTGCAAAATGCACCAATTACCTAATTGTATGACAAACTGAGTAACATCAATGTTACCTGCAAACAACTCTGTCATTATATTGTAGAATCCCTTAAAAATAAAACAAAAAAACAAAAAAAAGAAAACATATGTTCCTGCCAGATTTAATAATCTGGGGAATATTTTCTTTAGGTCAGTGGAATTCTACATATCTACTTTGGATTCCGGCTGCAGTTGATTTCTTTTGCATTTCTCTGCCTCATTTAGTATTCAGCAAATGGGCAGAAGAATATGGTACTGCACAGATTATTTCCCTTGCTGAGTAATGCAGTTCATTGTCTCTGAACCAGCATCCTGCGACATGCAGTCAGGAAACTGTTCACTATGATGGTAAATTTCAAGAAGTCCACAATGCATACATTTTATAATTTATAGCAGTTTTCAATTTTGCAGCTCAGATCTCTAATGTATTCCTATTAGATTCCAGCTAGGTATTTGTCCCCCATCCCTCAAAATCCACAGATTTTGGAGAAAGATAGTTATATATAACATATAGGTAAAGCTTTGCCTCAGTTCTATTAGTCCAGCTCTCAAACTCTCTGTTATATGGAAAACAACACAGGAGAGCCAAGATAGCCTTAATCCACTTGTCTCTGCCTGTTTAATGCTAGAATTAAGGGTAAGCAGCACCATGCCCACTTAATAATCTTATATTTAGGATATAATTCAAGGCATTAATAGGCACTATTAGTACCCCAGGGCACAGTCCTCCAAATTCTGGTCCTGTAAGCGTCACCCAGGATTCATGCCCTGTGATTCTGAATTCTGCTTCTACTGTACAAGATTATTCTGATACTCAAGAGTACTCTCCCATCTGTGATTTGGAGTACTTGCTTCCTACATTTGCAAGAGCAAAGCAGATCTCTGAGTGTAAAGTAAAAACCACCCCAAAATCTGAGCAGATTTGTATAGTTGCACTCATCTTTAACCCCTTCTTGGCCAATAACAATGTGATTAAACTAAAAGATTCCTAACTTCCTTAGAATATTCTTCAAACCCTGTCACATAACCTAGCTATCTTCAAACCTGTTTTTACACTTTCTAGTCTGATACCAGTAGCTTCCCTAAAGCTTTGCTTCTTAGACTTCACAATCAGGAGAATAGTGTTAGGTACCAAGGAGTATTGCTGTAGACTGATGCACAGAGTGAGGACCCTTAAGGTTCAAAGGCTTATTTATAATGTGGCTGATTTCAGTGGTTTCCTTCCTATAATACACAAATGAGCATTTTTATATCATGAACACAAATCTTACACTAATAAGTGTTGGAATGAAGGCTCTGAGTTTTCTTCTGATCTTGGGGCTTCTGAAGCTGACTATAAGATCCCCCTTGTACATATTGTACGTATATTCAAATAAAATACAAGCTAATTTTTGTTACAAGTAATGTATCTATGTGTGTATACATGTGTGTCTATGCAATTTCATGTTTGTGCAGGAACTCAAATTTGAAATTTAGTTTTAACTTTAAACACTAGTTCTTTTATCACATACTAAAAAGGATGTGGTTGATACATGTTGCTAAAACTAAAATATTCTAAGGTTAAATTTTAAGAATCTTTTGGAAAGTTAGCTTCTCTTGTTAATTCACCATCTAGTCTAGTGTAAATCTGTTGCCATTCTCAGGTGATACAGCCTCCAGAACAGTGTGAGAATCAATTTCGATTATTTTTAGTAAATTAGTTTGTTATACTTTGCTCTTTCAAGAAATCCCAATGGCATGAATCTATAAACTAAGAAAAAAAATGAGATCTAATATTTTGGAGAAAATAGTCATCACAGTTGAAAATATGATGTAAGTATAATTAGAATTACATGTAATAATTAGTGATTGAAAATGATAATTCTCCATCTGCTGTTTGAACTTTCTGGTCAATTTTCTTTGTTATCATCAGCATTGTCTTCACTTGCACTATGTCCATCATCCTCATCTTCAGAAAGCCTATGAACAAACATTAAGCAAATCAGCCACTTCATTTAGCTCACCCTAATTTTATGTAGGGATTTTGTTATTAAACAACCAAGTACTGAATAACTACGTGAATAATTAAGACTGTACTTTCCTCCCTCCAACTCATTTGGGCAAATGCCATTATAAAGAGATGTCCTTCTTAACTGAGTTATTTATACCAATGACATATGGCCAATACTGAATGATCTCTAACAATGTGATTGTACTGAGCCTGGTAAAATGAATCAAATTACATTCTGAGAGATTCTGATGGTCCTTGTCCTAGCAACAACTTGTTTCAAATCCAAATATTAAGTGTAATTTGCAAATTGAGTTAAGTAGTTCAAGCCCAGAAAAGTTGAAACAAAAAAGGTAAAACAAAGATTTTATTATTTTTTCTTAATTTCTATTGTATAATTTCACCTTCCACATTACCAAATACCCAGAATTGCCATATCATTCTCCACATACCTTGCAAACCTTTAAAGAATTTATTTTAATCAAATTTTCAGGACTTGGACAAAAGGAGAGGGCCATAGAAGTAGAGAAGAAAAAAAAAAACAGGAAGATGTGACAACGGAAGTCAATAAGAGAGAATGGACAGTAAACATTGCCCTATTTCAATAAGAGAGCATATAGTAAATATTTCCTAATTTCTTCTACTTGGTTCAATGATTGTTTTTCTTCCTAATGACTCAGACATACTGAGTATAAAATTTTAATATAATTCTGCTGACTAGTAGTTTGATATTAGGTTAAGTATTAGTTATAAGGAAAGCCAATGTTTACAAAACTATACACATACAGCATTCCATCATAGTTGAATTTTACTAATGGAAGATTCCTCATAATACTAATGGATTTTGAATAAAATGTAAGTATGTGAAATACAGAGCAGTAATTTTTTTTTGAGACAAGGTCTCCCTTCAGTCCCAGCTGGACTGGAGCTCACTAAGTAGACCAGGCTGGCATTGAACTCAAAGAGATCTGCCTGCCTCTGCCTTCTGAGTGCTGGGATTAAAGGCATGTGTTACTACACCCAGGCAGAGCAGTATTTTTTTTTTATTTTTAAAAGGTGTAAATGGCCCTTATATCACACGTTGTTCATTTCCATCGTAAGAAACCTGTATTACCATGTTACTTAATATAATCACCATTTTACTTTTAATGTGAAATATAAAAATAAGAGTCTAATGTATGATAATTAGTATATATTATTGTATGAGTGTAAGAAATGACAAGCATGACTTAAATTTCCAGTTAAGAAATGTGACATTTTTACAACACATAAAAGAAAAACCCAGCCCAGTTGCACAGGTAGATTTTTTGGCATGCAGTCCTGTGCAGGGACATACCAGCACCCACTGCTCAATGCTAGAACCATAGAGAGGAACTGCATGCTTAGCTAGAAGGACAGCTAGTCCCCACACACTCCATGCCCAGTTGCCCAGGTGGGTCTGGCATGCAGGGGAAAGGAGCAAACCACACCCCCCCCTACACACACTGAAGCTATTGATACTGTGGTGGAAAGTATAAACTACTGGTGCTGTGGTTTACTGTGGTTGGGAGGATCCAGCAGTGTCACGATTCAAGCCTGCATAGCCAAAACTGAAGAAGAAACCAGCAGGAAGCAAACTCAGTGACAAACCAGTCCTCCATATTAACATTTGAGATTAGCAATAGAGGCCAAACAAACAAACAAATAGGAGAAAAACAACAACAACAAAAACAACAAATACACTTGACAAAGACATAACGGAAAAACAACAACATGGGAAAAGCTCAAAATATATCTCCACCAAGCTTAACCAATCCTGTAGAAGATCCCAACAATGAGATCTCCCTGGAAGGAAACCAAGACACTGACCTTAGAAGTACAATTGTAGACATATTCAAAGTCCATAAAGAACAAATCAGAGAACTAAAGGGAGAGAAGGAAAAACTCATGAAGGAACTAGAAGGAAAGAATAATAAACTCCAGAAAGAACTAAAAGGAGAGATTGACAAACTCAGAAAAGAACTAAAGGAAGAGAAATACAAACTTCGAAAAGAACTAGAGGGAGAGAATGACAAACTCTGGAAGGAAGTGGATGAAGCAGAAAAAAGAATATCAGACCTACAGGATAATACAGTGCAGCTAGAAAACTCAAATAAAGATTATGAAAAATTAAAAAAAAAACACAAGAGTGGAACAACCAGGAAATGTGGGACACAATGAAAAGTCCAAAACTCTGCATAATAGCGATAGAAGAAGGAGAATAATCCCAGGAGAACAGTATTGATCAGGTCTTCAACAGAATAATAGAAGAAAATTTCCCCAAACTAAAAAAAAAGACAAACCTATACAAATACAAGAAGCATATAGAACACCAAATGGACAAGAATATATCATAGTTAAAACACTAGATGCTCAAAACAAGACAAAATACTGAAAGCCACAGAGAAAAACAACAAGTTATATATAAGGGGAAACCCATCATAAACATGGCTGACTTACAAACTATGAAAGCCAGAAGAACATGGACCAAAGTACGAAGTTAAAGAGCACATGGCAGAAAAACAAACACTTCAGAAAATACTCAAAGCAATTCAAAGAACAGAGGAAAGGAGAAACTACCCTTAAGCAACCCAAGAGAGAAATTACCAAAAGCATAACACAGTAAATAAATACCTAGACCAAGAATTCAATCGAAAAATAAGTTGAAAGGAAGCAACATACATCTTTCAATAATACCTTTAAATATGAATTGTCTAAACTCCCCCAATTAAAAGACATAGAATGGGAGAATGGATTAGGAAACAGAATCCATCTATGTGCTGCATACAAGAACCCCATCTCACCCTCAAGAACAGACACAACCTGAGAGTGAAAGGATGGAAAAAAAATATTCCAAGAAAATGGTACCAAAAAGCAAGCAGGGGTGGCTATTCTAATATCAGACAAAATAGACCTCAGAATAAAATTAATCAGAAAAGACAAAGAGGGACATTATATCCTTATCAATGGGACAATTAACCAGGAAGATTTGACAATCTTAAATGTTTATGCAACAAACTCTGGTACACCAAACTTTATACCCACAACCCTTCAGAACCTCAGGACACAGATTAATCCCAGTATCCTAATAGTGGGAGACATCAATATCACACTGAGCACCCTGGATAGGGCAATTGTACAAAAATAAACAGAGGGACATCAGAACTGAACAATACTATACACCAAATGGACCTCACAGATATCTACAGAATATTCCACCCAAACACCAGAGAATATACTTTCTACTCAGCACCCCATGGAAAATTCTCAAAATCAACCACATACTGGGACACAAAAGAAATTTCAACAAATACAAAAGGAGTGAAATTATTCCATGCATTCTATCAGACCACAGGGCAAAAAAGCTCAATATTAACACCAGGGTAAGCCCTACTAACTGTCAGAATACATGGAGACTAAACAACACAATCCTGAACCAATGAGTGGGTCAGGGAATAAATAAAGAATTAAAAAAAAAATTCCTGAAACTAAACTAAAATGACCATACAACACAACAAAACCTGTGTGATACATTAAAGTCAGTCCTAAGAGGGAAATTTATAGCCCTAAGTGCCCACATTAAAAGACAAACAAACAAACAGAAAGAGAACAAATAAACAATCTAACACTGCAGCTAAAATCACTTGAGAGACAACAACAAATGAACCCTAAATCCAACACACAGGAAGAAATAATAAAAATAAGAGCATAAATCAATGAAATAGAAATAAAGAAAACTATACAAAAATCCATGAATCCAAAAGCTGGTTCTTTGAAAACATAAACAAAATAGACAGACCTCTAGCCCAGTTAACCAAAAGAAACAAAAATCAACTCCAAATCAATAGCATTCATGATGAAAGGGGAAACATCACAACAGATAAAAAGATCCAGACTATCATATGAAAATATTTCAAAAACCTATACTCTACTAAGTTTGAAAACCTAAGAGATACGAATGAATATCTGAAATCCTGGGATTTGCCAAGGCTTAACGAAGATGAGATTGACACCTTAAAGAGACCCATAATACTTTAGGAAATTGAAGATGTAAAAAAAAAACCTCCCAAGTAAAAGAAGCCCTGGCCCAGATGGTTTCACAACAGAATTCTATAAAATATTTAAAGAGGTCTTAGAACCATTGCTCTTCAAACTTTTCAGAAGGATACAAACAGAGGGAAATATCCCAAATTCCTTCTATGAAGCCAGCATCATTTTAATACCCAAACCAGGTAAAAACACAAACAAGAAAGAAAACTATAGAATCATATCATTAATGAACACAGATGCAAAATTCTCAAGAAAATACATGCAAACTGCATACAGACCTGCAACAAAAAGAAATCATGACCAGGTTGGATTCATACCAGAGATGTAGGGATGGTTCAACATATGTAAATCAATGAATATCATACAACCCATAAATGGACCGAAAGACAAAACCACATGATCATCTCAATTGATGCAGAAAAAAGCTTTTGACAAAATCCAGCATTCCTTCATGGTTAAAGTCCTAGAGGGAATTGGACTGGAGGGACCATTCCTCAATGTCATCGAATCCATATTTAAGAAACCCACAGCCAACATCATCCTAAATGGAGAAAAGTTGGAAGCATTCCCCTTAAAGGAAGGAAAATCAGCAAGGCTGTCCACTATCACCACTACTCTTGAATATAGTGCTTGAAATGCTTGCTAGGGCAATAAGGGGAGAAAGTGAAATTAAAAGATTACTAATTTGAAAAGAGGAAGTAAAACTATCCTTTTTTGCAGATGATATAGTTTATTTAAGGGACACTAAAAATTCCACCAGAAAACTCTTTGAAATGATTAAACATTTCAGTAAAGTGGCAGGATTCAAAATAAACCTAGAAAAATCAGTACCCTTTCTTTACACCAACAATAAGCAACTGGAGAAGAAATATAAGACACCTTCCCAATCACAATAGCCTCAAAGGTAATAAAATATCTAGGAATAAACCTAACCAAAGACACCAAAGACCTTTACAACAAAAAATTTAAAACCTTGAAGAAGGAGATTGAAAATGACATCAAAAGATGGTAAGACCTCTCATGCTTGTGGATTGGAAAAATTAATATAGTAAATATGTCCATTATACCCAAATTAATATATAGATTCAGTGAAATCCCAATCAAAATCCCCATGAGCTTTTTCACAGACTTGGAAAAAATCCTTAAATTCATATGGAAAAACAAAAGACCCCAAATAGCTAAAGCAACCCTGAGTGAAAAGTGCAATACTGGGGGGATTATTTTCCAGATTTTAAGCTTTATTGCAAGGGCTATACTCATAAAGACAGCTTGGTACTGGCAAAAAAACCCTGACTCATTGACCAATGGAACAAAATTGAAGATACAAACTTCAGCTCCTACAACTTCAGCCACCTCATATTTGACAAATGGGCCAAAAAACTTAATGGAGGAAAGATAGCATCTTCAGCAAATGCTATTGGTAAAACTGGATCGTCATCTGTAGAAGAACAAAATTAAACCCCTATCTCTTGCCCTGTACAAAAATAAAATCAAAGATCTCAACCTGAAGCCCAAAACCCTAAAGGTGATAAAAGAAAAATTCTGCAGCAACCTATAAGACATAGGCATAGGAAAAGACTTTCTAAATCAAACAGCAGCGGCACAGGAAATAAGGACAACAGCTGACAAGTGGAACTTCATCAAACTCAAAAGCCGTTGTACATCTAAAGAAGCAATCAAGGAAGTGGAGAGAAGCCAACAGAGTGGGAGGAAACTTTCACAACTGATACATCTGACAGAGCATTAATATCCAGAATATATAAACTACTTATAAAACAGAGAAGTAAGAAAACAAAAGACCTACTCAAAAGATGGAGTAAAGAGATGAACAGAGACTTCACCAGTAAGGAAGTAAAGATGGCTGAGAAACACCTTAAAAGTGTTTGACATTATTAATAATTAAGGAAATGCAAATTAAAACCACACTAAGGTTTCATCTCACTCCAATAAGACTAGCCAAGATCGAGAAAACAAAAGAGACCAAATGCTAGAGGGGTTGTGGGGAAAGGGAAACACTCATCCACTGCTGATGAGAATGTAAACTCCTACAGCCACTGTGGAAAGCAGTGTGGAGAACCCTTTAAAAATTCAAAATGATCCTAGTACCTGAGCCAGCCATACCACTACTGGGTATATACCCAAAAGACACATCCTACTACAAATACACATGCACAGCTATGTTTATTGCAGCTCTCTTCACAATTGCAAAGAGCTGGAACCAACCCAAATGGCCCTCAACTGATGACTGGATAACAAAAATGTGCTTCATCTACAGAATGGAGTTCTATGCAGTGGTAAAGAAAGATGACACCAGGGCTGGAGAGATGGCTTATAGGTTAAATGTGCAGACTGGTATTGCAGAGGACCAGGGTTTGATTCCCAGCACCCACATGGTGGCCAAGAACTATCTTTAACTCCAGTTCCAGGGGAATCTGACACCATCTTCTGACCTCTGTGGCATTGCACGTCATGGGTGCTCAAACCTACATGCAGACAGTACATTCATACACATAAAAATAAATAAATGAATAAATAAATAAATAAATAATAAAAAAGAAAGATGGCATCATGAGCTTTGCTGTTAAATGGATGGAGCTTGAAGCCATTATGCTAAGTGAAGGAATACAGTCCCAGAAAAATAAAAAAAGGTGAATGGTTTCCCTCATTTGTGGATGCTAGCATCATATCCCCAGTTGGCAAGCAAACTGAACCACTTTATTATTATATTTCATTGAATCTGAAAGCAACTGTCCTGTTCCAATGAGAATCTCTTAATGGGCTCTAGAATTGTCCTACCACTTGTATTCACAGATTGTAATTACCGTAAGAATGGAAGCTATGTATTCATATTCTATTCATATTTTTTTTTATCTGCATGCGACTTCACTGTTAAAATGTGAATCGCTCAATGTGTTTAGGAATAAACCTATAGTTTATTTTCAGAATTTGTAATTTTGACTTATGTGTCAAGTGTATATATGCTTATTTTGGAGTAATATAAAATTAAAGGGAACAAAAAGAGAGAGAAAAACATAATAAAAAACTGACCAAAAGAGTAAATTTGTGCATTGAAAAGCTTATAAAAGGCTGCGAAAAATATGCAAGGCCAGACTTAACATGTATAACAGAGTACATGAGCTCTGGCTGGGGGCCGGGGGACATAAGGGTTGGGCATGGATGGGAGAATGAGTCTAGGTTTGATTGGGAAATGTATGAAATGCACTCAATAAAATTTAAAAAACCCATTAATGAATACTTTTATTGCTCTTTTGTCTGAAACATTATTGCACAACATCAATACTTTATGTCAGTGGCTTCAAAATTATTATTGTGGTTCATTTTTCTACTTGTTTGTTGAGCATTTTGAAATGGCAAAGACAGTTCTCCTAATCCTTTGACCCCTTTTAAGGAAGGAGATGGAGTTTTAGCCTTCCTAGAAAGCCTGCTAAGCATAAACAAAAGCAGAATGAAATCTCAGGTTCATCTAGCATGATGTAGCTGCCACCAGGGAAGGCATCTTCTGTTCATGGGACAACAGACGTTTGTACAGAATCCTAGAACCTTGCAGGTTCTACTTCTTAAAAAATGGGAATATCATTTTTAAAATAGGTGCACAAGGGTCATGATATGATTTTATGGGAAAATCAAGATTCGTAATTTTTCATAAAAGAGAGAGCGAGGTGAATTTGAAAATCTTTTATTTCACTTTGTTAATACAGTGTCATTATTGAATTAGAAATAAGTCTTTATTTTGCTTCTAGGTAAAATAAAAGACTAGCTAAAATTCTTCTATCTAAATAAATGAAACTCCTTGTTTGACGCTTGGATTTCTCAGCTTTTGTTGTATCAAACAACCATAAGATGATTACCTCATATAAACAAAACTGGCCAATATGAAGAGAATAAGAAGCTGCAGAGTCCTTTTTTTTATTTTCTGAATAGGCACCTATATCAAACTGCTGCCTCCCTGGCCACAGAGAACATTACAGAAGAAAGGGTAGAAAGACTGTATAATGTTAGATGACCACATGGAAGGTTTTTCTAGACAGTTGAGCAGTTACTCATATAAACTCACAGCAACAGTGACAGTTTGCACAAGTCCCACCAAAGCACAAGCCAGACAAAATCCCAGCATAGATGTGGAAAAGTAAGAAACTCCAACAATACCAGTGCAGGTATTGGCAAATGATAGCTGTTTTGAAAGGAAGAGTCAGTTTCATTTAAGTGTAAGACTGTTTGCAGGTTGACAAGGCTCAGGCAGATAAACTCAGATCAATGGGCATTTGGGGACACAATTTTAACAATATATTACAGCAAATGAAACTGGACAAGATTAGTAAAGGGTAGGGGTTAGGCTGGGGACATAAAATGGTAAATAATTATTCTATGAAATTTGTCAAAAATAAATAAAAAGTGAAAAACCATAACAAAACAGTACTAATAATTACTGTCATATTTTAAACTCTAACAATGACCTTGCTAATTTTGAGACATATGCAACACTGTGATTAGATTTAGTCAGTTTTAGTCAATAGACCTTAAAACTTATGTCTTGAAGTAAAATTTTATGCCTTCTGTTCCACAGCTTCTGAGTTGCCACACTGCCGTCCATGTTGGAAAACTAGCCATGTATACTGTCCTCTGTGAGACCAGTTATGAGGTTAAATACAAATGAGTTTGTAAAATATTTATCTTTCTGTTTAGATTCTTTCAATTCACTCTATATTTCATATTTTCAAAGGAAATTAATATTGTCTTCATATTTTCACACCAAATAATGGCAAAGTGACATATTATTAATGGGCATAACTTAATCTCTCTGCATGTATATAAATCAAAACAGTACATCATATTTCATATATATATGAATGTACATATATAGACACACATATGCATGTGTACATGATTATTCAGAATGGAAAATACATGTGATATTACAATAAAATAATCATACACTACAAATATTAATACTGTAGGAGAACATAGAAGAATTATTTATGTCAAAGGAGGGTGTGATGTTTGGAATCTGTTTACTCTAAATATATGTGTTGCAGTTTTAACATATTCACATTATAGTAATATTGACAAATGTCTCATTATTGTTAAAGCATGGTAGTACATTTTTACCAGTAGTTAATGTTCAGAAATTAAAATAGACATAGAATTTCAAATTTAAGTTCTAAGATATAATTACATATTTTTAGTTAGAGGATTATAACAGTTAAGTTTAGTGATTATACTTCTTTCTCTTTCTTTTTTGTTGTTGTCTCCTTTAATTTTATATTATTCCAAAGTATACCTATATACACTCCACATATATACCAAAATGACAGAGTCTGAAAATAAGCTATAGGTTAAATCCAAAATATGCTTGGGATTCCCATTTTAATAGTAAATTTGCATGAAGGCAGAAAGAAATATTACTTTACATTCTCATGTTACATAGCACGCTGATGTATATTTTAATGTACTTTCAAAAAGGGATTGATTCTTATAAATCTTAGAACTTGGAAAAATAGAGATATAAACTTCAAGTTATATCTGTAGTAGCATTAGGCTTGGCTTACATATTAGAATTTAGTGCTAGGATCCACAAATGAGGGACACCATGTGTCATTATCTTTCTGGGACTGTATTACTGCACTTTGCACAACAGCTTCTAGTTCCAACCATTAGTCAATAAATTTCATGATGTCATATTTGTTTACTGCTTCATAGAACTCCTTCTGAAGATGTACCACATTCTCATTATCCACTCATCAGTTGAAGGACACTTGGCGTGCTTCCAGCTCTTCACTATTGTGAAGAGAGCTGCAACAAACCTGATTGTGCACATATCTCTGCAAAATGATGAATCTTCTGGGGATATAGCCAGAAGTGGTATTACCGGGTCAAGAGGTAGGTTCATTCTGAGCCTTTTAAGAATTCTGCACATTGATTTCCAAAAGGAGTTGCATGAGTTTGCATTCCCACCAGCAGTGGATGAGTGTTCCCCTTTCCCAACAACCTCTCCCAAGTATTTGGTTTCATTTGAAGTGCATTTAATTTGCATTTCCTTAATTACTAGTGATGTAGAACACTTTTAAAGATGTTATTTAGTCATTTTTACTTCTTTGTTTTTGAAGTCTTTGCTCAGCTCTTTACTCCATCTTTTGATTGGGTCATTATTTTCTTGCTCTTTTGGTTTTTTAGTAATATATGCAATCTAGATCTTAGACCTCTGTCAGATGTGTCACTGGAGAAGGTTTCTTGCTGCTCTGTAGGTTTTCCCTCACTTCTTTAAATGTTTCTTTCACTATACAGAACCTTTTGATTTTATTTTTTATTTTTTATTTATTTATTTATTTATTTATTTATTTATTTATTTATTTATTTTTGTCTTTTTGAGACAGGGTCTCCCTGTAGTCCCAGCTGTCCTGAAACTCACTCTGTAGCCCAGGCTGGCCTTGAACTCACAAAGATCCGCCTGCTTCTGCCTCCCAAGTGCTAGGATTAAAGGCATGCGCCACCATGCCCAGCAGACCTTTTGATTTTAATGAGGTCCCACTTTATTTTTTATCTAATTTCGTGCAGAACTACTATCGTTTCCTCCTCCTATATCTTGTAGATTACTGCCAAATTTTTCTCCTATTATTTTTAGAGTTTCAGGTTTCACCTTGAGGTGTTTGATACATTTGGACTTGATTTTTGTGCAGGGTTAAAACTGGGAGTTTAGTTTTATTCTTCTGCAAGTGGTAATCCAGTTTTTTAGCACCATTTGCTTATGATATCTTTTTCCTCCATTGACTGTTCTTGACCCCTTTGTCAAATATGAGGTGGCTGAAATTGTATGTGCATAAGTTTGTATCTTCAATGTTGTTCCCTTGATCTATGGGTCTGTTTTTGTGCCAGTACCAGGCTGTTTTAATCATTATTGCCATGTAATATAGCTTGAAATCTGGTATGGTAACACCTGCTGCATTGTTCCTTGTGCTCAGTGTTGCTTTGGCCATCCAGGGACTTTCGTTTTTCCGTATGAAATTTAGGAGTATTTTTTCTCTAATTCTGTGAAGAATTGAATCTATATTTTCCCTAATTCTGTGAAGCATTGAATCTATATATTGCTATGGGTAGTAGGATGGTTATTTTTAATATATTAATTCTTCCAATCCATGAGCATGGGAGGTCCTTTCATTTTCTGGTATCTTGCTCAATTGCTTTCTTCAAAGATTTAAATTTTTCATTGAAGAGTTCTTTAGTGCTTTTGGTCAGGTTTGTTCTGAGATTTTAATTTATTTCATTATTTTATTTTATATTCTTTTAATTTATATTTTATTGTATTCTATTTTATTTTATTTTGAGGTTACTGTGAATGGGAAGGTCTCCTTGTAGTCTTTCTCCAATTGCTTGTTGTTGGCATGAATGCTACTGATTTTATAGATTATTTTTTGTAAAGTTAATTTTTTTTTTTTTTATTTCTGTATGTGTATGAATTTACTGTCTGCATGCAGTTTTGTGCACCCGTGTCGTGCAATGCCGCGGAGGTCAGAAGAGGGTCTTGGATTCCCCTGGAACTGGAGTTCTCCTGGAATTGGAGTTTCAGACGGTTTTTGGCCGCCATGTGGGTGCTGGGGATTGAACCCGGGTCCTCTGTAAGAGCGGTCGGTGCTCTTAACCGCTAGGCCATCTCTCCAGCCCGTAAAGTTAATTTTTATTGAGCGGATTTCATACAATATTACTTAACCAAATTTAGACTCATTCCCCCAAGCATGCCCACCCTTCACACCCTGCCCCTATGCCAGAGTTCATGGATTCTGTCATACATGTCAAGTACTGACTTGTGTCCTTTTCTCAAGCTTTTATAACCTTTTATGTGCACAAGTTTACTGTTTTGGTCAGTTCTTTGAAAAGGTTTTTCTCTCTCTATTTTTGTTCCTTTTAAATTTATATTATTCCAAAATATGCATATATACACTCCACACATAAATCAAAATTGCAAATTCTGAAAATAAACTATAGGTTAATTCCAAAACACATTTAGAGATTCACATTTTAGCAGTAAAGTTGCATGCAGGTAAAAAGAAGTATAACATTATAGTCCTTTTTTTAGAATATAAATGTAAATCTTCTATCCATATATGGTAATTACAATGTGTGTATATAACAGCTGGGACTACAGGGAGACCCTGTCTCGAAAAGACCAAAAAAAAAAAAAAAACAACAAAAAAAAACAATGTGTGTATATAAAAGGTAGGTCAATTCTAGAGCTCATTAAGAGATTCACATTATAATAGCACAGTTGCTTTCAGATACAATGAAATATAATAGTAAAGTTGCTCAGTTTGCCTGCCAACTGGGAATTTGTGTTAGCATCCACAAATGAGGGAAATCATTAGCATTTACTTTTCTGGGACTGTGTAAGTTCACTTAGCATAATGGCTTCCAATTCCATCCATTTGCCTGCAAAGTTCAGGATGTCATCTTTCTTTATTGCTGCATAGAATTCCATTGTGTAGATGTAGCGCATATTTGTTATTCAGTCATCAGTTGAGGGGCATTTGAGTTGGTTCCAGCTCTTTGCTATTATGAAGAGAGCTGCAATAAACAGCTTTGCATGTGTCTTTGTGGTAGGATGTGTCTTGTGGGTATATGCCCAGGAGTGGTATGGCTGGGTCAGGTGATATGCTCGTTTTGAGTTTTTTAAGGGTTCTCTACACTGTTTTCCACAGTGGTTGAACTAGTTTACATTCCCACCAGCAGTGGATGAGTGTTTCCCCTTCCTCACAACCTCTCCAGCATTTGGTTTCTTTTGTTTTCTTGATCTTGGCTAGTCTAATTGGAGTGAGATGATACCTTAGTGTGGTTTTAATTTGTATTTCCTTGTTTATTAATGATGTCAAACACTTTTTAAGATGTTTCCCAGCCATCTTTATTTCCTTACTGATGAATTCTCTGTTCATCTCTTTACTACATCTTTTGAGTAGGTCTTTTGTTTTCTGAATTCTCTGTTTTTTAAGTAGTTTATATATTCTGGATATTAATGCTCTGTCAGATGTATCAGTGGTGAAAGTTTCCTCCCACTCTGTGCGTTTTCTCTTCATTTCCTTGATTGTTTCTTTAGATGTACAAAGGCTTTTGAGTTTGATGAGGTTCCACTTGTCAGCTGTTGTCCTTATTTCCTGTACCACTGCTGTTTGGTTTAGAAAGTCTTTTTCTATGCCTATGTCTTGTAGGTTGCTGCAGAATTTTTCTTTTATTACCTTTAGGGTTTCGGGTTTCAGGTTGAGGTCTTTGATGCACTTGGAATTTATTTTTGTACAGGGAGAGAGGTAGGGGTTCAATTTTGTTCTTCTATGGATGGTGATCCAGTTTTGCCAACACCATTTGCTGAAGATGCTATCTTTCTTCCATTAAGATTTTTTTGCCCCTTTGTCAAATATGAGGTGGCTGAAGTTGTATGAGCTCAAGTTTGGATCTTCAATTTTGTTCCTTTTGTCAATGAGTCTTTTTTTTTTTTTTTTTTTTTTGCCAGTACCAAAATGTCTTTAAGACTATAGCCATGCAATATAGCTTGAAGTCTGTAAAGTAATATGCCCAGTATTGTGCTTTTAACTCAGGGTTGCTTTAGCTATTCAGGGTCTTTTGTTTCTCCATGTGAATTTAAGGATTTTTTCCCAAGCCTGTGAAAAAACTCATGTGGATTTTGATTGGAATTGCATTGAATATTAACTTGGGTAGAATGGACATTTTTACTATATTTTTTTTCATTCCATGAGCATGGGAGGTCTTCCCATCTTTTGGTGTCATTTTCAATCTCCTTCTTCATGGTTTTAAAACTTTTGTTTTAGAGGTCTTTGCCTAGGTTTATGCCTAGGTATTTTTTTCAGGCCGCTGTGATTAGGAAGGTCTCCTTATATTCCTTCTCCAGTTGCTTATTGTTGGTGTAAAGAAAGGCTACCGATTTGGCTAGGTTTATTAATATATTGCCATTTTACTGAAACTTTTAATCCTTTCTAAGAGTTTTCCAGTGGAGTTTTAGCATCCCTTAGGTAAATAATCGTATCATCTACAAAAAGGGATAGCTTTACTTCCTCTTTTCCAATTAATATTCCTTTAATTTCGCTTTCTCCCCTTTTTCCCCTAGCAAGCATTTCAAGCACTATATTGAAGAGTGTCCATGGTGGACATCCTCACCATGTTCCTGCCATTGAAGGGAATGCTTCCAACTTTTCTCCATGTAGGATAATGTTGCCTGTGGGTTTCTTGTATATGGCTTTGATTACATTGAGGAATGATCCTTCCAGTCCAATTCTGTCTAGGACTTTAAGCATGAAGGGGTGCTGGATTTTGTAGAAAGCTTTTTCTCCATCTATTGAGGTGATCGTGTGGTTTTTGTCTTTCAGGCCATTTATGTGTTTTATGATATTTATTGATTTACATATGTTGAACCATCCCTGCATCTCTGGTATGAATCCAACTTGCTCATGATGGATGATCGTTTTGATATGGGTCTGTATGCAATTTGCAAGTATTTTGTTGAGAATTTTTGCATCTGTGTTCATTAAAGATATGGGTATATAGTTTTCTTTCTTGTTTGTGTCTTTGCCTGGTTTTGGTATTAGAGTGATGCTGGCTTCATAAAAGAGTTTTAAGATATTTCCCTCTGTTTGTATCCTTCTGAAAAGTTTAAGTAGTAAGGGGTTGTAAGACCTCTTTAAATGGTTTACAGAATTCTGCTATGAAACCATCTGGGCCTGGGATTTTTTAAGTTGGTAAGCTTTTTATTATATCTTCAATTTCCTCAAGTATTATGGGTCTGTTTAAGCTGTCAACCTCTTCTTGTTTAAGCTTTATCAAATCCCAGGATTTCAGATATTCATCCGTTTCTCTTAGGTTTTCAAATTTAGTAGAGTCTAGGTTTTTGAAGTATTCTCATATGATTGTCTTGATCTTTTCTTTATCTGTTGTTATGTTTCCCTTTTCATCATGAATGCTATTGATTTGGAGTTGCTTTCTTTCTTTAGGTTAACTGGGCTAGAGGTCTATTTTGTTTATCTTTTCAAAGAACCAGCTTTTGGATTCATTGATTTTTTTGTATTGTTTTCTTGTTTTCTATTTCTTTGATTTCTGCTCTGATTTTTGTTATTTCTTCCTGTCTCTTGGGTATAGGGTTCATTTGTTGTTGTCTCTCAAGCGTTTTTAACTTCAGTGTTAGGTTATTTATTTGTTCTCTTTCTTTTTTTTTTAATGTGGGCACTTAGGGGTATAAATTTCTCTCTTAGGACTGATTTTATTGTATCCCATAGGTTTTGTTGTTTTGTATTGTCATTTTCATTTAGTTCCAGGAATGCTTTTATTTCATTCTTTATTTCTTCCCTTATCCACTTATTATTCAAGATTATGCTGTTTAGTCTCCATGTGTTCTGATAGTTAGTAAGACTTACCCTGGTGTTAATATTGAGCTTTATTGCACTGTGGTCTGATAGAATGCATGGAATAGTTTCAATCCTTTTGTATTTGTTGACATTTCTTTTGTGCCACAGTATGTGGTCATTATAGAAAGTATATTCTCTGGTCTTTGTGTGGAATATTCTGTAGATATCTGTTAGGTACATTTGGTGTATTCGATTGTTCAGTTATGATATCTCTTTATATATTTTTGGCCAGTTGACCTATCCAGGGGACTCAGTGAGGTATTGAAGTCCCCCACAAATAACGTGCTGAGATTAATCTGTGTCTTGAGGTCCTGAAGGATTTTGTTTATAAAGTTCAGTACAGCAGAGTTTGGTGTGTAAACATCTAACACTGTGAAATCTTCCTGGTTAATTGTTCCATTGATAAGGATACAATGGCCCTCTTTGTCTTTTCTGATTAATTTTACTCTGAGGTCTATTTTGTCTGATATGAGAATAGAGACTCCTGCTTGCTTTTTGGTAACATTTGCTTGGAATATTTTTTTCCATCCTTTCACTCTAAGGTGGTGTCTATCCTTGAGGGTGAGATGGGTTTCTTGTAGGCAGCATGTAGATGGATTCTGTTCCCTAAACCATTTTCCCAGTCTATGTCTTTTGATTGGGGAGTTTAGACCATTAATGTTATTATTCAGAGATGTGTGTTGTTTCCTTTCAACTTGTTTTACATTTGCATTTTTTTTGTCTTTTTTGAGACAGGGTCTTCCTGTAGCCTGGTTGTCCTGTAACTAGCTCTGTACACCAGGCTAGACTTGAACTCACAAAGGTCTGCTTGCCTCTTCCTCCTGAGTGCTAGGATTAAAGTCTTGCATCACCACGTCTCACTTTCATTTGTATTCTTGATCTAGGTATTTATTTACTCTGTTATGGTTTTGTTAATTTCTCTCTTGGGTTCATTAAGGATAGCTGCTCCTTTCCTCTGTTCTTTGAATTGGTTTGAGCATTTTCGGTAGGTTTTTGATATGTTCTTTCATTTTGTTTATGTTGTGAAATATTTTTCTTTCTCCTTCAACTATGATTGACATTTTTGCTTGGTATGGTAATTTGGGTTGGCATCTAAAGTCATTTAGCACTGGGAATACTTTGGTCCATGTTCTTCTGGCTTTCATACTTTGCACTGAGATGTCACCTGTGATTCTGTTGGGTTTCCCTTGTTTTTCTCTTGTGGCTTTCAGTATTTTGTCCTTGTTTTGACCATCTAGCGTTTAAACTATCATATGACGTGGAGAATTTCTTTTCTGGTCTTATCTATTTGGTGTTCTATGTGCTGCTTGTATTTGTACGAGTTTGTCTTTTTTCAGTTTGGGGAAATTTTCTTCTATTATTCTGATCAATACCATTCTCTTGGGATTCTTCTCCTTCCTCTATCCTTATTATGCAGACATTTGGCCTTTTCATAGTGTCCCACATATCCTGGTTGTTCCACTCTTGTGTTATTTTTTAAAATTTTTCAAAATCTTTATTTGAGGTTTCTAGCTGTGCTGTTATCCCGGATGTCAGATATTTTTTTTTTCTTTTTTGCTTCATCCATTCTTCTTCTGAGGCTTTTTCCCAACCTTTCCTGCTGATTGGATGAATGTTCTGTTTCCTTTTTTTCATTTCATCCTTTGATTTCTTCAATATTTCCACTTCTTTTTGGAGCTTTTCATTCTTTTCTTGTTGCTCCTTGCTTCACTGGTCAGTTTCTTTTTCTTTTCAGCCTGAGATCTTTTCAGTGTTTCCACTTCCCGCCAGAATTTGGCATTCTCTCCCTCTAGTTCTTTTTGTAGTTTTTATTTCTCTTCCTCTAGTTCATTGTGGAGTTTATCATTCTTTCCTTTTAGTTCCTTCATGAGTTTTTCATTCCCTCCCCTTCTCTGTTTTCTACTTTATACTCTACACTTGTTCTTCTAAGGTCTCTGTCTTGGTTTCCTTCCAGGAAGATCTCATTTGGGGGATATTCTACAGGATTGGTTGAGTTTGTTGGGGATTTATTATAAAATTTTCTGATATTGTTGTTTTTCTGCTGTGTCTTTGGCATGTGTATTTGTTTTATTTTTCCCCTTTGTTCGTTTGTTTGGCTTCTGTTGCTAATCTCAAATGTTAATATAGTGGACTGGTTGGTGACTCAGTTTGCTTCCTGTTGGTTTCTTACACAGTTTTGGCTGTTCATCCTAGAATCACTGAAACTGAGGGTTCATCCCAACCACAGTAAACCATAGCATCAGCAGTTTATACTTTCCACCACAGTATCAGTAGCTTGAGGTGGGGTGTACTATGACCCATGCACTGGACCTCACCTATGCGACGAGTGTATTCACTGCTGACTTTCCTTTTATCCACACACACATTTCCTTTCTATGGTTCAGGTGGTGAGTGGCAGGTGCCACAGGTGGGTATCCGCAAACCTGAGCTCCCGAAACCTACCTGGATGACGAATGTGTGCCACTGTCTGTCCTTGTATCCATGCACAGAGTTCCTCTTTCTGGTTCTAGCATTGGAGGTAGGTGTCTAGGTTTGGCAGTCTTAAGCTTGCGTGCCAGAAATCCACCTGTGCAATGAGTGTAACTGCCAGTTCTCCTTGTATCCATGCACAAAGTTCCTATCTATGTTTCTGGTGGTGGGCTGCAAGCTTGTGCACCAGAAACCCACCTGGACGATGAGTTTGTTCCACTGGCTGTCCTTGTATCCATGCACATAGTTCCTCTCTATGTTTCTAACGGTGGGCAGCAGGTGCCTGGGGTTGGCAGCCACAAGCCTTTCTAGATTAATTTTGTAACCTGTCAGTTTACTGAAACTGTTAATTGTTACTAGAAGTTTTCTGTTGGAATTTTTGGCATCCTTTATGTACACTATCATGTCCTCTTTTCTAATTAGTACTCTTTTTTATTTCTTTTCTTTTCTTATTGCTTTAGCAAATTTTTCCAACAGTATACTGAAAAGTAGAGATAGGGAACAGCCTTGCTGGTTTCCTGACATTAAGGGGAATGCTTCTAGTTTTCTCCCATTTAGAATGATGCTGAGTGTGGGTTTATTGTATATTGCTTTAATTCCCAAGAGAAATGGATGGATATCTAAAAACATGGAAATATCCAAAGCTTAATCTAGAAGAGATAAATAACTTAAATAAACACATAACAAAGAGTAAATTGAGACAGTATTTCCACACACCCCCCACTCCCAGATAAAAAAGGCCCAGGTCTTCTATAAGACCTGCAGCCACTATTACTCAAATTATTCAAAAGGATAGAAACAGAGGAAAATTTCCCAAATTCATTCTATGAAACTGGCATTACTATAATACCAAAACCAGGCAAAGATAGAACAAAAAGTGAAAACTATAGACATTTCTTTTATGAACATGGATGCAAATATTGTCAACAAAATATTGGCAAACTGCATACAGGCTATATTAGTCACTTTTCTGTTGCTGTAATAAAACCACCATGACCAAGGAAACTTATAAAAGGAAGAGTTTATTTGAGCTTATGATTGATGGTTTTAGGGAATTAGAGTCCATTGTGGTGGGGAGGCGTGGTGGCAGGATCTAGAGCAGGAAGCTGAAGTTCACTTCTTCCAATGAGCACAGGAAGAAGAGAGAGTGAGATACAGGGAATGGTACCAGTCTAAGAAAGAGATGTATGTTGCATGCAAAGCTGGAAGAGCTGAACCATCTAAGCCCTTTGGATGTAAAGTGCCAGAATTTGTACATGCAGCTACTGGACTTCGTGTTTGCTCTGGTGGTTTTGTTTTGTTTTGGTCCAGTATTTCCTCACTATGCCTCTATTTCTCCCTTTTTGAATGGGAATGTGTATTCCGTTCCACTGTATATTGGGAGTGTGTAATTTGTCTTTTGATTTTACAGGAGCTTGCAATTAAGAGATTGGCCTGGGTCTCAGAAGAGACTTTGGGCTGTACAGTTTTGAATAGAATTGAGACTGGTAAAGAACATGGGGACTTTTAAGGTTGGACTGAATGCATTTTGCATTTTATATGGTCATGAGCCTACGGGGGCCAGGAAGTGGATTGTGGTGGTTTGAATGAGAATGTCCTCCATAGGCTTCAAGTATTCAGACAGCCACAATGGACTCTAATTCCCTGGAACTTTCAATCATAAGGTCAAATAAACTCTTCCTTTTATAAGTTCCCCTGGTCATGGTGGTTTTATCACAGCAACAGAAAAGTGATTAATAAATAGGTACACATCAAAAAGATCATCCACCACCACCAAATCAGGTTTATACCAGAGAAAGAGGGATGGTTCAACATACATATATTGATAAATGCCATATATAATGTACATAAATGGACTGAAAGACAAAAACCACACGGCCATCTCAATTGATGTGGAAAAGGCCTTTGATAAAATCCAACATGGAGGGCCTGGAGAGATGGTCTAGCAGTTAAGAGCACTGACTGCTCTTGAAGAGGACCTGGGTTCGATCCCCAGCACCCACATGGCAGCTGAGAACCATCTTTAACTCCAATTCCAGGAGAACTCCAGTTCCGGGGGAATCCGAGACCTCCGCGGCATTGCATGACACAGGTGCACAAACTTACATGCAGACAGTACATTCATACACATAAAAAAATCCAACATGTAAAAGGCCTTTGATAAAATCCAACATAAGCCGGGTGTGGTGGCGCATGCCTTTAATCCTAGCACTTGGGAGGCAAAGGCAGGTGGATCTTTGTGAGCTAGCACTTGGGAGGCAGAGGCAGGTGGATCTTTGTGAGTTCAAGGCCAGCCTGGTCTACAGAGTGAGTTCTAGGACAGCTGGGGCTACAGGGAGACCCTATCTCACAAAGAAAAAAAAAAAAAAAAACAATCCAACATGACTTCATGTTTAAAATCCTAGAGTGAATTGAACTGGTGGGAACACTACTCAACATATCTTTGACTTTTTGAAATCTAGAAAAGAAAAAAAAAGACAGAAAAAAGTCATCATATTGCATCTCATAATTTACTTTTAATTAAAATATTTGATTATCCTATTTCTTATCTCTCATCTCTCAGGTTTTCTATTATTTCACGTGTAAGATTTTTTCAATAATAAACATTTTCTATTTTATTATTTTACAATTTCTTTGCTATTTTGAGGTTGTACATGTTTGTGAACACGTTTTAAATTTCCTTAAGTTTAATAAAGTTCTTCAAATTCTATGAAACCAATAATGTGATATTATATAGTTGAAAGAGTGATGTTATCGAATTATAGACAATGAAGAATAAGTTGTTTGAATTCATTCATTATGATAGTAAACTACATTGAAATATTTGTGCCTTTCAGTTTTTCAGAATATTACATTTGTTAAATGCTATCCCCAAGACATTTTTATCAAAAGAAGAAAAGTTATGATTAAGTTCTTAAGTAGATCATTTAAAGGCTTGGGATACAGCTTGGTGATAGAGCACCCTTGTAGCATGATGAAGCTCCTCTGTTGGACTCCCAATACTGAAATGGAAAAAAAAATGTAGAGAAAAATGGATATTTTATGCTTTAGTATTTTCAAAGTAACTTAGTTCAAGGGTTTATTTTCCCTTAGCAATTAACATTACCTTAAATCTGAAATAAACATTATTTATCACAGATGGATAACTGGACGCTGTTAACACTTTATGTCATGAATTAATCTCTTAATGGAAAGCTGAAGGAAGAAATAGACAGGGAAATTTATCAGAATTAGGCAGGACAAACTTGGAAATCAGATAATTGAAGGAAAATCTCAAGGTACTTTTGTTATTTGAACTACAATTTGGTTTATTTTATACATTTTGTGTTCTTCAGTTAGGGGTTAACAATTATTAAAAAATATTAATTATTTCAGAGTGTCATATAATGTATCTTGCTCATATGTATCCCCACTCCACGCAGATATACTCACCTTCACTAACCACTTAACACTGTGTCAACATTTAAAAATTATTCCATTTTTTGCTGCCCAAATACACTTCTGTATAGGAGAATCACTTAGAATATAGTTGAAATACCAGGAATCACACACTTAAAAATAACACTGCCAGCGGTTATCAGTTGCCAAATTCTCCTCAGCTAGGGGTAGATGTCTATTTCTTCCCTCCACTCAGATCTCGCTCTCGTTCTCGCTCTTGCTCTCTCAGTCTCTCTTTTCTATTTGAGATTGAGCTGGTCTTATTCATAAACCTCATGGGTTTATTTGTGCAAAGGCCCAGTTGAGTCTGGAAATCTTTGTTTCTCTTACTCATCCACTGCCTCTGACTCTCAAGATCTATCATGTCTTTATAGCTCAGTGATCCTTGTGCCAGCGCATGAGTGTAATGTAGATTTTTCATTTAAGCCTAAGCATCCAACAAACGTTTATCCTCTGCACATTTACCAGTTGTAGATGTTCAAAGCAATCTACTATGAAAAGAATCTTCTCTGATGAGAGGTAAGAAAAGCCCTAATAAATAGGTATACTTAGAAGTTATTAGAAATTTGATTATATATCCCCTTGTCTGTATGAAGTATCTACACATAGGTTTCTGGCCCCAATAACGGTGTCATTGATGGGTCCTATCATGTAGAGTGGACCATAAATATAATCAGAAAGTATTTTGTTACTCTCATGACATATGGTCTACTATTTTACCAGTGGTTATATCTTGAGAGACCAGTCATTATTGCAGCTCAGAAGGTTCACAGCTGGACAAGACTGATATTACTTCTCTTTTCCAAAAGTATGAAAACTAACAAGGAGGAATTAGCCTTCAAGGTCAGTACCAGCTTGATTGTCCTATGTTTTATGATTCAAGTGTGAAGAGCCTTCAGCCAGATTTTGAGAGTATTCAAAAACAGTGGCAAGAGCCAACCAATTTTAGGGGACTATGTGATTCCATTGGTCAACATCTCACCCAAAAGTACCCCATTCCTGTAACTGAGTGCTTTTATTTGTAGCCTGTGGTGTCTTGTAGGTAAATCCTCTCTAGTTATTGACTAACTCTACTTTTTTTCGATATATATTTTTGTTTTTCAGGTGCTCCTACAGTTATGAGGATGGATAAATAACACTAATGTCCTTTTGAAAATTTAATATGGAAATCTACTACTTTAAAGTTCTTTATTTTTGTATGAATAGTTAATTTCAAAAGAAAATACTGAACCAAACATTTTGCAATTTTCCCTACAAAGCCAGACTTTAGAATCATTGGAACTTTAGTGACAAATATCATTTTTTACATTTTTTATTTATTATTTTTATGTGTGTGAGTGTACTGTCTGCACATAGGTTGATGGACGTGTGTTATGTAATGTCACAGAGGTCAGAAGAGAGCACCGGATTCCCCTGGAACTGGAGTTAAAGATGGTTCTTAGCCACCATGTGGGTGCTGGGAATTGAACCCGGGTCCTCTGCAAGAGCAATCAGCTCTCTTAACTGCTGAGCCGTCTCTCCAGCCCCCAACAAATATCATTTTTATTGACATTAACTCTTGCCCATATTTTGCAATAACTTCCACTCTTTTTCTTTATCAGACAATTCTCTAACAGAGAGATGGGTTTTGAAAGAAAAATAGGCGCATTTCTTTCTCACTCATTTAAAGGTAAACTATATATGGGTTAATTTTCTCAGTATATTTTCCAGATCAATTTCAGGATTTCATTCCCTTTACAGCTGAACAGAAATCCATTTTGTAAATGTACCACATTTTTATTACCCATTCATAAGTTAATGGATAGTTAATTAGTTGTTTCCATTTCCTTGCTAATGTGAATATAGCAGTAATGAATATGGATGAAGAAAGAGCTCAAGAGAGGTGGGACAATAGGATACTGGTATTGTCAAGAGAGAAATGGGAAAATGGCAACACTTCAAATTGGGAGGAAATGGAGGGAGGGAAAGACAGGGAGAGGAAGAGAGGAAAGATAAATAATGCTTAGGTAGTGTAAAAGTCTGAAGTCATATTAGTCTAATAATCTAGTGACAACTTACACATATAATATCTCTTGGGGATCAATCAGTGGCTAACCAATTGGACGTCAAGCCCGCTCAGTGGGAGGAAACTCATGTGTTCCATTGTAAACATAGCCAAATACAAATGGATGGAGAGGTCACAGATTTTAGAGAAATTCCCGCGTTTGTCACATCTTTAAACTAATCTAACTTCTTACTAAGTGTGAAATATGCATCCTTATATATACAGACAAATATCCCAGACACCACTCATTAAAGAATCTTCTTTTCCACCAGATGAAGACTATTACAGAGGAGCACAAATAGAAACACACAGACATTGTCTGTGAATTGCCCAAGTCTAAGCAGCATATTTACAATGCAACCTCTACACCTAAGACTCATGAAGCACAGAACAAGGCACCAGGAGAACATTAATAAGTCTCTGAATTCCCATCAAGGAAGCTTCCACATGTAACAGAGGATCAAGAATTGTAAAGATCATAAATGTTGAAACCATGGAAATTAATTAAGACCCTTAAGTGTGTGGATCCATTGTTCAGTCTTCTATATTAAGCTTCATTCACCCAATGCTCAGTGACCATTGGAGAAAAGGGACTGGGATGATTGTAAGAGCCAGGGAGGTGATGCATGGCCATATGGAAATTGAATCCTACAAGTCTCTGGGATCCTGATGATAGGAAGGTACACCAATGGTACTCAAAGGCACAAACCCCATGCAAACACAACCAGAAAGAACTCATCATGGATCTAGGTAAATGGACAGCAGACCCCAATCTTCACTGAAAAAATATTGGCAGCTGTTTAATATTGGGTGAGGAAGAGCTCACCTTTTTAAAGAGAGGGACTCTGGATAGGCTGACTAGAACTCAGTGGATAAACTTGCACTGACAAATGGACAGGGACACTTATTGGGCACGATAATGCTTAACACAAATGAAAGAATGTATGGATTCCATTGGTAGCCCTGTGGGAGGTTTACCAATGTAGAAGGGGTCATAAAGATCGTTAAGGTGGATTGAGATGTTTTCTATGAAATACACAAAAATTAAATAAAAATTTAATAAAAAAGAAAACTATACTGGGAACCAAGTTTCTCATTTTAGTATATAATGAGAATATTAGGTGATCAGGGGACTCTGGCCTTGGGTTGGAGCTGGAGGAAGCACAGTGAATGCAGTGCTCAGCATAGACCATATGAGATCATTGCCCGACCATGTCCACTGAGAAGGCCTAGAAGCAAGGACACTTCAGTTCCAATGAGTCCATGTTTTACTTAGAGCTTGGGTTTCTTTTTCATGCTTTATTTTTATTTAATTTGTATGAGTGTTTTTCCCGCACATATGTAAGTATCCTCATGTCATAGGATGGCCTCAGGACAGAAGACAGTGTCATATTCCTTGGACTAGAGTTAGAGATGGCTGTTAAATGTCCTATAGGTGCTAGGAACTGAAACTGGGTCCTCTGTAAGAGAAGCAGAGGTCTTAATCACCTATCCATCTCTCTGACCTGGAACTTGGATTTTCAATCCCATTATTCATTGAAACAACCAAGGTTTCTTTGTTTATTCAAGAAGAAATGGGTGATTCCAGGAAAATGGAAAGCATAAGCCAACCTGTGTACAAAGTGAGGAAGTTCTGTAAGAGAAAGCGCTTGAACAGTATCTATTGTCAAATTTTGGATAATTGGAACATGAAAATAATTGTACTATAATGAAAAAGGAAATAAGGAAGAAAAGGAGAATGAAATATCAGATGGTATCACATAAATATGTTTTTTGTGTGTTTAAAAATTTGTTTGTGGAACAACAGGATGGCTCTGTGGGTAAAGCTGTTTGTTTCTAGGCTGTTCAGAATTCCTGTGGGACTTGGAGAGCAACACCCTGGCTTCCTGGCTGTCCCCAGGGCTCAGAGAGAGCCTGTTGGCACTCTTGTTGCCAGACCTGTGGCTCCACTCTTAACTTCTGTCTCAGTGATGGATCCTGTCAGATGTTAGTTGACTTTTGTCACCAGGCTTTTTTTCTCAAGGTGGTTAGTCTATCCAGGGCTTCTAGCTTTGGAAAGATGTCTCTCTGTTCCATAAGAGGCTATTCCAGGTTCTCTAAAAGCACAGATATTTGTTCTGTAAGCCATAAAGGCAGATACCATTTTCTATTGTGTCAAGATTCCTTCCCAAGTTATTTTTCAAGAAAATGGGGAGTATGTCTTCCTTCCACAGAGCTGGTCCTGATGGACAGACATCACAGGAGAATATTATATTTTATAGTTTAGTTATTTGACTAAGAATTAACTCAGGGGTAATTATTCTCCTATCTGTGTTGTTTACCTCATACCTGATGAATTTATGAAATAAACTCTCGTCTTTGTGTTCTAAGATTTGTGCTGGCTCTGTGCAGGGCAGTGGTGTTTTATCAAATGGGATTAAGTCCATGGCCTGGTGTAAAACCTGGAGAGTAAGAGTTTTATAAGATAGCCCTGGCTTCAAGGAAGTGGAGAAGCATCAGAATAAGAGCTGAGATGTGGAAGTGCCATTGCCTGAATGCAGATCATGACTCTGTTTTTGCTAGCTGTATAACTTGCCAGGTACCTCCATTTTTCCCCTTACATAGCTCCTCTTCATTCTTCTGACACCTGTGGGTTCTTGAGTGTGACCTGTAAGGATGACAGCAGCATAATCCGTGTCTTCTGAAGTCACTGACAGGAAATAAATGAGGAAGAAATAAGTTACAAGCAGAATGTTTGCCTTCTGGCTCTCTCCTCAATGTATGCCTGTATCCATGAACACGCAAATCCCTTAAAACCACCACAGCCGGTTCTTTTTGATTGACCTAAGGTTTGGGGAGGATTTTCTGGTGGAGTCCATCTTAGTTCCACAGCTGTGGATATAGGCATACTTTGAGGAGCATAGTCAGGGATGAGAGCAGGCCATCAGTTCTTACACAGACCGCTTCTTAGGGCTGCTTGAGCTTTCTCCCAAGAAGAAGATGAGGTGCTAAGAGCCAATAGAAGCTGCCACCATCTTAAGGCCCCAACATAGACTCTAGAAGGCCATCCCTCTGCTGGTTTTGTCAGGGCACTGCAAAGTCCCCCCTCATTTAAGGGGACAGAACCCAGATGCCACTTTTGAGTAAAGGAATATTAAAACATTTAGTTTATATTTAATGCACATATATGAATCGACTCTATCATAGCTACATTCTCCATGATGCAAAAACAGTTTTCCTCTTCAGGCCTGGGGCATGGCAACTCCCTGCTAACATGTAACTCAAGTGCTGCAAACCATTCCTGGTTTGATTTTCTTCTTTGTCACATAATTACAATTATCTCTTAATCCAGTTCCCCTCAATGCCCAGTTTGAGGACACCAAAGTTTTCGTTAGGGCCCTGGTTTGTCTTTGCCAAGTTCCTGCTTGCTTCTTCAGGTACATTCCATGAGACCAGCCCCCCTCAAATCCTCTCCTTTCAACTTCCACCTGCCTTCAAACTTACCACAATCCAATCTGCATTCAACTTTACCTACCCTTTTCTTCTGGGCCTTGCATACCTCTCCTCAGTACAATGTCTTCCTTTATCAAAAGAGTTCTTGCTGTCCCTGCTTCCAGGACACAGGACAGCATCATATCCAGTCCAGAAAAAAATAGTTCTGTTGAGAGTGTTTTTCTCAGGACATAAAATCTTAATCCAAGGAAACATTCAGGTCTGCTTATAAGGAAGGGTCGTTGGCCCACCCTGATTTCCAAATCCACTCACACTTAACAAATATTTCTAATCTTAAACTACCTTGACCTTAGATTTCTTTGTAGAGCTTGAAGAGCTATTTACCTTACTTTGGCTTTTCTCTCATGACCTTCAGACCTAAATGGGGAAATAGTCATTGAAAAATCGGGAGCCAGAGTGAAAGGGCATATTTATTCCCACAATATTTCATTTCATGCAAAGAAAAATGCATTTCTAGGAAGTAAACAGGAACAAAGGTTGTATTTGCAAAGGGCAGCATTTTCTAGACACTTATTGGGGCTCTGATAATTATGGAATCTGCCCCATATTTCATCAACAGACTGGGAAAGGCCACATTAAACTGTCTCTGAAGCACTTCTTTGGCTTCCAGAGCTTCCTACAATTCTTTTGTTACATATATTTTCCATGTTTTAGAATCTCCTGTATGTGGCAAGAACTGTTCCACACACAGTAGAAATGATGAGCAGAAACAGTCATTAATAGAAGTCACCAATCATAGAACTGCAGAAATTAATGTAAAATGATAAGTAATATGAGCTCCCAAATACTATGATCATGGATAATGGAAGGGATTGCAATAATAAGGGAGGTCAAAGACAGATGCCTATCATCTGCTCCCTCTGAAGTTCTTGTACTGTACCTGGCTCATACCTTGCCTGGGATATCCAGGATGCAGCAGAAGTAAAAGAATCAGAGTTTGTGATGATTAATCTTCATTGTCAACAAGAGAAGATTTGGGATCACCATAGAAAAATACCTCTGGGATGTGTCTATGTCAGTGTTTCCTGAAAGGTGCAAATTAGTGGGGAAGATCCTAATTGTGAATTAGCAGCAACCCATGAACAAAAAGGGAAGGCAAAGAGCACTAGGAAAAATAAAAGAAGCTTATTTTAATGTTAATTTTTTGCAAATTTTGTACAATATATGTTTGTTATATTTGGGTCCCTCTCTCAAATGTTCCTTAGAGTTTGTGTTATGATTTTCTTTTTTATATGTTAAAAATAACATATAAAAGCATAATTGGGATATGCAGACATATGGCTGCCACGGCTGCACAGTATTTCCAGGTAGGTGAGGTGTAGCTGGTGCTGATGGAGGAGTCTTGCTTGACTCAAGGAGACCTATATTTGCTTTATTGGTTTAATGGCCTTTGGTAACACTCTCTGGCGTTCCAGAGACCATCTGTATACTTGCAAGTGCGGTCTCCATACATCTTTCCCATGTTTATTTCAGGTCTTCAACAGCAGGGCCTTATCACCTCTCTTCCTGCAGATATCCCAGTTTGGAGGCAAGGAATCTTTACCTTTTGTGGGGGCTTGGATCCCCTGGCCAATATCTCCTTGGTAGAATAATCCATTGTTGATGCCAGAGCTCCTGTATTAATATATTTTGCTTAAGTGCATAACTTAAGGAGACTTTAGTATTATATTTGGTTCTGAATAGAGAATAATCCTTTTCACAGTTACTATGAAAATTAGTCAATTAAAGAAGGCAGTTTTACAAATTTTAAAAGAGAATACCTATATAAAAGATGACTCCAATATACAGATAGAGAAAAACCTCATCATCATCATATTTCTCCTTATTCTATGGGGGGGGAGTTAAGAAAGTCTCTTGTATTAAAATCTTTGCGGCACCTAGAAGGTAAGCTTCACTAGGACTCATTAAAATTCGCTGTTACTAGTAGGATCCACAGAGGGGCCTGATGTCTGCAGCAATCTGAGTCTTTTCTTCCCTTCAATGCCCAGAGGAGTCAATCCTGCTGGCACTTTCTGGTACATCCTACTCACTGCAAAGCTGCATTTTCTTTCTCAGCCATTAAGTTGGTGATACTCTGGCCTTTTGGAGCATACAAATCCTTTCCTGTAGTTAGTTTTAAGATTTGGATTGCAAGGGTTTTTGACAAAAAGTTTTCATATCTATCTATATCCCCTTTTTTTTATTTTAGGTTTTTATTTTTGACCCATGAGTCTCAAAAAAGCAGTTGTATTATACATACTTATAGGGTGGAATCAAGGCACAGATTTCATCAAATTCACCCATGCTGTTTTGGGTTACTGTATGTGATTAACTTGGGAAACAAATTTAATTTTTAAATTAAATCATCCTATAGGTGAAAGAGATTGCTACAAGGTGATACTATATGACAGCAAAATTATAGAGAACATTTGTTTATGCCAATCCCAAAGTAATTGTTATACAGTTTTTAATTAAAGCTAATGTGGACAACAGATATTTATATCACCAATTAACTCAGAACCCATGGCTGATGCCACAAGCTTACATCCTCTAATGGTTAGGAGATGTTATAAACCACAGGAATACCCTGTCATACTTAACAGAAGAAAATGTAATTCATGGATTAACATACCATCCAAGCATCTGTGTCTATACCAAAGTAACCTACCATAACAATTAGTACTGTTTAAATACCTATATATCTAATTGCATGTGCTTCATTAGTAGGATCGAAAGGCTATATATTATACTGTTTAAATACCTATATACCTAATTGCGTGTGTTTCATTAGTAGGATCGAAAGGTTATGCCTGGACAAGCTGTCAGTCCATGAAAGAAAACAGCCAGAATTGACTAGAGACCAAGACAACAGCTCCAGAGAAAGTAGACTGTTTTGCTTCTCATCCACCTGTGCCCCTTTTCTAAGCCTAGGGAACAATCTGTGGAAGAGGGGGTGTGGTAGAATGTAAGGGCTGCGATTGGGGTGAATGGTGAAACTACAACAATATAGACTGGATACTCATTTGATCAACTTGATTGAACATACAAGACCCCCTGCTGGATGGTGGGACCCATGAGCTGTGTGGGTTTGGGCACAATTGCTTGCAAATTGGTTTTACATGAAGGATGCTTGTACTCACAAATTATCACTTATTGTTAAAAAAAATGAAAACAAAACAAAACAAAAAAACAGAGAAAGATGCAGAAAAGTTACGGCAGAATGCATGATCTGGGGTGGGTAGGGGTGGAGTGGGGGGAAGGGAAAGGGATATATGCCTGAACTGAATTGGAAAATGATGTATGGAATACACAAAGCATCAATAAAAAAAAAGCGTAATTGGATCAGGCTAATTTCATGAAAAGAATTTGGATACGTTCCTTTTTTTTTCTATTTTAGGGAATAATTTGAAGGGTATTGGTGTTAATTCTTCTTTGAAGGTCTTGTCAAATATTCTGCTCATAACATTTTTATTTGGGAAAATTTTTAGTCACTGCTTTATTCTCATTGTAAGTCATGGGTAAATATAAATTATTGCTTCATTTTGTTTTAAATTTGGTGTTGAAAAAAATCCAGAAATTCATCCATTTATTTTAGATTTTCCAGTTTAGTGGTATATAGATTTCCCATTTTTCATCAAACTTTTGCAAATTTTATAAACTATATTTGATTGTATTTAGATCTCCTCTTCTATGTAAAGCCTCCTTTTATGAGCTACCAATAATTTATTATATAAAATATATATGTTTATATTGAATCTTATAGCTTTTATCACTCAATTATGCATATAATGTTTTCCATCTCCTTATTATCATGGAAGTTTTATGTATTTATAAATAATATTTTCATTATGTGTGATCTTAATATACATTGACTTTGGTTCTATTTATTGCTCCTATAATCAGTAATACTTATTCATATACTTGTCATTTGTATCCTTTCTAGAAAAGGTATGTTTATATTTTATTAATTTTCTGACTGTATGAGTACTGTGTTAAAATTATGTCTGGAGAGTTCTTAACTTTTCCTGCTAATGCAAAGCAAGTGTGATAGTTACAAAATACTAAACAGAGAGGTAAATAAAATAGAACAGAATACATCACTGTAAATATTGCAAAAGTTATTTACTAATAGATATTTTTCAACATATCCTACTAAGTCAAGGGTGATCTACAGTATTAACTAAAGAAAAAGATATTGACATAAAATTCACATGATCTAAAAATAATAACTGAATAATGGTCCATAAACAAATATGTAAAGTTACATAACTTTTAATAAAATGTATAAAAAATAAATTATTCAGGAATTCACAGAAAACAAAAACATCTTCATAATGTGACCTTAAAAACCATGATCCATGTACACAATTTAATAAATTATAGCTTTTGAAATGAGAAAGTTTTGTTTTGTGAAAATCTTAGGTGGAATAATATGCAAGGGGGAGACTAGGTGAAGATATTTATAAATGACGAACATCTTTAATGTATGAGTTCTTTACATTTTCCTTCTACTTGATCTACAGAAACTTCTGAATACACATGGCATAAGATAAGCTTGAAAATACATGTTGAGTAACTGAAATGCTGACTTACTACTTTTCTTGTTCTCCTCAATCGTCACAGAGGGCACATTATTATGGAATATGAAGAGAAAAGCAGATTTGATAATTCATAATTTTAAAATATTACAAACTATTTTGAGACTTGTAGTTTCCTGTGAAGACTGTTTAATATAGCCGTTCTGTCGAAATCATCTGCGTGTTTACCATGAATGGGTCATAGTCTAATGTCCTTCTTGACCATTAAAATTGATTACAATGCAACTATTGTTCACAGTTCTCCCTCTCTATGTTCTGCGGAATGAGTGCTACGACCGGTCAACAGGAAAGAAGAACCAATCTCCCTGAAAAGTCTTTTTAGGTCTAGCCTGGCTATCAAATGTCAATACAGCTGACAAAGTGGCCAGAAAACTGCAAGCAGTAGATATCACTTGGTGATTATAAAAATTTACAGCTGTCAGCTAAAATGAGAATATCTCCCAAGGGTATGAATGTAAAATGAGAGGATTAGCTGATGAAGCATTCTGCTCCATGTTTTCTTTCATGAACTTAGATCACAGAGATATGAGAATGTCATACTCAAGGTTTAACAAATGCTCACCAAGATTTAGAGCATAATATTGCATTTCCTGAGAAATTATCTATTACATGACAAGAAGATAAACTACTTTGAAAGTCCAGATAAAAATTAATTGACAAATTAAACTAAAAAATTTTAAAAATGTTCTTTTCCTCTTATTTTATGCAAAGAGCTCTATGCAGGTGTAATTATTGAGGCATAAGTATTGCTGTGGTATTAGAGAATCCTGATTCTAAAAGCTGTGCATCAGTTTTTCAATCATGTCTAATAAGGTCTGGGGATTTGAACAAAGAGGACTATCAGAAAAGTCTGAGCCAATGTTTGCACTGCTTTAAAAACTAAGTTTCTTCTGAGTCGATATATTTGTACATTACTTGAGAACATTCTTTCCTTAAGAAATCAGATCCATTGGGGGTGACTAGTGGCTGTTATTCCAGCACTCCAATGTCTGTGGCAAGATGATTGCTAAGAGTTTGAGGCAACCCATGCTACAGAACATGTATCAGGCAAGCGAGAACTATTAATGAAGACTCTGGAGCAGTTCATCCTATAATACCAACTTTGTAGGTTCATATGAGCCAGGTCTCATGAGTTTATAGGATTCATTTCCCTTTGGTTTGCATCACCTCCCTGACTCTTATCTTTCTGACCCCTATTCCTCAAGGTTCCCTGAGCCATAGTGGGTGAACCTGAATATAGGCAGTCTTTCCATGGACCACAGTCTTTAGACTCCTGTCTTTATGGCTGGGGCCTGTTTCTTATGAAGATTCAAGTTCAACATTGGTATTAGCATGCACAGGACCCATGCAAGTTCACCTGTACAAAAATCCAGGACAGAAATGCAGAAATGGGTAGCAGAGCCCAAACTTGGCTGAGGAAATATCAGCAGTAGATGATGGTCCAGTGTGCAAGACCTGACCTTCTTTAGAAAAGACACTCTGGATAAGCTAACTAGAGCTCAGGGGATGAGCTGGCACTGAGAAATAAGTGAGAGAAATTTTGCTCAATTGACTCTAGCACAAATGACAGAAGATGTGAAACCTGGGGGCAAGGGAGGCTGGGAGAGAGTGCCAAGGGAAAAGCAGGTACAATGGCAATTAAGACCCACTGAAAAATTATTTGTGAAACACATAAAACATTCAATTTAAAAAAGCCAATGATTAAGTACTGCATGGAAGATGTTTCCGGTTACCTGTGCTTCACCTACCACACTCTTAATACCTCTTTGTCTTCTTTTGTTTGTTTTTGACATGGCTTTCTATGTCCCCTTTCCTAGCTTGATAGTCTACATGTGGACAAGGCTGACATTGAATATGGTACAGTCCTTCTTGCTTAGGCTCCCAAACCTATGATTATTGACATACAGCACACATTTGGCCAAGTAATGAAATCATGCCCTTTCTCAGTAGACAACTCTTTATGTGTTCACTCTCTTACTCAACACCTTGTTATCCCTTTTGGATGTGTGTTTCATGGATTTCTTGATCATTGGTTTCTTTCTTTTATCTGTATTACTAACATGACTTTTCTAAAGCCAAGTCCTAAGAGTACATGTTTAAGTTTTCACATTTTTAACATAGAATAAATGTATAACAATTTATTTATTTATTTATTTATTTATTTATTTATTTATTTATTTATTTTTGGTCTTTTTGAGACAGGGTCTCCCTGTAGCTCTGGCTGCCCTGGAACTCACTCTGTAGACCAGGCTGGCCTCGAACTCACAGAGATCCGCGTGCCTCTGCCTCCCAAGTGCTAGGATTAAAGGCGTGCACCACCACGCCCAGCATTTATTTATTTCTGTAGGTGTATCAATGAACTGTCTGCATGCAAGTTTGTGCACCCGTGTCGTTCAATGCCGCAGAGGTCAGAAGAGGCTGTCAGAATCCCCTGGAACTGGAGTTCTCCTGGAACTGGAATTTAAGATGGTTCTCGGCTGCCATGTGGGTGCTGGGGATCGAACCCGGATCCTCTGTAAGAGCGGTCGGTGCTTTTAACCGCTAGGCCATCTCTCCAGCCCCATAATAGCAGTCTAAGCTTTTGGCTCTTTGGCCTCAAGCAACCTATAAAATACCCTATAAATTCTCCAAATTAGATTCTCCACATATGTTACCATGTCTTTCCTCAGTCTACTTTCAATAGAAAGTTTTTGATAGAATGTAGCACATTAAATCATAATTGGTATTAATTGTGGAAGTGCATTATATAGTATACCAGTAAAATATGTGATATATTGGGGCATTTGTGAAAAGTTTTTGATAAAATGAAATAAATCTCACAGTTCTTAAATATTTGAAAATAGACACGAATTACTTACCAGTGGCCACTAATGTGAATATATATATATATATATTTTTTATATATATTCATATTTATAAAATATATTTTATATATATTCATATTTATAAAATATATTTTATATATATTCATATATATAATATATAATATATATATATATTTTTTTTATATATATGAATAATGTTTGAATAACATTTGAAGCCACAGTGAAGGTAACTAATATAAAAAGAAAGGAAAGATTTTATAAATGGTTAGTAATGATAGTGCAATAATATAAGTGGCAGAGTGGGGGCCTGGAGAGATGGCCTAGCGGTTGGGAGGACCAACTGCTCTTACAGAGGACCCGGGTTCGATCCCCAGCACCCACAAGGCGGCTGAGAACTGTATGTATCTCCAGTTCCCGGAGAACTCCAGTTCTAGGGGAATCCGTCATCTCTTCTGACCTCCACAGCATTGCACGACACGGGTGCACAGACCTGCATGCAGACAGTACATTCATACACACACAGAAATAAAAAATAAAAAAATTTTCAAAAATTAAAAATAATAAGTGGCAGGGTGGGACTGAGCAGTTCATTGAGCACTGCAAAACTGTAATATTTCAGCAATAAGGAGTTGACCCTATATAGTAGGAATACTGACAACATATCAGAATAAAAAATGTCTTCACTAAAGTCCCAATAAAACCCATCAAGCCAAACATGATATTTGGGGGTAAATATTACAACTTTGTTAGTTTTTTGAGAAACGTTTTCTGTAATGAAGTTCCTCCTGACCCTTCAAAACATATTTGCATATTGTTCCTCTTTCCAACCAGGAAAGAGTGCTAATTACCCCAAAATGCCTAAATAGTTCCTGGAAAACAGGTCTAATCCTCAAAGTAAGACATTTCTAACATACATAAAATGACTTATAGAATTAGCTTAGCAATTACACTTAAGAGTTTTACTGTAGGTTCTATTTACTAAGTGGAAATGTGTTCTGCTTCATAAAAGTAACTTCTACATATTACTCTTGGTAAATTCATCCTCAAATTGTTAAGAAAATATAGTATATTAAGTAATCCAAAGTGTATATTATCTTCTAATTTTATCAGGCTAGTACTAGAATAATGGCACAGATATTGGATTTACCATATTATCATCAGATCAGAATAACCAATCCAAGTGGAGAAGAAATCTCTGTAGCAGAATTAGAGTGGTTAAGAGGAGATAGCTCAGCAGATAAGAGCGCTGGATGTTCTTGCTGAATACCCTGGTTTGTTTCCCACCACCAAGCTGCTGGGTAAACATCTATGACTCCATTTCAGTGGATCTCACACTTTTCTTGATATTGAGGGCATTTTGTGACACTGGTGCACGTACATACCTACATACTCATACACATAAAATAAAAAATAATATTTTTTCTATTAACAAAGAGAGTTATACTGGCTAGCAAGCAGTAAAAGAATGCAGAAATATAAAGGTATTGAAGTGATTTTAAGGCATGACCAATATACTCTTAGTGGAATACACTTAGGATATTTTTATAAAATATTTTCTGGGTTCTAAGGCACAGTGATGGGCTCTGGGCCAGATTATTATAAACTTGTTTCATATTTTGCTTCCATCTTACTTAGATAATATTACGTACTTTTAAAACGGAATTCTAAGCTGCACACACTTTTATTCTCAGCATTTGGGAGGTAGAAGCAGGCAGATATCTGTGGGACTGAGTCCAGCCTGGTCTATATAGTGGGTTCCAAGGAAGGGGTGATGAAGGGAGACAATGTCTCAAAAGAAAACCAAATAAAAACAAATAAACAAAACTAAAATTTTGATCTTAGTATCTAATACCTTTTCAAGATAAAAAGAAAACATGGTGTATAATATGTATAGATATTTTAATTTTCTTTCATTGTAATTCGGAGGACAAGTAACAAAGTTTCCTTATGTCCTCCTCTTCTTTTGTGTCCTATAAACTTGGATTCCAAATCAAATTGAGCTTGTTCCTAAAATCCTGGTCATGCTGTTTTGAAGCTGTAATTTCCATAGACCCTTAATTATTTATGCATCTTGATTTCAATTCAGGAAGGAGAAGGGTGATCCTATAAGAATAATGACTAGAACACAGACACTCTTTGCAGTAATGTGGATGATGGTGGATGGTGATGAATATATTTCATACCAAGAAATCAATAGTAACAGTCAACGGGTAGGTATACAGCCCTATTCTTTAAAAAAAAAAAAAAAAAAAGAAGGGCTGGAGAGATGGCCTAGCGGTTAAGAGCGCCGACTGCTCTTACAGAGGACCCGGGTTCGATCCCCAGTACCCACATGGCGGCCGAGAGCCGTCTGAAACTCCAATTCCAGGAGAACTCCAGCTCCAGGGGAATCCGAGACCCTCTTCTGACCTCCGCGGCGTTGCACGACACGGGTGCACAGATTTGCATGCAGGCAGTACATTCGCACACATACAGAACTAAATAAAATTAATTAAAAAAAAATAAAATAAAAAAAAGAAAAGCAAACTTAAAATTATAAAGATGTTTATTTATATTGCTAGAAATTAAAATTTTGGAGGGAATTTTTTTATTGTTTAATTCTTTTAAGTCAATCAGCTGTGACAATATGATTGCTTTCAACTACTATAATCATCCTTTGCAATTTTAAATACCTTTATTCTATACCAGACTGTATTGGATAATTGGAGAAATTATAGATTAGAATACAGTGGTATTCCAAGGATACAAATATATGCATTTTTCTTAATCTAATAGGATATAGGCACTCGAGTATAAGTTCCAATAAAAATGTTGGCTCCCATCTGAGCATAGCTCAAGCCCCTCATTTCTTTTATTTTTAATAAAATGAACCAAGATATATCAAATAAGGAAGCACTTATCTCAGTAATGAAATTTAGACACAAAATACTGCTACTGCCAAAATTAGAGTAAGAAATTTCTCTAAGTTAAAATAGAGTTAGAATTCAGTAGAATATTTAATGTTGATATCCCAGCATTCTCTCAACAAAAAGAGAAAGTGTTTGCATGTTCTAATTTTGGATAAAGGACATATTTAAACATGCCACTTGCCAGACCATAATTTATGTCAGTACAGTCCTTCTCTATAAGTAGAAAAATACTGAGACAACTGAAAGAAATAAATATTTTAAAACTTATTTTGTATTAAATGGGGGTTATATTAAATGATCCCAATTATAACACAACCACTAGAAAATACTATTTATTTGTTTAAAATCCATTTGAAATTTATGTGAAAATGAATATTTTATAGAAATAAATATTTTAAAACTTCTTCTTGTATTAAATGGGGTTTTGCATTAAATGGTCCCAATTATAACACAAACACTATAAAATACTATTTACTTATTGTTTAAATCCATTTGAAATTTTTGTGAAAATATTTTGAATCAAATATGGTAGAATATTCTTCAACATTGCACAGAAGTCTGAAAACTAAATAAGCTATCATGATTCTAAAGTAAAAGTTTAAGGTCTTAAGTAATTACAATTTGATTTTGAGGTCTTCTTCATCTTGTGTGTTTTAAACTCAATTGTTCATGAAATTCATTGAGTTTCAGAGTGAGACAAATATCATAAATATATCATCCTGATTAAGTTGGTGGATGTCTGTTCAGAAACTGTGAAATTATTTGTTGGCTATCAATTTATTTTGAATGGCACTATAAACCTATTTAAAGTTTTTTTTTAAGTTTTTTAAATTTATTTCTGTATGTGTATCAATGTACTGTCTGCGTGTAGGTTTGTGCACCCGTGTTTTGCAATGCCGCGGAGGTCAGAAGAGGGTGTCGGATTCCCTTGGAGCTGGAGTTCTCCTTGAATTGGAATTTCAGACGGTTCTCGGCCGCCATGTGGGTGCTGGGGCTCGAACCTGCGTCCTCTGTAAGAGCGGTCGGCGCTCTTAACCGCTAGGCCATCTCTCCAGCCACCCATATAAACCTATTTAAATTTTTAACACAGTTAACCATATAGATCATCCAATCTGGATGTTTTATCTAAATGTCATTGTATATAACTCAAATTACTATATGACAACATAGTTTTAGGATAAGCTCAGTACTCAGTGACAGAAAATCTTCCTTAATAGTTCTTATTCAATTTGTATAGTTAAAATTTTGAAAGTGTGATTCAAACATCAAAATTTTCATCAAGTTTCATGAGTCAAAGTATGAAATTTGATGGGAAGCATTTCCAAGTATCTCATTGTGAATAAATCAGTGCTACAATCGACTGCTATCTGGTGACTATTTATAAGGCAAATTTTACAAGCATTTATGTGTTTCTGTTGATATTTAATGAGTTGTATAGAAGGACTAAGAATTCACAAATGATTATAAATTTTATAGTTAGACTTGCAATTTCATGGAATAAGCATTACTGACATGTAGATATGAAGATATAGTCTATCTAACATATCAACTTCAGCTTTATAAACACAATACCTTTCATTGAGAACCAACATCTTTACAAAATTTTCTGTATGTATGTGTATAGGAGAGTTTAGAAGGTAGAGTGTGGGAGTCAGAGTGCCTAAAGTGACAGGCTAAAGAGAAATGGCGTTTGGTCTATAGCAAAAAGGCAGTGGCTGAAGAACACAGTGCACATGCTTCAGTAACTTTTAAGATGATATGTTATGTTACTTTGTCAACCTCATGAACAGAACATCTTACATAAGGAAAGGTATCTATGGATGCATAATTTATCTGCTGATTGGCCCACTACTGTTATATACTCTGTCTGCTGATTGGCCCACTACTCTTATAAATGTTCTTGGTTTCTAGGCTGTTGTTGTTAGTAGCATTAGTAGCATTAGGAGTACACAGAAGAAAATGGTACCATTAAAAGAATCTGCAATAAAATTTGAATGAGCGATTAATTCCCAGTCTGCCTCCGATGATTCGCACCACTGGATGGCGCAGTAGAGTATTTATTCAAAGGATAAAAGATTGAGAGTTGACTTTGAAAAATCCTAGAACTTATTAAATATGCTCTAAAAATAAGTAAATTTGTTTTGGTGGTTTGTTAAATATGGATATTTAATACTGAAAATTACTGTGTTTTAATACATTGACATTTAAACCAGAGTAGCCCAACAGAGGAATGTGTTTCTTTGTGTAAAAAAAAGCAATCATCTGTTTCCCCTTTTTAATTGACAAGTAGTAGGAAATTTCATTACTGATTGTGTAATTTGATCTAGACCATGATTTTTAACTGCCTCTGAGAGTTATTCAGTGAATCCAGTTTAAGAAAACAAGCTATAAATTTCCTGAGACATGGAATATAGCAAGATTTCCTTCTGCTATTTCAGTCAAATCATATCACCCTTAACATATTTTTCTCTTAAATCAAAACAATAATAAAATGTGATTATAGGCAAACTAAAAAAGAGCCAATTTTAAAACGCTCCTCTAAAATTTAGCCTGATGTAAGAAATGTACTAGCCAGATAGTTTCTTAAAATTGAGAATGTTTATACATGACAGTCCTAAAAATTTTGGTTAAGAAGAATACAATTTTAATATTATTTTTAGATTAATACCATATGGTCAATTACCCTTTCTTCTTTCTTAATGTTTGCATTGATATTCAACACATTAATGAATAAATATATTATTGACTGGGTATAAAACAAGGTAGTGGCTACCAAGAATGCTTAATATCCTGGTGATTGTTAATAGCAGGAACAACCATATTCTCAAACAGAACATTTATACTACCAACTCTATGGCCAGAGATTATTTTTGAAAATTTGGTGGAAAGAAGTTAGCGTTGAAGGTAATAAAAGCCGTGAAATGCTCAATTCAAGGGATGTCACAACTAATGCAGTCATGACATTATAGTAGCTCTAGATCTCTATAGTGGGACTTCACAGAATGGGGCCATTAGTGGATTTATGGATTGAAGAGGGGCTCATGGTTTCCTACCATCCATTATAAACTACTCTCTGCTGATATACTTTGTTTTCAGTTTTGTAACCCACTCGGTACTAATTGATAATTGTAAACTCATGGACACACAGAAACGCTTGATTAAACTCAGTGTATCTCAAAAAAAGGGGGGGAGAGACATGAACATTTTGAAGGAATTCTAAGAAAGAAAGGGGTTGATTGCTGTTATGTAGAGATTACAGAAAGTAGGGTATTATAATAATCAGAATGTACTTTTTCCATGTACAAAATTATAAAGGAACAAATTCAGAAAAGATTGGCACCATTATGATGGTATGGCCATTGACTTGAAAAACAAAATTAAGTTTTTAAAAATATATAAATAAAAAGGTTAACATATTTGGAAAAATAAAATGCTTAAATTCACATTTTCTAAATAAATATTGGCAGAATATTTGGAAAAATAAGTATAAAAGCAAGCCTTAATGAAGTGGGAAAAATTACCCCAATAAGTATGAAAGCTTATATTCAATATTGATGAAAAGCATGTTTGGCAGAATGCATGAGCTCTGGTGGGGTGGGGGAATGGGTGGGAATAAGGGCCTAGATTTGTTAAAAATAAATAAAAAAATTTAAAAAAGAAAAACAGAAAAAGAAAGTTACCTGAATGAGTCAGGAGAATGAAGTCATTCAGCAGCCATTACTCATGATTTCTTCTTGAGATTTGTATTTTGAAATCCTGCTTTATCTATACTCAATGATCAATGTAAGCTGTAAAGCTTTTCCTCTCCATGTTGATTCAGAACGTTTTTTATTACAGCAAAAAAAATAAAACTCCAGATTGAAATGACAACTTAAAAAAAAATTTTAAAAAAAGAAACAAAACAAACAAACAAAAAAACAAAAAAAATGGGTAAATACTCCCAAGACACTTCTGATTTATCTCAAGGTCAAATCCGCTCAAAAAACTCCACGTAAATGATGGATTGTTGGCATTGGTAGATTTATTTCTAAAGTATAGGGTCATTTGTTATTTCTGAAAATAAGTGTCAGTTATTTGAAATGAGATATTTGACAGAAATTTTCTATTAAAATTAATTGAATGTATTGAAGAAAGCAAATAATATTTGCAGTCAAACATAAAATTCAAGTTTCTAGGAGAAAATTATATTTCAGGAAAAATCATTTCACCATGGAATTGATGGCTTCCAAAGATTGTCTTTGAATTAGCTACTTGTGTTGGCAATAATGACAATCCTTACAATAACCTTTCCAAAATATGGAAAGTCTGGATAAATGAATAAACTATTATTTGCCATATGATCAACTGTTTATATTCACTGGATATGGGCGAACTCAAGCTTGCACCTGTATGGGCTAACATTTCAGCCAGCATGCATTCAGAGTCTCCAGATAAGATCACCAGATAAGATCACATGACCACTCTCTCTGTTTTCGCCCATGAGTTGGGATGACTTATGATGGGGTGGTCTTGGGTTGGCCCCTGGAGGTGATGTCACCCAATGTGGGAGCTGCCTGTCTCAAATCTGTATAAGCTGCCTGTTGCACAGAATAAATGGATTTGTACACTCTGATGTGTTCCCTGGGATGGTACTACAGTAATCCCCTGCCATACTCTCTTCAAATGTTGGACTGGTGGGAATGACACCCTCCTATATATTCACTGGATGAACTTCAAATATTAAAGGATGATAAAATTGTTACAACATCATGTATGAGTGAAGTATATAACACTATTTGAACTGTGCCAGAAAGAGAAAGAAACTACTACAGAGTTTCACATGGGTGGAACATAAACAATACAAATGTGAAGATACATGGATCAAATCAATGATTAGCAGTACTGAGTAAAGGACAGTGCAGAAGAAATGGGGAGAGGTTGGTCAGAGGACATAAAGGAGAGAAATAGCATGAACTGGTTAAAAATAGCTCCCACTTTAGCACTATGCCACCTTTAGTTAATAGAACTATACTCCATTTTGGAATCATGCTAAAAGATTTTAGTCTGTTATATCAACCATATCATCAAATTATCATATTGTATATCTTAAATGAACAGCATAAAATTCTAAATAAAAACTTTATGCAAAGATCAATGATCTGTTTTGACTTTAAGATAGAATGTTTAAGACAGAATTTTTTTTTTTTTTTTGTGTTTTTGAGACAGGGTCTCCCTTTTGTCCAAGCTGGCCTGGAGCTCATAATGTAGCCCAGACTAGCCTTGAACTCACAGAGATCCACCTGCCTCTGCCTCCCAAGTGCTAGGATACAAGGCATGCACCACCATGCCTGGCTAAAGGTAGAATGCCTATAATAAAATGTTCCATAAAATAACTTGGATTTCTATATTGCAAATAAACATAAACAAATTTCTATTTATTTTTCTTAACTGTTGGTGTAGCATTAAAACAACTTTTGATTATTTCATTAAAATACATTAAAATATGAGGATTCTGAGAGCTAGGAGCTGAGGTTTGAACTCAGGGTGCAGGAAGCTGGTTCCCGAGTGATGGTGGCCTTGCGGACCAGCATTTCTGCCCAGAGGATTCTGGGAGCTGGGAGCTGATGTTTGAACTCAGAGGGTGCAGGAAGCTGATGCCCAAGCAACAGAAGATGTGAAGACCAGCATTTTGACCCAGAGGATTCTGGGAGCTGAGAGCTGGGAGTTGAGGTTTGAACTCAGGGTGCAGGGAGCTGGTGGTGGAGGCTAGTGGCCAAGCCACTCAACCAACCCTCTTCCACCTGAAACTCCAGAGAGAGTGGCTGGCAGCAGAGGGAATATAGTGCTCAGAAGGTGTCATCTGGGTTGTTACCCACCCAGTTCTTAAGGAACAGAAAGGGAAGAGTGAAATATACCTTCCAATATATAACCAAAATTGAAAGCCTGAAACCTAGACAAGCCAATACTCCATACATAAGGAGAATAAAACCAAGGCACCTGAAGGAATCAAAGAAAGCAATCCTTCAACATGTTGAACAGGCATTCAAGATTTGCATCAGAATACAGGCAAAAGTCAAACCACATGCCAAGAGCACAACAAAAGAACAATATGGGAAAAGCGCAGAATAACTCCACACCAAACTCTATGGAGCCTGTGGAGGACTCCTACAATGGGTTCTCCCTAGAGGTAACCCAAGACACAGAGTGTAGACTAACAATCACAGATACATTCCAAGAAATCATAGAACTAAGGGGAGAGAAGGAAAAACTCAGAAAGGACCTAGAGGGAGACAAGCACAAACATTGGAATGAACTAAAAGGAGAAAATGACAGACTCTCTTAAAAGCTAGAGTAAAAAATTGACAAAATCCAGAAGGAAGTGGAAACACTGAAAAGATCCCATAAGAGATGGCCAAGCGGTTAAGAGCGCCGACTGCTCTTACAGAGGACCCGGGTTCGATCCCCAGCACCCACATGGCGGCCGAGAGCCGTCTGAAACTCCAATTCCAGGAGAACTCCAGCTCCAGGGGAATCCGAGACCCTCTTCTGACCTCCGCAGCGTTGCACGACACGGGTGCACAGACTTGCATGCAGGCAGTACATTCACACACATACAGAACTAAATAAAATTAATAAAAAAAAAATAAAAAATAAATAAAAAATATAAAAAAAAGAAAGAAAAAGGAAACTAATGAGCAAAACAAAGAGCTACAATAAAAGAGTGAGAAGCTCCAAAAGGAAGTGGAAATAGTAAAGAAAACACAGGAAGAAATGAAAAAAGAAATCAAACAGTCATCCAGTCATCAAAAGGAAAGAATGGGAAAAAAAAAAACCTCAGAAGCAGAATGAGAGAAGCAGAAAAAAGACCATCAGACCTAGAAGATAACACAGAACAACTAAAAAGCTCAAGTAAAGACTATGAAAAATTAAAAAATACACAACAGTGTAACAACCAGGAAATGTGGGACACTATGAAAAGATCAAACCTCTGCATCATAGGGATAGAGGAAGGAGAAGAATCTCAAGAGAATGCTATTAATCAGATTGTCAACAGAATAATAGATGAAAATTTCCCCAAAATTTGAAATCTGAAAAAAGACAAACTCATACAAGTATAAGAAGCACATAGACCACCAAATAAACTAGACCAGAGAAGAAATCCCCCCTCCATATCATAGATAAAACGTTCGATGCCCAAAACAAAGACAACATTCTGAAAGCCACAAGAGAAAAACAACAAATTACATATAAGTGGAAAACTATCAGAATTACAGCTGACTTTTCAGTGCAAACTATGAAAGCAAGAAGAACATGGAGCAAAGCATTCCCAGTGGTAAATGACTATAGGTGCCAAGCCAGGTTACTATTACCAGCAAAAATATTGATTCTAGTTAAAGGAAAGAGAAAAATCTTCCATGACATAAACAAAATGAAAGAATATATGTCCAGAAAACCAACCCTTCAGAGAATACTTGAAGAAATTCAATGGACAGAGGAGAGGAGCAACTATCCCCAGGCACCTTGAAAGATAAATTAATAAAAGCATAACTGCAGAAGTAGAAACCTAGACCCAAAATGCAAATGGATAAGGTGAAAGGAAGCAACATACTCCTCTCAATTATAACATTAAATATTAATGGACTAAACTCCCCAATCAAAAGGCATAGACTGGGAGAATGGATTAGGGAACAGACTCCATTGATATGCTGTCTACAAAAAACCCATCTCCCACTCAAAGATAGGCACAAAATTAAAATGAAAGGATGGAAAAAAATATTTCAAGCAAATGGTACCAAAAAGAAAGTAGGAGTTGCTATTTTAATTTCAGACAACATAGACTCCAAAGTAGAAGCAGTTAGAAGAGACAAAGAGGGCCATTACATGCTTTTCAAAGGGAAATGAAGACCTCACAATTATGAATATATATGCACCAAACTCTAGTGCACCAACGTCTATAAATACAACTCTACAGGACATAAAGGCACAGATTAAACCCAGCACACTCATAGTAGGGAATTTCAATACCCCCACTGAGTCCTTTGGACAGATCAACCAGACAAAGTAATAAATAGAGAGACAACTGGAATGAACAATACAATACAGGAAATGGACCTTACAGACATCTTCCAAATATTCCACCCAAGCACCAGAGAATATACTTTCTACACAGCACCCCACAAAACATTCTCCAAAATTGACCACATACTTGGACACAGAAAAAAATCTCAACAAACACAAAAATTTGAAATAATTTCATGTATTTAATCAGACCATAGTGTAATAAAGCTCAATATCAACACCAGGATAACCCCTGCTACCTACACGAACACATGGAGACTAAACAACACACTCCTGAATAATGAATTGGTCAAGGAGGAAATAAAAAAGAAATAAAAGAATTCCTGGAACTAAACAAGAATGACAGTAGAACACAACAAAACCTATGGGACACTTTAAAAGCAGTCCTGGGGCTGGAGAGATGGCCTAGCGGTTAAGAGCACCAACTGCTCTTACAGAGGACCCGGGTTCGATCCCCAGCACCCACATGGAGGCCGAGAACCATCTGAAACTCCAATTCCAGGAGAACTCCAGTTCCAGGGGAATCCGACGCCCTCGTCTGACCTCCACGCATTGCATGACACGGGTGCGCAAACTTGCATGCAGACAGTACATTCATACACATACAGAAATAAAATTAATAAAAAATTAAAAAAAAAAGCAGTCCTGAGGCAGAGGCAGGCGGATCTTTGTGAGTTCAAGGCCAGCCTGGTCTACAGATCGAGTTCCAGGACAGCTGGGGCTACAGGGAGACCCTGTCTCAAAAAGACCAAAAAAAAAAAACCACAAAAAAAAAAAAAGCAGTCCTAAGAGGGAGGTTTATAGCCCTCTAATTTAAAAAAAAAGACACAGGGACCCAGAACTCGCTCCAGACAAGAAGATTTTAGGGTAGATTGATTCTTGGGTTGCTGGAAAAGGTTCTAAACTCTAAACCCTTGTAAGGGGTGGCTGTCTGGGTGGAGCTGCCCTTCACCTTTGCAGCTGGTGCCAGGTTCATTTGGTTTGGTGCCATTGTCTCTTTGGGCGGGGAGAGGGGGGAGACGGGGGGGACTCCTGAAGCACGGGAGACTGGAACTCACTCAAGACAGGTAGATTTTAGGGTAGATTGATTCCTGGGTTGCTGGAAAAGGGTCTAAACTCTAAACCCTTGTAGGGGGTGGCTGTCTGGCTGGAGCTGCCCTTTGCCTTTGCAGCCATTGCCAGGTGGGTTTGTTTTGGGTGCCATTAACTCTTTGTGCTGGGGGGTGTCCTGAAGCACAGAAGCCTAGAACATGCACCATACAGCAGGCTAAGACAGGCATATTCCCCCCGTCAAACTGGAATTGATGAGAGAATACCCAAGTGTAGTTTTTTGGAGAACCTTCAGAACAGGAAGGGAAGAGTGACTTAGACTTCCAATAATCAAAACAAAATAGAAAACCTGAAACTTAGACAAGTCAATACTCCATAAACAAGGAGGAGCAAAGAAAAAAAAAAAGCATCAGGAGGAGGCAAGCAAAACCAGCCCCTAACATAGTGAAAAGAAAAAAAAAAAAAAAAAAAAAAAAAGGAAAACCTCATCCCAGGGACATGGTGAAGGGATAACATAGGAAAGGTGCAGGATAATTCCACACCAAGCTCTACCAACTCTGCAGGAGATAGCTACAGTGGGATCCCCCTGGAGGTAACCCAAGAAACAGATCTTAGAGGAATAATTGCAGACCAATGCAGAGAAATGAAAGAAAATAAAGAAGTCAGAGAACTAAGGAGAGAGAATGAAAAATTCAAAAAGAACCTAGAGGGATACAATGATAAACTTTTGAAAGAACTAAAGGAATAGAATGATAAACTCCAGAAAGAACTAGAGGGAGAAAAAAACAAACTCCGGAAGGAAGTAGAAACACTGAAAAAGGAAGCAAACCAGTGAAGTAAGGAGCCCCAAGAAGAGATGGAGAAGCTCAAAAAGTAAATGGAAATACTAAAGAATTCACAGGATGAAATGAAAAAGAAATAGAACACTCATCCAATCAAGAAGAAAGGAAAGGAAAAAGCCTCAGAAATAGAATGGAGGAAGGAGAACAAAGACTATCAGACTTGGGAGGTAACACAGAGCAATTAAATAGCTCAAATAAATATTATGAAAAATTTAAAAATATACAAAAGTGGAACAACCAGGAAATATGGGACACTATGAAAAGATCATGTGCTGGAGAGATGGCCTAGTGGTTAAGATCACCAACTGCTCTTGCAGAGGACCCGGGTTCTAACCCCAGCACCCACATGGAAGCTGAGAACCATCTGTAACTCCAATTCCAGGAGAACTCCAGTTCCAGTGGAATCCGACACCCTCTTCTGACCTCCGTGGCACTGCATGACATGGGTGCACAAACCTATATGCAGACAGTACATTCATACACAAAAAAATAAAAACAAAAAAAAAATCAAACCTCTGCTTCATAAGAATAGAGGATGGAGAACAATCTCAAGAGAATAGCATTGATCAGATCTTTAAAAGAATAATAGATGAAAATTTCCCCAAACTAAAAATAGACAAACCCATACAAATACATGAAGCACATAGGACCCCAAATAGACAAGATCAGAAAAGACCCACCCCATATTATAGCTAAAATGTTAGATGCCCAAAGACAAAATTCTGAATGCTACAAAAGAAAAAGAAGTCACATACAAAGGGAAACCCATGAGAATTACAACTGACTTCTTGGCACAAACCATGAAAGCAAGAAGAACATGGAGCAAAGCATTTCCTGTATTAAAGGACTATGGATGCAAACCCAGAATACTATACCCAGCAAAAATGTTGATTAGAGTTGAAGGAGAGAGAAAAATCTTCCAAGACATAAACAAGATGACAGGCCGGAAAACCAACTCTTCAGAAAATGCTTGAAGCAATCCAAAGGGCAGAGTAGAGGAGCACCCATCCCCAAACACCTAGGAAAAGAAACTAATAAAAACATAACCGCAGCAGTAGAAGTGGAGCCTAAAAATCCAAATGAATAATATGGTGAAAGGAAGCAACATCCATCTGTCAAGTATAACCTTGAATATTAAAGGACTAAACTCTCCAATCAAAAGACATAGACTGGGAGAATGGATTAGGAAACAAAATCCATCTATATGCTGTCTACAAGAAACCTATCTCAATTTCAAGGATAGGCACCAACTTAAGGTGAAGGGATGGAAGAAAATATTCCAAGCAAATGGTACAAAAAAGAAAGCAGGTGTTCAAAGCAAAAGAAATCAAAAGAGACAAAGAGGGCCATTACATCTTTATTAAAGAAACAATTGACGATGAAGATCTCACAATCATGAATATACATGCACCAAAATCTGGTGCACCAAAATTTATAAAGACAACTCTTCAGAATCTCAAGGCACAGACTAACCCGAGTACACTAGTAGTAGGGGACTTCAATACCCGACTAAGTCCTTTAGACAGATCAACAGGACAAAGGATAAACAGAGAGACATCTGAACTGAATGATACAATACACCAAATGGACCTCACAGACTTCTATCTAATATTCCACCCAAACACCAGAGAATACACTTTCTTCTCAACACCCCATGGAACATTCTCCAAAATAGACCATATACTGGGACACAGGAAAAAAAAACTCAACAAATACAAAAAGACTGAAATAATCTCATGCATTCTATCAGACCACAGTGCAATAAAACTCAATATCAACACAAGATAAGCCCTACAACCTACAAGAACACATGGAGACTAAACAACACTCTCCTGAATAATGAATGGGTCAAGGAAGAAATAAAGAAAGGAATAAAAACATTCCTGGAACTGAATGACAATGATAATACAACACAACAATACCTATGGGATAATTTAAAAGCAGTTCTAAAAAGGAAGTTTATAGCACTAAGTGCCTATATCAAAAAAAAAAAAAAGAGGACAAATGAATGATCTAGCACTGCAGCTAAAAATACTTGAGAGACAAAAACAAATGAATACTAAATGCAGCAGACAAGAAGAAATAACAAAAATCAGAGCAGAGATCAATTAAATAGAAACAGAAAAAAACTATACAAAAAAAAAATCAATGAGTCCAAAAGTTGGTTCTTTGAGAGAATAAACAAGATAGACAGACCTCAAGCCCAGTTAACCAAAAGAAAGAAGGAACAACTCCAAATCAAAAGAATCTGTGATGAAAGGGGAAACATCACAACAGACAATGAAAAGATCCAGACAATCATATGGGAATACTTCAAAAACCTATACTCTACTAAATTTGAAAATCTAGAAGAAATGGATGAATATTTGAAATCCTGGGAATCACCAAGGCTCAACCAAGAAGAGATCAAAAACTTAAATAGACCAATAATATATGAAGAAATTGAAAATGTAATAAGAAGCTTCCCAACCAAGAAAAGCCCAGGCCCAGATGGTTTCACGGCAGAAATCTATAAAATATTTCAAAACGACTTACAACAATTACTACTCAATTTGTTCAGAAGGATACAAATTGAGGGAGTTCGCCCAGAATCCTTCTATGAAGCCAGCATCACTCTATTACGAAAATCAGGCAAAGATACAACCAAAAAGGAGAACTAAAGACCCATCTCCTTAATGAACACAGATGCAAAAATTCTAAATAAAATACTTGCAAATCCCATACATTAAGAAGATCATCCACCATGACCAAGTTGGATTCATTCCAGAAATGCAGGGATGGTGCAATATACAAAAATCAATAAATATCATCAAACATATAAATGAACTAAAAGGAAAAAAAAACCATACAAACATACAATTATCTCAATTGATGCAGAAAAAGCCTTTGACAAAATCGAGCATCCCTTCATGCTAAAAGTCCTAGTGGGAATTGTGTTGGAGAGATCATTCCTCAAGGTAATCAAGGCCATATACAGGAAACCCACAGCCAACATCATACTGAATGGGGAAACGACAGAAGCATTCCCCTTAAAGGTAGGAACTCCACAAGGCTGCCCCCTGTCACCACTCCTTTTCAATATAGTGCTTGAAATACTTGCTAGGGTAATGAGGCAAGAAAAGGAAATTAAAGGAGTTCTAACTGGAAAAGAGGAAGTCAAGTGTACTAGTCACTTTTCTTTTGCTGTGATAAATCCACCATGACCAAGGGAATTTTTAAAAGGAAGAGTATATTTGAGCTTATGATTGATGGATCCAGGGAATTAGAGTCCATTGTGGCAGGAAGCATGGTGGCCGGGGCTGGAGCAGCAAGACGAGGGTCAGACCTTGCAATGAGCACTGGAAGGAGAGAGAGAGAGAGAGAGAGAGAGAGAGAGAGAGAGAGAGAGAGAGAGTCTGAACACCACAAGGCTTGTTAAACTCACTAAGCCTGCCCCCAATGACGTACTTCCTCCAGCACAGCCACACCTTCTAAGACCTCCAAGAACAGTGCCACCAACTGGAGGCAAAATGTCTGAATACTTAAAGCCTATGGGGGGACACTTTCATTCAAACCACCACATTCCACTCACTGGCCCCCATAGGCAATATAAAATGTGAAATGCATTTAGTCCAACCTTAAAAGTTCCCATGGTCTTTACCAGTCTCAATTCTATTCAAAAGTCTATAGTCCAAAATCTCTTCTGAGACACAGGCCAATCTCTTAACTATTAGCTCCTGTAAAATCAAAAGTCAAATTACATACTCCCAACATACAGTGGAACTGAATACACATTCCCATTCCAAAAGGGAGGAATAGAGGCATAGTGAGGAAATACTGGACCAAAACAAGACTGAAAACCAGCAGGGCAAACACCAAGTACAGTAGCTCCATGTGCGACTTCTGGAAATTTACTTCCAAAGGGTTTAGGTGATTCAGCTCTTCCAGGATTGCCTGCAACATGGATATCTTCCTTAGGCTATTACCACTCCATGTATGCAGCTCTCCTTGGCAAATATCTCACAGGTCTGGCATATTGAATGTCTTCTTGGGTCTCCACTGCCAACTAGGCTTCACATTCACAGCTTCACACAATGGCCTATCAGGGCCTTCTTTATGCAGGGATGCCCCTGCTGCATTCTGCCTGGCCTCTGTGGCTCTCTGAAACCATAGAGGAAGAACAGATGACCCCTTCACTCTTGTATCATTTGTGCCTCTAAAGCCAGCACCATGTGAATGAAATTGCTGAGTTTGGCTGCAAGTTCGGGATGGACACTCTCCTACTTTAACCATATTTGCAAATTTTCTCTGCCCTGGACTTGTTGGAGTAGAAAACGCTTTTAGTGTTTTCCTTTCAAAAATTGGAGGCTTAGCTGGGTGTGGTCTTGCCCCGAAGGCACTGTTTCTGTTGTTTATTTGTAAATCTCCAGGCCCCTCCTTAATCACTTTAATCTCCTTATCAAAAGGAAACTTTCCTTCACATGCCTTGGCCCCACCTTTAATCTTCCTAATGCAATTTTCAGATCCAAACTGTACATTCTACATTTCTTTCTGCCTCATCTGTTCTTCTTCACTACAGATCTGTACAATATTCACCATTAATAGCCATGCCACCATTTCTACATTAGGCTGTCTTGAAATATCTTCCACCAAAGACATTAGTCCATTGCTTTTCAACTTAGCATCAGGCAAGTATTTGGGCTGTGGGCAATCTAGTCCCAGACTCTTTATCAAAATATCCCAGTTGCTGCCTAAGTCTTTATTTTCCTCTGGAACTACATTTTTTGCAGCTATGCTTTCTTCCAGGCTTCTACTAGAATGGCCTGTTAAGCTCTGCTTACAGTAGTCAACAGCTTTTCTAGCCCAAAGTTCCAAAGTCTTCCACATTTCTCCAAACATCCACATGGTCAGGTTCTTCACAGCCAACAGCACACTCTCTGGTACCAAATAACTGTATTAGTCACTTTTCTGTTGCTGTGATAAATCCACCATGAGCAAGGGAATTTATAAAAGGAAGAGTTTATTTGAGTTTACAATTTGTGGTTCCAGGGAATTAGAGTCCATTGTGGTGGGAAGCATGGTGGCTGGGGCTAGAGCAGCAAGCCAAGGGTCACATCTTGCAATGAGCACTGGAAGCAGAGACAGAGAGAGAAAGAGTCTGAACACAACAAGACTTGTTAAACTCACTAAGCCTGCCAACAATAACGTACTTCCTCCAGTACAGCCACACCTTCTAAGACCTCCAAGCACAGTGCCACCAACTGGAGACAAAATGTCTGAATACTTAAAGCTTATGGGGGGACACTCATTCAAACCACAACATCAAGATATCCCTTTTTGCTGATGATATGACATTTATTTAAGGGATGCTAAGAACTCCACCAGAAAACTCCTAGAAATGATTAAGCGCTTAAATAAAGTGGCAGGCTACAAAATAAATCTAAAAAAATCAGTAGCCTTTATTTACGCCAACAACAAGCAACTGAAGAAGGAATACAAGGAGACCTTCCCACTCACAATAGCCTCAAAAACAATAAAATACCTAGGATCAAACCTAACCAAAGACACCAAGGATCTCTACAACAAAAATTTTAAATAACCGAAGAAGGAAATTGAAGAAAACATCAGAAGATGGAAAGATCTCCCAAGCTCATGGATTGGGAAAATAAACATAGTAAAAATGTCCATTCTACCCAAACTCTTGAACAGATTTGATGCAATCCCAATTAAAATCCCCAAGAGTTTCTTCACAGGCTTGGGGAAAAAAATCCTCAATTTCATTTGGAAAAACAAAAGATCCCAAATAGCCAAAACAACCCTGAGTGAAAAGAGCAATACATGGGGGATCTCTATACCAAACTTTAAACTATACTACAGGGCTATAGTCATAAAAACAGCTTGGTACTGGCACAAAAACAGACCAGTTGACCAATGAAACAGAACTGAAATTCCAAACCTGAGCACATATAATTTCGGCCACCTCATATTTGACAAGGGGGCCAAGAACACACAATGGAGGAAAGACAGCATCTTCAGCAAGTGGTATTGGCAAAACTGGATCACCACCTGTAGAAGAATGAAATTAAACCCCGACCTCTCACCCTGTACAAAAGTCAATTCAAGGTGGATCAAAACCTCAATGGGAAACCCAAAACTCTAGAGGTGAGAGAAGAAAAAGTTGGCAGTAGACTACAAGACATAGGCTTAGGAAAAGACTTCCTAAATCAGACAGCAGCTGTACAAGAAATAAGATCAACAATTGATAAATGGGACCTCATCAAACTCAAAAGCTTCAGTACATCAAAGGATACAATAAAGGAAGTGAAGTCCCAAAATCTCTTCTGAGATACAGGCCAATCTCTTAACTGTAAACTCCCGTAATATCAAAAGACAAATTACATTCTCCCAATGTACAGTGGAACTGAGTACACACTCCCATTCCAAAAGGGAGGAATAGAGGCATAGTGGGGAAATACCTGACCAAAACAAGACTGAAAACCAGCAGGGTAAACAACAAGTCCAGTAGCTCCATGTGCGACGTCTGGGACTTGAATTCCAAGGGGCTGAGATGGCTCAGCTGTTCCAGCTTTCCTTGCAACATACATCTTTCTTAGGCTGGTACCACTCCCTGTATGCAGCTCTTCTTGGCAAATATCTCACAGGTCTGGCATCTGGAATGTCTTCTTGGGGTCTCCGCTGCCAACCAGGCTTCACATTCACAGCTTCACGCAATGGCCTATCAGGGCCTTCTTTATTCAGGGATGCCCCTGCTGCACTCTGCCTGGCCTCTGTGGCTCTCTGAAACCATGGAGGAAGAATTGATAACCCCTTCACTCTTGCATCCTTCATGCCTCTAAAGCCAGCACCACGTGAATGAAATTGCCGAGTTTGGCTGTAAGTTTGGGATGGGCTCTCTCCTACTTTAACCACATTTGCAAATTTTCTCTTCCCTGGATTTGTTGGAGTAGAAAACGCTTTCAGTATTTTTCTTTCAAAAATTGGAGGCTTAGCTGGGTGCGGTCTTGCCCTGAATGTACTGTTTCTGTTCTTTACTTGTAAATCTTCAGGCCTCTCTTAATCACTTTAATCTCACTTTTTCCATTGTTTACTTGTAAATAGCTAGGCCTCTCCTTAATCACTTTAGTCTCATTATCAAAAGGAACCTCTCCTTCACATGCCTTGGCCTCACCTTTTATCTTCCTAGTGCAGTTTTCAGACCCATTTCTTTCTGCCCCATCTGTTCTTCTTCACTGTAGATTTGTACAATAGTCACCATTAACAATCACACCACCATTTCTACATTAGACTGTTGTGAAATATCCTCCACCAAAGACATTAGTCCATTGTTTTTCAACTTAGCATCAGGCAAGCATTTGGGCTGTGGGCAAACTGCTGTCAGACTCTTTATCAAAATATCCCAGTTGCTGCCTAAGTATTTATTTTCCTCTGGAACTACATTTTTTGCAGCAGTGATTTCTTCCAGGCTTCTACTAGAATGGCCAGTTAATCTTTACTTACAGTAGTCAACAGCTTTTCTAGCCCAAAGTTCCAAAGTCTTCCACATTTCTCCAAACGTCCACATGGTCAGGTTCTTCACAGCCAACAGCCCACTCTCTGGTACCAAATAACTGTATTAGTCACTTTTCTGTTACTGTGATAAACAAACCACCATGAGCAAGGGAACTTATAAAAAGAAGAGTTTATTTGACCTTACTATTGACGGTTCTAGAAACAGAGTCCATTGTGGCGGGAAGCATGGTGGCTGGGGCTGGAGCAGCAAGGAGAGGGTCACATCTCGCAATTAGCACAGGAAGTCAAGAGAGAGCGACTGGACACTTCAAGGCTTATTAAACTCACTAAGCCTGCCCCCAATAACGTACTTCCTCCAGTACAGCCACACCTTCTAAGACCTCCAAGAACAGTGCCACTAACTGGAGACAAAATGTCTGAATACTTAAAGCCTGTGGGGGACACTCGTTCAAACCACCACACCATCTCACCCCAGTTCATGCCTTCTGCCATACATGTCTTTCATCTTTCTCTCAGTTTGTCCAAAGTTTTTCCACTGCAGAGGCTTGTTGTTTCAGGAAGAATTTAACTGTATCAGTCAGTTCTTTCACCCAGTCTTTATGTTGTTGTTATTCCTTCCCCTTTGTATTGCTCCAAAATATGTCTATATAACCATTACATATGTTATTTCCAAAATATATTTTAAGCATTCAAATTTTCCCCTTTAAATTTTTATTTTTTTAAGATATGAATACATACCTTCCACCCATATATAATAATTCAAAAGTCTGAAAATAAATTGTAGGACTATTCTAGAACCCAGTAAGAGATTCATATTATAACATCATATTTTCTTTCTGATAAAAATAAATATAATGATAATGTTATTCAGCTTGCCTTTCAACTGGGGATTTGGTGTTAGCATCCACAAATGAAGGTAACCACTTTGGGAATTCACATTTTTCCCCTTTAATTATATTACTCTAAAGTATGCACACACACCCTGTACCCATATACCACAATTACAAATTCTGAAGATAAGTGGTTAGTTAAATCTAGTTCCCGTAAAGTTATTCACATTATAATGATACAATTACTTTCACTTAACAGAAAATATTGCTTGGATGCCTTAGTACTAGGTATTTGGTGCTAGTATCCACAGATGAGGGATACCAATATTCATTTGTTTTTCTGGGACTATGTTACTTCACTTAGCATAATGTCTTCTAATTCCCTGCAAACTTCATGATCTCATCTTTATTTACTGCTGCATATATCTCCATTGTGTAGATATAGCACTTTTTCTCTATCCATTTATTGGTTAAGGGGTATTTGGGTTGGTTCCAACTCTTCACTATTTTGAAGAGAGCTACAATAAACATAGATGTGCATGTATCTTTGTGGTAGGATGAGTCTTGTGGGTATAAACCCAGGAGTGGTATGACTGGTTCAGGTGGTAGACACATTTTGAATCTTTTAAGGGTTCTCCACACTGCCTTCCATAGTGGTTTGACTTTACCTTCCCACCAGCAGTGGATGAGTGTTCCCCTTTCCCCACATCTTCTCCAGCATTTGGTGTCTTTTGTTTTCATGATCTTAGTCAGACTTATTGCAGTGAGATGGTATCCTAAAGTAGTTTTAATTTGCATTTCCTTAATTATTAATGATGTGGAACACTTTTTAAGATGTTTCTCAGCGATCTTTATTCCCTCACTTGTGAAGTCTCTGTTCAGCTCTTTACTCCATCTCATGAGTGGATCATTTGTTTTCTCAGGTCTTTGTTTTTGAGTAGTTTATATATTCTGGATGTTAATGCTCTGTTAGATGTATCACTGGTGAAGAGTTCCTCCCATTCCATGGGTTTTCTCTTCATTGATTGTTTCTTTCGCAGTAAATAAGCTTTTGAATTTAAAGAGATCCCACTTGTCAATTGTTGACCTTATTTCCTGCACAGATGCTGTTTGATTTAGAAAGACTTTTCCTACACCTATGTATTGTAGGTTCCTGCCAAGATTTTCTTCTATCACCTTCAAAGTTTCTGGTTTCATGTTCAAATCTTTGATCCATTTGGAGTTGATTTTTGTACAGAGTGATAGCTAGGATTTTAATTTTATTCTTCTACTAATGGTGATCCAGTTTTGCCAGCACCATTTGCTTAAGATGCTGTCTTTCCTCCATTGAGTCTTTTTGTCCCCTTTGTCAATTATGAGGTGGATGAAATTGTATGTGCTCAAATTTGGATCTTCAATTTGTTACATCAGTCTGAAAGTCTGTTTTTGTGCAGTACCAGGCTTTTTTTATGACTATAGCCCTGTAATATAGTTTGAAGTCTTGTACAGTGATCCCCCTGTAATGCACTTTTCACTCAGGGTCACTTTGCCTATTTAGCATCTTTTGTTGTAGCATATGAATTTAAAGATTTGTTTTTTCTAAGTCTGTGAAAATACTCTTGGGGATTTTAATTGGGATTACATTGAATCTGTATATCCATTTTAGTAGAATGGACATTTTTGCTGTATTAATTTTTCCAATCCATGAGCATGGGAGGTCTTTCCATCTTCTGATGTCTAATTCAATTTCCTTCTTCAGGGGTTTAAAATTTTTGTTATAGAGATCATTGATGTCTTTGGTTAAGTTTATTCCTAGATATTTTATTGATTTTGTGGCTATTGTGGGAAGGTCTTCATGTATTCTTTCTCCAGTTGCTTGTTACTTTTGGAGAGAAAGGCTACTGATTTTTCTAGGTTAATTTTTTATCCCACCTCGTTACTGAAACTCTTAATTGTTTTTAGGGGTTTTCCGGTAGAGTTTTTAGAGTCCCTTAGGTAAAATAGCACATCATCTGCAAAGAGGGATAGTTTGAGTTACTCTTTTCAAATTAGAGTAACTCCAAATTAATAGTATTCATGATTAAAAGGGAAACAACACAACAGAGAAAAAATCCAGACAATCATGGGAGAATACTTCAAAAATTTATACTCTACTAAATTTGAAAACCTAAGAGAAATAGATGAATATTTGAAATCCTGGGATTCACCAAAGCTTAACCAACAAGATACTGACAACTTAAACAGACCTATAATATATGAGGAAGTTGAAAATATAGTAACAAACCTCCCAACTAAAACAAGCCCAGGCCCAGATGGTTTCATGGCACAATTTTATAAAACATTTAAAGAGGACTTACAACCATTATTACTAAAACTGTTCAGAAGGATACAAGCAGAGGGAAACTTCCCAAATTCCTTCTAAGAAGCCAGCATCACTCTAATACCAAAGACACAACCAAAAAAGAAAACTATAGACCCATCTCATTAATGAACACAGATGCAAAAATTCTCAACTTAAAACTCGCAAACTGCATACATACCCACATCAAAAGAATCATCCATCATGGTCAAGTTGGATTCATACCAGAGATTCAGGGATGGTTCAATATACATAAATCAATAAATATCATAAAACACATAAGTGGACTGAAAGACAAAAATCACACTATCATCTCAAGTAATGCAGAAAAAGCCTTTGGGAAAATTCAGCATCCCTTCATGCTTAAAGTCCTAGAGGGAATTGGACTGGAGGGAACATTCTTCATGGTAATCAAAGCCAAATAGAACAAACTCACAACCAACATAATCATAAACAGAGAAAAGTTAGAAGCATTCCCCTTAAATTCAGGAACATGGCAAGGCTGTCCCCTATCACCACTGCTCTTCAATATAGTGCTTGAATGAATCACTTGACAGTGCAATAAGGCAGGAAAGGGAAATTAAAGGAGCACCATGTTTATTTTAGATATACATATTAGATATAGAAATATATGAAAGTTCAGATATATTAAATAGCTATTTTATTCTTTTTTATTCCCTTAAGCAACTAAAAAAAGCAATCTAATATAGATAAAAAGCTACTTAGGGTGGCTGGACAAATGGCTCAGCAGTTAAGAACACTAACTGCTCTTACAGAGGACCTGGATTCAAATCTCAGCACCCACACAGTAGCTAACAATCATCTGTAACTCCAGATCCAGGTTATCCAATGGCCTTTTCTGACATCCGCAGGCACTGCAGGACATGGGTGCATTTACCTATATGCAGGAAACACACTCATGCACCTAAAAAATAAAACGACTAAATAAAATATTAAATATGCTACCTAAAAATTAAAATATAGATGATTTTAGACTTTGTAAATTTGCTGTATGTAAGGAGTGTGGAAGAAACAAACAAACTAAGAGTAGAATCATGAACATCAAAGGATGAGATTGGTGCTCCTAAAGCACAGAATTGAAGTTTTGCTTAGAGTGCTGGAGTGTCAAAAGCCTGTGACATGCTTCAAGTACAAATATATTATTGTATAAGATTTTCTTCAAAACATAATGTTCAAGCTCTTAGTTGTGAATTTGATGATAATGAAGTAAGAATATACTGAATAAGTATAGTAGAAGCAAGAAATGAGAAATTATTGATAAAAGCTGCACATTTTAGTTACATAAATGAGTAAACCCTGACAATCTAATGTGCAATATGGTAATCACAATGAACAATTTTGTACCATATGCTTGAATCATTCTAGTAGAGTTGATTTTAAGTGCTTTCATCAAAAGGAAAGGAAATGGTAACAAAGTTACATATTGACTGATTGATTGATGAATAATTTGTGACCAGAGACCTCAGAACTTACCTCTATAATTTATTAAGGAACAATTGTCCAAGATTTGATGATGTAATGTTTAAGGAAACTTTAGAAATCATAGTTAGCTTAAATGACAACTACGTGTACATACTTTTAAAGCTTTTTTTTAAATTTGGAAACAATCAATAAAATTGTTTATAAATGAGAAAATTAAAATATAGAATCTCTGATGCTCTTTCATAAAAGTAACATAATATAAAAATAATTATAAATTTAATGTACACCAATAATTTTACAATGTTTAAAATATGAATAAAATGGGGGCTGGAGAGGTGGCCTAGTGGTTAAGAGTGCCAACTGCTCTTTCAGAGGGCCTGGGTTCGATCCCCAGCACCCACATGGTGTCTAAGAACCATCTGTAACACCAATTCCAGAAGAACTCCAGTTCCAGAGGAATCTGACACCCTCTTCTGATCTCCATGGCATTGCACGACATGGGTGCACAAACCTACATGCAGACAGTACATTCATACACATACAAAAATAAATAAAATTAAAAAAATAAAATAAAATATGAATAAAACCTATTATTTAATTTTTAAAGCTGATGGCTAAAATAAGGATTCAGCAAATTTAATATTTTTCTTTTGCTTTTAAATAAATAACAATATAAATTAATTTATTATACCTCAATTTTTGGCACAAAAATGTAAAGAAATCTTATAGTCCACAAATCTAAGCAGGGCAACTTAGCTTTTTAAAAATAATTTTCTTTCAACGATAGTTGCCAAATATTTGTACATTTTATTGGAATGGAGAATTAATATACTCTCTCTTCTTGCTGATGTCATTAAATTCAGGGTATAAATTCAGTTAAAATAAGAAACTACTAACTTTTTTATTTCTGTTACTTTTCTTGTTGCTGTGACAAAATATCTGACAAAAGCAAATTTGGGAAAGATTCCTCTAGGGTCACAGTTTAAGAGATACATTCCCTGCAGGGGTGAATAGGGGATGACATTTAGTCTGTATTCAGGAAAAAGAGAAAGAGGAATAGTGCTGCTTTACTTCCCTTTTCCTTTCTATTTATTTTTTTAACAGATCATGAGTTGTTGTTACCCAAATTCAGGTTGGGTATTCACAGCATCAAAAGCTATCTAGAAACAGAGATTTGTGTGTGTGTGTGTGTGTGTGTGTGTGTGTGTGTGTGTGTGTGCCAGTCACTGTTGTGGTTATTAGGCCTTACAGCTAAGGTTGGAATATTGATTGAGTTCCTTCTTCAGCAGCTTGCATAGTATCCTCTGACACTATGAGAAGTAGTCTTCAGGGAGGAAGCCTCTAAATCATTTCAAGTTCCATTGCACTAAGGGAGGTTAATCCTGTCTGTCACTGTTTCTTTTTTATAGTTTTCAGCTGTACACACACACACACACACACACACACACTCATACAGACATACAACATGTGTATTTAATAATAGGCTTTTGCACTAATACACTTACTTCTGGATTTTTACACCCTCTAAGAAATATTTCTTCTCTCTCTCTCTCTCTCTCTCTCTCTCTCTCTCTCTCTCTCTCTCTCCTATCACTCCCTCTTCTCTCCATGGATAAATTTCCCTCTTTTGACACTTTCTCCCTAGATAATGCCTGTCTCCTATTATTTTCCCTTTCCTAAAAGTTAATATAGAATCACAAGAGGCCCAAATAGCCAAAGAAATCCTGAGCACAAAGAGCAATACAGAGATGATTACTGTAAGAAATCTCAAACTATATTACACATGGTACTAGCGAAAATATGACATCTAGATCACTGGAACAAAATAAACACAAACATGAGTGTATTTAACTTCAGCCATTTGACAAATGTGACAAGGACACATGTGGGAGGAGAAGCATTATCTTCAACCAGTTGTGTTGGCAAAAGTGAATCTCTATGTGTAGAAAAATGAAATAGGACTCTTATCAACCTGCACAATAGTGAATTCAAATGAATTAACAACCTCAGTGGGTCCTAAAATACAGAAAGATTTAGAAGAAATCATTAGCAGTACTCTGTAAGATATATGTGTAAGAAAGGACTTTTTAAATCAGACATTTCCTCAGAAATTAAGGTCATAAACTGACAAGTGGAACCTCATTAAACAAAAGTGCTTCTGTACATAAGCAGAAAAAAAGTGAAGAGTAGGCATAAAGAAAGAGATAAAATCTTCAGATAAAATCAGAGAATTAATACCCAGAATACATGAATGACTCAAAAACAAACAACAACAAAATACAACCCAGTAAAAAGATACATTATGGATCTACAAAGGAATATATCAGAAGAAGAAAGTCAACTGAGTAAATAACACATAAAAAGTGTTCAAAATTTTTAGTAATAAAGAAAATGCAAATTAAAACTAATCTAAACCTATTATACAACACCTTGCCACATATCCAAGGGACTTGTCCTGCTGTAGATGCACTTGCATAGCCATGTTTGTTGCTGCTCTTTTCACAGTAGTCAATAAATAGAAACAACATAAATATCCCTCCACTGATGAATGTATAATGAAAATGCATTACACTTACATGATGGAATTCTACTCATTGGTAAAGAAAGATGAAATTTACAAATAAATGGGTGGAAATATAAGCTCTTATACTAAGCAAAGTAACATCTAGAAAAGCAAGTGGCTATATTCACTTTCATTTGTGGATCTTAGTTCAAAATTGTTATATGTGAGTATATACCTGATGTAACAGCAGGGACCAGGAAAAGATAACAGCAGGAACAATAGAAGTAATGGGAAAAAAAAGAGCTGAAGCAGAGAATAGTAGGAAATATTTGTAACAAAGGGGAAATAGGGACATTAACAGGATGGTGACCTATACAAAGAAACAGGGAGTTGCTGGGTGGGACATGTTGCTATATGCCTTTAATTACAGCATTCATCCGGGAGGCAGAGACAGGTGGATCTCTGTGAGTTCAAGGCCAGCCTGGTCTACATACTGAGCTCCAAGCCAGCTGGGACTAAAGGGAGACCCTGTCTCAAAAAGACACACACACACACACACACACACACACACACACACACACAAGAAACAAAGAAACATGGAATTAAAAGAGGAAGATGGAGTTCAGTTCTGTTCATAGTGTGAGACAGGGAATTACTTTCATTCTTCTACCTGACACTATCCTGTTATTCCAATCTCCATTTATTAAACGTGTCTTTGGTCTAATGTGCATTTGTGACACCTTTCTCAAAAATCAGGTGACTGCAAATGTGGTGATTTAAATCTGGGTTCTCAGTTCTATTTCACTGATCAATATGCCTGCATTTATGCCAGGACAGTAATGCTTTTATTACTATAACTCTGTAAATAGAAATGAAGGACAGTAATGTCTTTAGCAGTTCCTTTACTATTAAGGTTTAAGTCTCGTGTTTCTTGTGTTTCCACATGAAATTTAAGATTATGTTTTAAATTTCCATCAAGAATAAATTGTGTTGGAATTTTAATGGGTATTAGATTGAATTTGTAGACTGCTTTGGATAAGACAGTCATTTTCACAATATTAATGTTACTGGTTAATTAGTGAGTATTGAAGGTCAAATCTGATATCTCCTTCAGTTTCCTTCTTCAGTGTCTTAAAAGTTTTTATTCCACAATCCTTCACTTCCTTGGTGCTGCAGAGGACTATTCTCCAACAAGAAGTTCATGAACAGACAAAGTTTTCCCAAGCTTGATTGCACCTATTTGCCTAGGATCGTCATGGCTAAAGTTTTTGACTATTGACTGGTGTTCTCAGAAATAACTGGGGGTCAGAGAGAGTCATTTTTGTTTCCCATTCAACAGGTGAGCCTAGTTGCTCCTGGCTATGGCTATATAAACTGATGAAGCCCAGGGGTCTTTCTCTCATCATTTTGTGTATCTGTGGGACATTCATCATCCTTAGGAGAGGAGCATCCTGTAAGCAAACCCTCACCCATTGCTCTGGAAAGTCTGAGTTTTCCTTACCGACCAAGAGAGAAAGGGACCCACGGTTTTGTGCCTCTCAGAAAGAAGTAGAAGTTTTGGGACACTTGATTAGTTATTGTGGTAGTTTAAATGAGAATGCCACCATAGGCTCCAAGTATTCAGACATTTTTGCCTCCACTTTGTAGTGTTGCTTTGGGAGATCTTAGAGTTTATTGTTATGCTAGTTATGGGGGCTGGAGGGGGGTGGGGCTTTGTGTCTGCTTAAAGAGGTGAACCTGTGTTTTCTGCTTCTGCCACCATGCCTCCCTGCCATGATGAATTCAAACTCAAATAAACTCTTCCATTTATAATTTCCCTTGCTTGTGGTGTTTCTAGCACAAGAGAAAAGTGACAAATACTATTGTATTACAAGATATTTTATGGTTATTGAGACTGTATTGAATAGGATTGTTTTCCTTTTTTCTCATTCAGCACGAACGTTGTTAGCATACATAAGGGTTAGTGAACTGGGGGTTTAATTTACATTTGGCTAATTTGCTGAATGTATTTATCAGTTTTAAGAATGTATGGTGGAGTGTTTGAGATCTTTTATGTCAACCACTGTATTATCTCCAAATAATGATAAAAGTGACTTCTTCCTGGGACTGGAGAGATGGCTCAGTGGTTAAGAGCACTGACTGCTCTTGCAGAGGTCCCAGGTTCGATTCCCAGGACCCACATGGAGGATAATAAAGGTCTTTAACTCCAGTTCTAGGGGAATCAGACACCCTCTTCTGACCTCCACAGCATTGCAGGACACTGGTGCACCAACCTACATGCAGACAGTACATTAATACACATAAAAAAATAATAAGTAAATAAAATAAAAATAAATTTTAAAAGTAACTTCTTCCTTTCCATTTTTTATACCAGTTATATTTTTCATTTTTCTTATTGCTCTAGCTAAGACTTCAAACATTGAACATGACTGAAGAGAATAGACATCCTAGTATTGCTTCTGATTTTCTATATTTACTATTATTGGCAAGTTAGTGCAACCAAGCTTGAGAAAATGTCCCCTGTCAATGGTCTGCCTATAGAACAGGCCTATGCAACAGGAAAGAAGTGGAGTTGTACAATAAAACTTTAAGTCACTGAATAAAAGAATTAAAGAAGATACCAGAGATAGGCCTCTCATGCAAGGAACCAAGAGAGAAACAGGGTGAAAAACAAAAAACAAAAAAACTTAAAAGTCCATTAGAATTTCTCAACCAGGGGTTCCAAACTACCATTATTGGGTTTCTTTTGTTCATTTGTACATGTTGTCTGGACTCAGCATTGGCTTTCCAGGAAATTTTAATAGTCATGGTGAGTGTGAATTTTCCCTTAGGTAGTTGCTTAAATAGAGAGAAGAAACTTTGTTATTTGGTAACAGCACATAGCATATGACTTTAAATCTAGTGTTTGGAGGCACAATCTTTCAGACTTTAAAGGAAATATAATGATTACTTATCTTTTAGTTTTACTTTTCTCTTTGTCCATACAGTTAGCCCAGATTAACCAACTTTTGTTTTTGGCCAAATTTGTATGGGCATTATGTATGGTGGTTATCCATGCAGAAAGGCTAAGCTATACCAGCCTAACACCTTTAATTACTATATAATATTCTAGATAGGACCTGGACAAAAGTTCAAGCAGCCTTGTATAATACTGACTGGAAGAGGAACTTAACACCATACATAAGCAGGCATAACCCACAAGATCGAATTAAATAATTTCAGGTTTATTTTAAATGTAAAAGTGTTCACTACAATTACTACAAATGGAAACAATCTTTTTCTTTTTCATACCCTTTATCCTGATTTATAGATTTTCCAGAATGACAGGAGTTGTAACACATACCAGAAGACAGGAAATAAACTGATAAAGATTACCAAATCCTTCCAAACTGTCATCTGGACTGCATGCAGCTGGTTCAGGAAGAAAGAATCTAGCCTTTTGAGCCAAATTATCTGGTTAGGTTAAAGGAAATATCAAAAGCAACTCTTGCAAGAAACATAAAATACATTTTTCAGTAGCCATAGGTAACCCAAAATTTGCCTGTCCCCATTTAATCCAAGCCTGTAACAGAGAGTCAGGTTCAAGCCAGGAGAGGACTGAAAATTAACAACTCTTCATATTCATGATCCTATTCAGACCACAAGTAAACTAGCTTGAGTGTATATACCAATTTAATTTAATACAGGTATCTTATCATTTTTTTATGCCTTGAAGTGCCATGTGATATGCATATAAATGTTGGACAAAAACAACTCTTTTAAACAAACCTTCACTAGATATACATTTTGATTTTTGAACTAGTTGACTGAACCTTACAAATTTAGGCCTATTTATACAGTGTCCTTTTTACCTGTCACAACAAACCTCCTCAGACTTTTATCACTTGTGTAAACTTTTTCATCATCTTCACATAAATCCTTATTAAAAATACCTTTTTAACATGTTCCACCTTTTTATATCCTTTTATTACCTTGAGAAATAGCATTTATAAACAGATTAACCCTTAATTGTGCAGATTTACTAAGTAAGTAATACTTATTTTCCATGTAATGAGATGGGACGGTTATCTTAAATATACTAGTATAAAGTGTGAGATGTTCATGCCAGCTTGGAAGCAGGTTTTGAATGACGAATTTTCTTTGAGTGCTTAGAGGTACTATACCTAAGCCTGGCAAATATCCCCACATGTGTAACATGTGGAAATAAATTGCACCCAAGAACAGAAGTGATTATTCCTTAAAAGGAACTTAAAATATAAGGACCAAAGACCATAGTGTAATTTAGCAGTTTTAGCTCACATGACAGTTTACTTGTGAATCAACTTGATATCTAGTAAATCAGTAGCATTAGATGCAAGCCTATTCATTTAAACAGCTCTGGGCTGGAGAGATGGCCCAGCAGTTAAGAGCACTGACTGCTCTTGCAGAGGACCCCGGGTTCAATCCCCAGCACCCACATGGCAGCTGAGAACCGTGTCTGACTCCACTTCCCTAAGGATGCGCTAAATTCACTTTCTCGGTGCCGTCTCTCAACTACTCCCAGCCAGACAACCAATATGAATGGGTGGTGCTGCCACAGGGAATGGCCAATAGCCCAGCATTTGGTCAGCAATATCTTACCATTATCCTGGCCCCCATGCTGTCGCCAGGGGACTCCTTAGTGTACCTCTACATGGATGATCTGATCATTGGCCACTGGGACCCTCATAAGCTGCCAGGGTTCCTGGTGGTAATATCACATACATTGATTAAAGGAGGGTTCACAGTGGCACCTGAGAAAATTCAATGAGTTCCTCCCTTCAAGTTGCTGGGTACCCATCTCTCTCTCTCTCTCTCAAGTTAGTCCCATAAAACCTAATATAAAAATACCTAACCAGCTTACCCTATCACAACTCCAAAGCTTACTTGGCAAAATCAATTGGCTCCAACCCTGGGTAGCCATCCCCACAGAAACTTTAGTGCCATTATTTACCCTATTAATAGACAAGAGTCCTCAGGAGGAAATCTCCCTCACCCCAGAACACCAAAAAATTCTCAATGCTTTTCAAAATGCTTTACATCACTGTTCTCTGAGAAGGTATTCTGCAGAATGCCCTCTGTCCCTTTGGGTCCTTACAGGACAGAGCCTGGCCACAGTAGTCATCACGCAGGAGGGAGGACCTTTGTAATGGATACATATATCCATGGCTGGCACACCTCGAGTATACTCCCAAACAGACGAGCTGGCAGATGCTATTATAAGGTGAAGAACTCAGGCACAGAGGCACTATGGGATAGACCCTCATGACATCATCCTCCCATACAGACTGACAGATGTTGAATGGCTGTCTCACAACCATTCACGCCTAGCTATTTCCTTAGAAGGCTTCATGGGAAAATTGGATTGTCATTTCGGACCTTCTAGGTGGGCAGCCTTCCTGCAAAAATTCTCCCTGTAATGCCCTCTCTGTTTATAAAAGAACCCATACCACATGCACCATGCATTTTCACTGATGGAGGGAAAGCTGGCTCAGCCTATGTGGCTTTTAGAGAGAACAGTTCCACTCCAACCAGCCAAAGATTCCAGCCAAGCCAAGGATCCTCCCAGTACAAGGAATTATTAGCAGTCATAATGGCACTGCAGGACATTCGGGAGTCCTGCAACCTCTTATAAACTGACAGTTTATATGTTGCCAAACTTCTACCCCATTTACCACAGTCCCACATTAGGCTTGACAGTAACCCAATCTCCCCTCTTATGGTAGAGCTTAAGGCCCTTTTAGAAGGAAGGAATGCCCCGATTACCTTCAACACCTTAGGGGACACTCGGGCCTTCCCAGTTTCTTATCTATGGGCAACGCCCTGGCAGATCAGCTGGCCTCAGGGCCTAACATTCTAACAGCTCAGGAAGCTACAAACTTTCATGAGCTAACCAGTGTAAATTGGAGAGGTCTACACCAAAAGTTCCCTCAGGTGCCTATAAAGGAATTGGAAAAAAATTGTTCAAACATGTAAATCTTGCCAGCCCTTCCTTAAGGCACCCCTGTTTCAACCCCAAGATGTGAATCCTCGAGGCTTACGACCTAATGCTCTCTGGCAAACCGATGTCAATCATTTTGCTGCTTTTGGCAAGCTTAAATATGTTTTTGAGTCCATTGACACCCATTCTAGAGCCTGCTGGGCCACAGCCCACACTGGAGAAAGAGCCAAACATGCCCAGTCTCATTTTCTCCAGCGTTTCACAATGTTAGGACTACCCAGTTAGAATAAAACAGACAATGGGGGCTGGAGAGATGGCCTAGTGGTTAAGAGCACTGACCGCTCTTGCAGAGGACCTGGGTTCGATCCCCAGCACCCACATGGCAGCTGAGAACCATCTAAAACTCCAATTCCAGAAGAACTCCAGTTCCAGGGGAATCCGACACCCTCTTCTGACCTCCGCGGCATTGCACTACACGGGCGCAGAAACTTGCATGCAGACAGTACATTCATACACATACAGAAATAAATAAAATTAATAAAAAAACAGACAATGGGCCTCGCTTTACCTTTAAGACCCTTGCAAACTTTCTTGAAAGATGGGGGATTAAACACACTGCCAGAATTCTTTATAACCCCCAAGGACATGCCATTATAGAAAGAAACCATCAATGTCTCAAGGAACAATTACAAAAACAAAAAGGGGGAGTAAGCCCCCCACCTGCAGTTGGCACAAGCCCTGTTCATCATAAATATTTTAAATTTTTCCAAGGACATGACGGAATCTAGGTTCCAAAAACATTGGGGACACAAAAGCCTTAACCCCCAAATAAAGGTTAAATGGAAAGACCATTTAACACACCAATGTAAAGGCCCAGACCCACTAATCACGATGGAGAGAGGCTTTGGATGTATATCTCCTATTGGGGAAGAAGCACCAATCTGGATACTGGCAAGGAACTTAAAGTTCCTACCGACCCCCTCAAAAAGTAAACAATAACATAATTGAATCCAAGGGCTACAAACCCTTGAGTATGTCTTTCCTTGTTCACAGATGGCGTGGTTCCTGAGACTGTTAATGGCCACATGAATGGCAACAACAGTGACAGAGGCATAGAACCCTAACACCCACCAACCACAGAGTGACATGGATAAAAGGTGACCCTGTAACTGGACGAGTCCTCAATTCCACCACGAAGGATGCAATGGCATCAACATGGTGGCCGCCACTTTACTTTGACCTTTGCAACCTGGCCTGAGGAATCTGGTGCAGTGACTACTGGCAAGTTGACCACTGCCTATACAATGGACATCGAGAAGTGGTTCAGGATTACCCCATATATGTGTGTCCCGGGAGTAGATTGACTACACAAAAGATATCTGACTGTGGTGGGCTGGGGGATTTTTATTGTAAGTCTTGGGGGTGTGAGACCACTGGATCCAGATATTGGAACCAACATAAAGGTCCTATTAAGGTGATAAAAATAAGGGGAAAAGATTGTGAAAACTTACAATGTAACCCCATTCAGGTGACATTCACTGCCAAGGGAAAAAAGGAAGAGAGCTGGGAAGTTGGAATGATATGGTGCCTTAGACTATACCAAGATGGCTATGATAATGGGGTAATGTTCTCCATCATGAGACAAATAAATCCCATTGCTAGTGATATTCAGGTGGGGCCAAATGCCCCAAACCCAACCCCCAACAACAAAAAAATACTATGACAAGCCCACCAGCAACAGTAAATAGCACCCTTCAACCTCATACCACAAAGAGAGAATGTAAGGGTAAAGGAAAAAGAAAAGGACACAACAAGGGTAAAGTTAGGAGCAAAACTAGCCCCTAGGAAGCATCAGTAGAGATAGCTTATGAAGCCCTGAATGAGACCAGGCCTGAGTTAACAGAGTCATGCTGGCTGTGCCTTAGTCCCGAGACACCATACTATGAAACCCTAGGGTATACTGGAAATTTTATGAAGAAAAACACGTCCTCAGAATGTAGATGGGGCCCCCTATGGTCTAATACAAAAAATATTAAAGGAACAGGGCTGACATTACCCATCTGGAGAACAAATTTCACTTGTATAACATCTGCCCTAGAAGTTTCTCCATGGAAGGGGTGTCAGAATGTTACTGGCAATACTGATGATGATGAATGGATAATACCCTTAGAACAGAGAATACATTGGCTATGTCAACACTCAGGCCTCACACCCTGCATAGCAACTGCAGTTCTTAAACAGGGAAATGATACCTGTGCTTTGGTGGCAGTGATGCCCCATGTATTATGTCATTCTAATGAGGAAATGGACGCCAGGCAGGGAACCACAGGGAAAAGAGGGAACTCATTATGGCGCTGGTGGTCACTTCCCTTCTGGGGCTTGGGACAGTGGGAACTAGTCTGGGAGGGGCCTCTCTGGCCATGGTAAATACTAAATATCAAGAACTCGGGATACAGATTGATATCAACCTCGATAGAGTGGAAACCACTCTCAGATATTTAAAAAAAAATCCCTAGACTCCGTAGCACTAGTAGTCCTCCAAAATCGGAGGGGACAGGATCTCCTAACCCTTGAACAAGGGGGAATTTGCAGAGCATTGGGGGAGGAATCTGCTTTTATGCAGACCACTCGGGGATCATTACAAGAAATCTGGATGATATTCAAAAGGGAATAGAAGATAGGCAGCTAAATTATGACCAGGGCTGGTTCAGCCAATGGTTTGACTGGTCGACTTGGTTAACCACTCTTTTATTGGCCCTAGCTGGCCCACTTATAATAGTATTACTTGCTTGCACCATCGGACCCTGCCTTTTTAACAGGTTGATTCGGCTGATACAAAACAAGGCCCAGGAAATCGAACTTATGACACTGTGAGCCAGATATGGCCCTTGATAAAACCCCCTGTCCACTGCCTTACCCCGACGATGGGTAAGGGTCCTCAAAGAGAGGCCAACGTAAGACAGGGGACAGTGTGGCGAAGAGGGGGAAGGGAGAAGACACATGGCACCCAATGACAGGTAATTTCTGACTATCCCTAGGCAACCTAAGACAGGGGTTAGGCCAAGAGCCACCTTTAACTCCCGATGACGGGTAAGCCTAGTAGAGGTAAGCTCAGCAAACTAAGACAAGGGCCATGCTGCCCACCACCCCCAATACAAAACAAAAATGGGGAATTGTTGGGCCTTATAGGCTCTCCAAAAGCGTGGCAGAAATCTCGCAGACTGTCCTCCGCCTACCGAATAACTTCAGCATAAGAGTTATGCAAACCACTGTAACCACAATGGTCACTATGACCACAAGCTGAAGAGGGGAGGAAAAAAGAGGGGAGTTCTGATAGGCTCAGAGGTACTTCCCTACTCATGGACATCTCGGGATCAGTACCTGTTTCCCATTAAGTTCTACGGAGTAATCATTACATACAGCCTGCATGCTGCCTGGGCCTTTGAGATGATTGGCTGCCCGTTTGGCACCCTGACAACCCTCTTTGTGGTTTTTGCCCTTATAACTGCTGTGATACCCACAATAAATTAGACCTTGCTTGACTTGGCTCCCCATTGTGTCTGATTGTCTCCAGGGACAGGGAGGCTGGGGAACGGGCAAGTGGACACACCTGACCCTCCTTGATCCAGCCAGTCCCATGGCCCAGGACTGGTTAAGACCCCTGCCCCAAGTGCATAAGGCCCCACAGTAGATTCAAGGGCACTGTAGGCTAAGAACTGAAGTAAATACTAAGCAAATTAGTGAAGTGCATCAGTAAATGACAAACTTGATAGTGTTTCTATGACCATTCACAGTGCATTAATGAGCACAAAACTTTCCTCTTAAAAAAAAAAAAAAGGATTTTTGAAAGCACCGTAGGATTTTGGGTCACAACAAAAAGGAACACATTCCAGTCTTTATCCTAGCTTCCTTCCTGGTGGTGGATTCCAGAACATGGACTAAAGAGAAGATATTTGTCAGGAAAAAATAATTAGAAGAAATGCTAGCTTTTATAGTGAGCAAACTTAGATAAAATCTGTAAACCCAGTGTATCAATGGACATCTTTTTTTGGTGGTTTTGAGACAAGGTCTCCTTACAGCCCCAGAGGGCAGAGAATGGCAACCTAGACCAGGCTGGCTTTGAAATCACAGAGTTCCTCCTGCCTCTGTCTTCAGAGTGCTGGGATTAAAGGTGTGTAGCACCACACCCTAAGTGAGGAGTCAGAAAGCAAATATTAGGTACTTAGCATCTGGACAAAATTTAGATTTTGATACATGGTTAAGTGAATAAATAACAATAGCATAGAATATACAAAACATTATAAAGGAAAATAAAAAGAATAAACTCAATCTTGCCCTAACACAGTACAAAAATAAATAAATAAATAAATAAATAAATAAATAAATAAATAAATAATTTTGGGGGCTGGAGAGATAGCCTAGCAGTTAAGAGCACCGACTGCTCTTGCAGAGGACCCGGGATCAATCCCCAGCACCCACATGGTGGCTAAGAACCGTCTGTAACTCCAATTCCAGGAGAACTCTAGTTCCAGGGGAATCCAACACCCTGTTCTGACCTCCGCGGCATTGCACGACACGGGTGTACAAACCTACATGCAGAAAGTACATTCATACACATACAAAAATAATAAATAAAAAAATTAAAAAATAAATAATAAATCTTTTAAAAATTAAATGGATAAAATGTTGTCTTGCTTTTTGTAGTAGCATTAATACACTCATCAAATATGAGCTTGCAGTTTCAAGGGATTATTGGCGACTTGCAAATCTTTCACACAATATATATTTTGGAGCTGATTTAATTTTTCAGTTATTTTCCTCTGAAGATGTTTTAGCTCAATATATTTCTGTAGAAACTTGGTAATTTGGCACAAAATAGTGATTTACGATGTTTAATTGGAATGTGTCACTGTAGTTTCACACTATTTCCAAGCTGTATGTTTTTCTGGTTTTAAAGGTTAAATATTCTCAGATTGAATTGCAGAATCTGCCATGAGTCACTTAAATAGCTTGTTGAATTAAATAATTTGAAATTAATGTAAAATTTTGGATGATGAAATATAATTTGAAAAAAAGCACATAATTTTAATATTTTATAGTTTGATATTAATTCCATTCACTTTACAAATACCACACAGGGATATGTAGGATAGATTAGATCTGATAATAAATGAGGTTACAAAAATTGATAGGTGAGTAATAATATTGATAATGAAAAAAATTACTAAAAGTTTTAAATGTAAGAAAAAGTGTAAGTATGATATTAAATGTAAATTCATAGGAGATTAAAATTTTAAATATTTTCTGTATTACATATGTATTATGCAAATTACAATAGTGTTCAAAACAAATCAGAAGAACCCCAGCATCTGCGTTCATACTATTTTTTAGTATATTATTTTTATTTTATATGTCAGTTTATTACTTATATGTGTGTAAGTGAACCTGCCCACAGAGGTCCGAAGTGGCTTTTGGGTTCCCTTGAAACTGGAGTTATGGACAGTTGTTAGCCGCTATATGAATGCTGGGAATAGAACCTGAGTTCTGTCCAAGGACAACCAATATTCTTAATCACAGGGCCATCTTTCCAGCAACTTTCATACTATTCAAGATATAACTACCCATGGATAAATTTTGACTGCTCTCTTTATTTTATATAAAGCAATTCATAAAGGACATCATATTTCAACTGATTACTTGCAGCCTATAATTTTTCTCTATAATTTATTTTTATGCTGCATCTAGAGTCAGATATTTTATAATTACTACATGATATTAAATTCTGTAGAACTAGATGTATCTGAGGATTTAACTTTTAAACGAACATTTAGGTCCTCTTCAAGTTTGGTCAATTATGGTTTATGAATAATGAAGACTCTGAAATTTCTACACAATAGAATTTCATAATGATGACAGTCTTAAATGACCACATCAGAAAATCTTTTCTGATATGAGATTTTTCTCTAATGTATCATCAAATTTTCTGTATAAAAGTGTGTCCTGGAATATAGTAGTTTAACATAGATTATTTACACGAAACCTGTAGCTGTAAGATCCAGAAAAGTTAGAGTGTCAGGATTTGTACCTGGTCCATATCTGAGAATTCAGTTTGAAAATCTTGAAAGTTGAATGATCAAGGCCAACTTGAGAACTGTAGTAGTTTCCAGGTGAGACTACATACATGTAGTGTGTGGATTGCAAGACTCTAAGCTTTCAACGGCTGATCACTGTACCTAAATCATCATTCCATGAGCTCTTGAGGCTAACTTTTTATAACAATTCAAAAAAAGTATATATTTTCACTAATTTATAAAGAAGCTAAATACAAAAATGTATATTAAGCATCATTTCCTTCCCTCTGTTGGTTGAGATTGATCTTTAACGTGAAGTATTAATAAGGATTGATCTTGGAGGATTGACAAAAACATCTAGGAATATTCTTTTATTTTTATTATGTGTTTATTTTTGAGACAGGATCTCCCTGTTGCCCTAGCTTGACTGAACTCATGATGTAGACCAGTCTAGCCTCAGTCACACAGAGATCTGTGGACTGAGTGCTGGGATTAAAGTGTTGCCACTTATGCACAGTTCGGGAAAATGTTTTACATATTATGTTAACCAAAAAACACATTTATATCTTATTATGCATTTCAGGACATTATTGGAAAGTGTCTAGCAGTTTAGCATGTTATTATCTATATGTAATATCAGTATGTGTATACTGAGGCAACAGTTCAAAAGACATTTTTCATTGTTGTTTTGTTTATAGCTTTTGGTTTTATGAGATAGTTTTGCCAGCCCTGGAACTCTCCTTGTATATCAAGCTGATGTCACATTTGTGGCTATCTCTAATTTATGCTTTCGAAATGCTGAGATTACTTGTGTGTGACACAATAATGTGGACAGCAGTAGCAGCATTGACCATGGACACAAAGAAAGTTGTTCATATGTGTTTACTCTGTTATTTGAAGATTCTAAATTCTTTTTTTTTTTTTTTTGGTGTTTTGGAAACAATGACTTCCTGTAGCCCTAGCTGGACTGGAACTTGCTCTGCAGACCAGGCTGGCCTTGAACTCACAGAGATCCACCTGACTCTACCTCCGTAGTGCTGGGATTAAAGGCATGTGCCAGTGACTCTAAATTCTTAACTAATATTCCATTTCAATAAAATGTAATCTGACCATTTTTCTCTACGTACAAATGCATCTCAAACAAGGCCGGTTTTATAATTATAATACTGCTCTCATAATTTATACATAATTGTAATATACTTAGCAAGATTTATCCATGAATATATCCCAAAATATAGGAATCCTAACTCATTTACTCTAGTACTTAGAAATAATATTCATTGGAAAAATATTTGCAACTATTATAAAATGTTAATATTTTTTTCCAAATAGGAGAGCTACAAATAATATTTATTGATTAATGACTGATTCATCAGACAGAATGCTTTCAAGTAAGATTTTTAATACCACTTACACATATGTCTTTTCATGTCTTATTAGATGTACATCTTAAAAATGCTTTCAATGAAAGAAATAATCAAGTAGCCACAACGGATATTCATTTCATCATGAATTTCTCAAAGTATTGCCAAATTGTTTTGCATAGCTTCCTTCCATAGCTATAAGGCTGTTGTCATATACTGGATACAGAAAAAGTAGTTGCTTAAAACGATCCATGAAGATTGGAAGTTCTAATATAAATTAATACTTTGGAACACTGATACTTCTCTGGTTTTGAGAAAAATGATTTTGGAGCCAAATGTTGGAAACAATTAAATTTGTATCTCTGCAAAAGCAAATATTAAGTTAGGTCTTTAAATTTGGCCAGCAAAATGTATAAAATCAGTGCAAAAGACATGACATTCTACTGGGATATATTTTTTGTACTCCTGAACATAATTGAAATGACTTTAAATGGCACTAACAACTACCAAAAGAGAAATAAAATATGAAGTATGATGTTCACGGAAGTAAACTCACTAAGTTTTTCCACAAAACTGATCATTAGTCATGTTTTCCTGGAGTCTATTTGGCCTTAGTGATGCCCAGAGGGAATCATTCCTCCAAACTACAACAAATCTCAAATTTTATCCAAAAAAATGGTGTAATAATTTCTGGTGGCAGTGCTGTCATCATAAAGGAGTAAAATTTATAAAAACAAACAAATAAAAGGCTGAATAAATAAAAGAGGGCTGTGTAGCACATCAAAATTTTGATAATATGATGTAAATTTAAGTATGTTTTTATTAATTATTCTTTAAGACAATTATTTATCATCTTCAAAGCATGGCTTTTGTGGTAGATTTTCATAAATAATAAGAGGCTATGGATTTACTGGATTAAAATCTTCCTTTTCACACAAAGAAATAATGTTGAAATACATCTGTAAATCACCGATATTTTCCTTTGTTGATATTTTTCAGTAGCTTATTCCCATTTATTCCTACTTAATGTCTAGTGTGAAGTGATAGCAACAGATAAACCAAAGCTCTTTTGGGCCACCAGTTCCAGACTATGCTACATTAGGTCACATTGTTCCAAGTATCAACACTTATAATGGCAGCATAAACTCATCTTCTAAAAGTGATGGTCTTGACCACAGTTGAGTTCCATCAATGAATGTGAAATCATGATTCTCTAACAAAGAAAATGTTTACTAAACATGAAATAGCCAGATATAAATTCAAAATCAAACATACAGCCAATCCAAGATGTATCTATTTAATTCCCCAAAGTTGCACTTGCATTACTACATGGATGTCTTGGTTCTCAACACACAACTTGTATACCTTCCTCTCTACATGCTGTAGTCATGCAGTGCTCACAATCACTGCCTGAAATACCCAAGCTCAAATTTTAGACTACTGTAAATGAGCAATTTCAGTGTATTGATAAAATACATAAACTTTTCTGCTTTTATAGAAATATAATGGTTTAGTTACAATATTTAAAAAATTTGTTTACTTCCATTTCTCAGAGTGTACCAAATTAATGCAAATTTAATTGAATTGTGGTACAGTGTTTGATTTTGAAAAGTACTACTTGACTTGCTGACTTGAGCTTCATAAAGTATTGATAAATGTAGTTTAGTATTATTTTAGGAAAAAAATTCTAACGGTTTTTATAATGGTACTAAATGGTTGCCAATTGCCTGAGTAATTGTAATTATATCCATATTAAATAAAATAAAATATCCATAATAAATTCCAAATATGTATTTGAGATTTAAATCCGTATGTGTTAATTTACACTTTTATTTTTTATTTTTTAGATTAATTTTTATTGAGTGCATTTCATATAACATTCCTTAATCAAGATTAGAATTATTCCCCAACCCATGCCCACCGTTTGCACCCCCACTCCCCTCCAGAGCTCATGGATTCTGTCCTACATGTTAAGTCCTGTCTTGCATCTTTTTCTCAGTCTTTTATAACCTTTTTGATGAACAAGTTTACTGTTTTGGTCAGATTTTTTATTATGTTTTTCTCTCTCTTTTTTCTTCCATTGAATTTTACATTATTCCAAAATATACATTTATACACTCCACACATAAATCAAAATTACAAAATCTGAAAATAAAGTATAGATTAATTCCAAAACACATTTAGAGATTCACATTTTAACAGTAAAGTTGCATGCAGGTAAAAACTTTAACTTTATTTTCTTTTTTATAACATATGAATACATATCTTCCACTCATATATGGTAATTACAAAGTGTGAATATAAGTGGTAGGTCAACTCTAGAGCCTATTTATAGGAAGGAAATTTTGCCTGGCTTGAGGCAAGAATTTGTAAGACTTGTCCCTTAAAACTTCCGAGAGTTATCTGATATCTCTATGGGTTATCTGTAGCTCTGGAAGTTCCAAGATTATTCTAGTTTGTCTTCCATTGCTGTGACAAAGCACTCTGACCAACACCAACTTGAGGAGGAAAGGGTTTATTTAGCTTACATTTCCTGGGTCACAGTTCATCACTTAGGGAGCCCAAGGCAGGAAGTCAGGGCAGGAACCTGGGGGCAGGAGCTGAAGCACAGGCCATGGAGGAATGCTGTTCAATGGCTTGCTCCCCTGGCTCATGCCCAGCCCACCTTCCTTTTTTTTAAATTATTATTATTTTTTTATGTGTATGAATGTATGTCTGCATGTAGGTTTGTGCGCCTGTGTCGTGCAATGTTGCAGAGGTCAGAAGAGGGTGTCGGATTCCCCTGGCACTGGAGTTCTCCTGGAATTGGAGTTACAGACGGTTCTCAGCCACCATGTGGGTGCTGGGGATAGAACCCTGGTCCCCTGCAAGAGCAATCGGTGCTATTAACCACTACCAGCCCTCCTTCTTATATGGTACACAACAACATGCCCAGGGTGGCACCACTCGTTGTGGGCTGTGCCCTCCCACACTGCTCGACCATCCAGACAATAATCCACAGATGTGGCCACCAGCCAATCCAATGGAGCCAATTCCCCAAATGAGGCTCCTCAACCCAGGTGTGTCAAGTTGACACTAAAGCTATCCAGCACAATTGACCCCTTATCAACTTGACACACAAAACACATCACTATTAAACCAGTTCTTATCCCCAAAGTATGATGTTAACATTAATCACAACCTAAGACACTACAAACTTAAAAGCCCACAGTCCTTAAAATGTCCAAACGCTTAAAAGTTCAGTCTATTAAAAGTCTCTTAACTGTGGGCTGCTGTAAAATCCAAAACAAGTACTGTCTTATTTCAAAGGGAAGAATCAGGCACACTCAAACAAAACCTAAGTCCAGCAAGTAGCTCAAGGCTGGACACCTGGAATTCATTCAGAATATTCTGGGCTCCAAAGGGTTTTGGCAGCATCCCCTCTCTGACTGCCATCCATGGCACACACAGATGATCTCGAAGGCCCAGGCCAACTCCATTTCACACCTGCTGTTGCTCTTGGTGGTTACCCCATGGTCCTGACATCTCCAAAAACCTGGGGTCGCCACTGAAGCTGAGGCAGCACCTTCACCAATGGTCTCTTCTGACCTCTCCTGGTGCAAAGCCTCAGCTTCTCTCCATGGCTCCTGCAATCCTGGGGTCTTCACTGCAACCGAGGTGCACTTCCACCAGTGGTCTTTCCTGACCTCTCACAGTGCGAAGCCTCAGCTGCTCTCTGTGACCCCTTCAAATTTCAACACCAGAACCATATAGGAGACTCTTACCCACTATCAAGTGCTGCTTCTGGCTTGAAATGGAGGCTCAGGCCCCTTCTGGAACATAGCTTCTGTGTGCTGATCCTGAAGAAATTCTTCCCAGTAGATTTCACCACAGTGATGCTGGTCTCTTGTTACTTACAGCTGATTTTTAAGCCCCAGTTTACCAGCATCAATTGTCCTAGTACAAAAAAGTTTTCACTTCAGATTCTGGTTTCTTGTTACTTACAGCTGATTCTTCAGCCCCAGCTGCCCAGAACCCACAGATTACACAGTCCTGATGATCCCTGCTTCCCTTTGAACTAGAAACTTCACAAACCAGGCCTCCATCTTCTACAAATCTTTCAGCAAAACTATGCCAAGTTCCACAGCCACAATCTTTAGGCATTCAATGACCTTCTCAGCCCAAAGTTCCAAACGCCTCCACAATCCTTCCACAAAACACCAAGGTCAGGTATGTCACAGCAATACCCCACTCCTGGTACCAATTTCTATTCTAGTTTGCCTTCCATTGCTGTGACAAAACACTCTGACCGACACCAACTTGGGGAGGAAAGGGTTTATTCAGATTACTTCTCCTGGGTCACAGTTCATCACTTAGGGAGCCCAAGGTAGGAACTCAGGGCAGGACCTGGAGGCAGGAGATGAAGCACAGGTCATGGAGGAGTGCTATTCACTGGCTTGCTCCCCTCGCCCATGCCCAGCCTGCCCTCTTATACCATACACAACAACCTGCCCAAGGTGGCACCACCCATAGTGGGCTGGGCCCTCCCACATTACCCAACAATCAAGACAATATTCCACACAAGTGGCCACAGGCCAATCCAATGGAGCCAATTCCACAATTGAGGCTCCCTCAACCCAGGTGTGTCAAGTTGACACTAAAGCTATCCAGCACAAGGATACTAGTGTTTTCTTGCCTCGCCTAGCTCTGCAAAGTTCCAGAACCAGATGGCCCCTTCCCTTGAGGTATTGTGCAAAATGTCGCACCTCTAGTTTACTGGTTGCACAAACAGGAACTCTGCACCTCTCCCCATAGGAGCCAAGGTGTTTTGCCCTTCCCTTCTGCTTGCCCCCTACTTCCTTGCCCAGAGCACAATAACTTTTGGTATATAAGCACACTGCTGGCATGAATAAAGAGAGAGAGTTTTATCTCCCTGGCTTTCTCTTAGTCCAAGTCTGTTTGTATTTCTTTGTCTTTCCATTCCACTGGGTAAATCCTTTGCAGTCCCCTCTCCCCTCCTTGCCAGAGCTAAGCCTAGAGACTGTAGGCCTGCACATCCTTGAAGCTTGCAGTCCTGAGGGATTGCCAGAACCTGTTCAAGAGAGGGAAGAAGATCATGTAGATTGCGGCCACTCATGACTAAAGGACTATCAGACAATTAGTAAACTCTGACACCCATTAAGATATTTATATTATAATAGCACAATTGCTTTCAGATACAATAAACTCTATTAATTAAGTAGCTCAGTTTGCCTGCCAACTGGGGATTTGGTGTTAGCACCCACAAAAGATGGAAACCATTGGCTTTTTTTTTCCTGGTACTGTGTTATCTCATTAGCATAATGACGTCTAGTTCCATCCATTTACATGCAAAGTTCTTGATGTCATCTTTCTTTACTGCTGCATAGAACTCCATTGTGTAGATGCACCACATTTTTGTTATCCAATCATTATTTGAGGGACATTTGGTTTGGTTCCAGCTCTTTGCTATTGTAAACAGAGCTGCAATTAACATAGCTGTGCATGTATCTTTGCAATAGGATGTGTCTTGTGGATATATATCCAGGAGTGGTGTGCCTGGGTCAGGTAGTAGGCTAACTTTGAGTCTTTTAAGTGTTCTCCACACTGATTTCCACACTACTTGTATGAGATTACATTCCCACCAGAAGTGAATGAGTGTTTCCCACAGCTGCTACAGCATTTGGTGTCTTTTATTTTCTTGACCTTGCCCAGTATTACTGGAGTAAGACGATAGCTTAGTTTGGTTTTAATTTGCATTTACTTAATTATCAATGATGGTGAACCCTTTTCAAGATGCTTATCGGCCATCTTTACTTCCTTACTGGTGAAGTCTCTGTTCAGTTCTTACTCCTTTTGAGTATTTCATTTTGCTTACTTCTTTGTTTTTAAGAAGTTTATATATTCTGGGCATTAATGATCTGTCAGATGCATCAGGTGAAGGTTTCTTCCCACTCTGTGGGTTTTCTCTTCACTTCCTTGATTGTTTTTTTAGCTGTACAAAAATTTTTAAGTTTAATGAGGTCCCACTTGTCAGCTGTTGTTTGATTCAGAAAGACTTTTCTTATGCCTCGCTCTTGTAGGTTGAGTCCAACTTTTTCTTCTATCACCTTCAGGGTTTCAGGTTTAAGGTTGAGATCTTTGATCCACTTGGAGATTATTTTTGTGCAGGGTGAGGGGAAGGGGCTTAATTTTGTTCTCATACAAATGGTGATCCAGTTTTGCCAACACCATTTCCTGAAGATGCTATCTTTCCTCCATTGAGCTTTTTTGACCCCTTTGTGAAATATGAGGTGGCTGAAGTTATATGAGCTCAAGTTTTGATCTTCAATTGTGTTTCATTGATCAATGGATCTGTTTTTCTGCCTGTACCAGGTTGTCTTTATGACTATAGCCCTGTAGTATAGCTTGAAGTCTGGTAAAGTTATCCCCTCCTGTATTGCACTTTTCCCTTGGGGTTGCTTTAGCTATTTGAAGTTTTATTTGGTTTTCCACATGAAGATAAGGAATTTTTTCTAATTCTGTGATAAAGCTCATGGGGATTTAGATTGGAATTGCATTTAATCTGTATATTATTTGGGTAGCCTGGAGGTATTAATTTTTCCAATTCATGAGCATGAGAAGTCTTTTCATCTTTTGATGTCTAGCAGTCTTTAGTGTCTTTGGTTAGGTATATTCCCAGGTATTTTTTTTTAGGTTATTGTGTTTAGGAAGGTCTCCTTATATTCCTTCTCCAGTTGCTTATTGTTGTAAAGAAAGGCTACTGATTTTTCTAGACTTATTTTTGTATCCTGCCACTATACTGAAACTTTTACTAGTTTCTAGGAGTTTTCTCGTGGAGTTTTAAGCATTCCTTAGGTAAACTATCTTATCATCTGCAAAAAGGGATAGTTTTATTTCCTCTTTTCTGAGTAGTGCTCCTTTAATTTTGCTTTCTTGCCTTTTTGCCCTAGCAAGCATTTCGAGCACTACACTGAAGAGGAGTGGCAATAGTGGACAACCTTGCCTTGTTCCTGCCTTTAAGGGGAGTGCTTCCAACTTTTCTACATTTAGGATAATGTTGGGTGTGGGTTTCTTGTATATGGCTTAGATTACATTTAGGAATGATCCCTCCAGTACAATTCCCTCTAGGATTTTAAGCATGAAGGGATGCTGGATTTTGTCAAAAGCTTTTTCTGCATCGATTGAACTAATCGTGTGATTTTTGTCTTTCAGTCCGTTTATGTGTTTCACGATATTTATTGATTTACATATGTTGAACTATCACTGAATCTCTGGTATGAATCCAACAAGGTCATGATGGATGATCTTTTTGATGTGGGTCTGTATGCGATTTGCAAGTATGTTGGTGAGAATTCTTCTGTGTTCATTAATGATATGGGTCTATAGATTTCTTTGTTGTTTGTTTTTTGCCTGGTTTTGGTATTAGAGCGATGCTGACTTCATAGAAGGAATTTGGGATATTTCAATCTGTTTAGATCCTTCTGAACATTTGACTAATAATGGTTATAAGACCGCTTTAAATATTTTATAGAATTCTGCTGTAAAACCATCTGGGAATGGGCATGGGCATTTTTAGTTGGGAGGATTTTTATTGCATCTTCAATTTCCTCAAGTATTAGGGTTCTGTTTAAGCTGTCAATCTCTTCTTTGTTAATCTTTGGTGAATCTCAGGATTTCAGATACTCATCTATTTCTCTGAGGTTTTCAAATTTAGTAGAGTATAGGTTTTTGAAGTATTCTCTTATGATTTTCTGGATCTTTTCCTTATCTATTGTCATGTTTCCCCTTTCATCATGAATGCTATTGATTTAGAATTGCTCTTTCTTTCTTTTAGTAAACTGGGCTAGAGGTCTGTCTATTTTCTTTATATTTTCAAAGAACCAGCTTTTGGATTCGTTGATTTTTTTTTTTTTTGTATTTTTTGTTTGTTTGTTTCTACTTCTTTGATTTCTGCTGTGATTTTTGTTATTTATTCCTGTCTGTTGGGTTTAGAGTTCATGTGTTATTCTCTCTCAAGTGTTCTTAGCTGCAGTTTTAGATAGTTTACTTGTTCTCTTTCTGTCTTTTTTTTAATGTTGGCATTTACAGCTATAAATTTCTCTCTTAGGACAGACTTCATTTCATTATTATTTCTTCCCTGACCCACTCATTATTCAGGATTTTATTGTTTAGTCTTCCTGTGTGCTTATAGTTATTGGGGTTTACCCTGGTGTTAATATTGAGCTTTTTTGTGCTGTGGTCTGAAAGAATGCATGGAATAATTTCAATCCTTTTGTATTTGTTGAGATTTCTTTTGTGTACCAGTATGTGGTCGATATTGGAGAATATTCCGTGGGGCACTGTGTAGAAAATATACTCTCTAGTGTTTGGGTGGAATATTTTGTAGATACCTGTGAGGTACATTTGGTGTATTGTATTGTTCAGTTCTGATGTCTCTCTGCTTATTTTTTTGTCCAGTTGACCTATCCAAGGGATTCAATGGGGTATTGAAGTCCCCCACTATTAGTGTGCCGGGATTAATTATGTCTTGAGGGCCTGAAGGATTGTGTTTATAAAGTTAAGTGCAGCAGAGTTTGGTACATAAACACTTGACACTGAAATCTTCCAAGTTAATTGTTCTATTTATAAGGATATAAGGATATAATTGTTCCATTTATAAGGCTATATAATTTTCTTATTAATTTTACTCTGAGGTCTATTTTTACTGATATTAGAATAGCCACTCCTGCTTGCTTTTTGGTACCATTTGCTTGGAATATTTTTTTTCCATCCTTTCACTCTAAGGTGGTGTTTGTCCTTGTGGATGAAATGGGTTTCTAATAGGCAGCATATTGATGGATTCTATTTCCTAATCTGTTCTCCCAGTCTATGTCTTTTGATTGGAGAGTTTAGACCACTAATATTTAAGGTTATTATTGAGAGATGGGTGTTGTTTCCTTTCAACTTATTTTTTGGTTTGCATTCTTGGTCAAGGTATTTATTTACTCTATTATGCCTTGGTAAATTTCTCTCCTGGGTTGCTTAAGGATAGTTGGTCCTTTCCTCTGTTCTTTGAATTGTTTCAAGTATTTTCTGAAGTGTTGTTTTTTTGTTTGTTTTGTTTTGACATGTGTTCTTTCATTTTCTTTATGTCATGAAAGTATTTTTTCTTTCTCCTTCAACTATGATTGACATTTTTGCTGGGTATAGTAATCTGGAATGACATCAGAAGTCATTTAGCACTGGGAATATTTTGTTCCATGTTCATTTGGCTTTCATAGTTTGCAGCTGTGATTATGATGGGTTTCCCCTTACATGTAACTTGTTGTTTTTCTTTTGTGGCATTCAGTATTTTGTCCTTGTTTGAGCATCTAGTGTTTTAACTATGACATGGTGTGGGGAATTTCTTTTCTGGTCTGGTACTTTGGTGTCTTATGTGCTTCTTGTTTTTGTATGGGTTTGTCTTTTTGCAGTTTAGGGAAATTTTCTTCTATTATTCTGTTAAAGCTATGATCAATACCATTATCTTGGGATTCTTCTCCTTCCTCTATCCCTAGGATGTGGAGGCTTGGTCTTTTCAGAGTGTCCCCCATTTCTTGGTTCTTCTACTCTTGTATTTTTTTTAATTTTTCATAGTCTTTAATTGAGGTTTCTAACTGCACCATGTTATTCTGTAGTTCTGATATTCTTTTTTCTGCTTCGCCCATTCTGCTTCTAAAGCTTTTTTCCCATCCTTTCCTGCTGATTGGATGAATGTTCAATTTCCTTTTTCATTTAATCTTGTGATTGCTTTAGTATTTCCACTTCCTTTTGGAGTTTCTCATTCTCTTCATATAACTCCTTGCATTGTTGGTCAGTTTCTTTTTTCTTTTCAGCCTGAGATCTTTTCATTGTTTCCACCTCCTTCCTGAATTTGTCATTCTTTCTCTCTACCTCTTTTTGGAGTTTTTCAGTCTCTTCCCTTAGTTCTTTCTGGAGTATATCATTCTTCCCTTCTAGTTCCTTCATAAGTGTTTCTTTCTCTCCTTTTAGTTCTCTGATTTGTTCTTTATAGCATTTGAATATGTCCACAGTTTTTTTTTTTTTGTTAACAAATCTAGACCCATGTTCCCGCCCATTACCCCACCCTGCCAGAGCTCATGCATTTTGCCAAACATGCTTTTCATCTCTTTCTCAGTCTTTCTCAATATTCTCCATGAGGAAGTTGACTGTGTTGAGCAGAAGTTCACTGTTTCAGTCAGTTCTTTAATGCAGTTCTTTCTGTTGTTGTTGTTGTTGTTTCCAATATGCATTATGCCCAACTGCTTTGGACAAAAGCTCAGGGGGCCCTACACAAGAAATACTTACAACTAGGTAATTGGCACTAGCATCAACAGATGAGGGATACCATTCGTCGTTTGTTTTTCTGGGACTGTGTTACTTCACTCAGCATGATGTCCTCTAGCTCCAGCCATTTTCCTGCAAAGCTCATGATGTCATCTTTCTTTACTGGTGCATAGAACTCCATTGTGTAAATGTACCACATTTTCTCTATCCACTTGTCAGTTGAGGGGCATTTAGGTTGGGTCCAGCTCTTTGCTATTGTGAAGAGAGCTGCAATAAACATGGCCGTGCATGTATGTCTGTGGCACGTGAGTCTTGAGGGTACATGCCCAGGAGTGGTATGGCTGTGTTGGGCGGCAAGTTCATTCCAAGTCTTCCAAGGGTTCTCCACACTGCTTTCCATAGTGGCTGTACAAGTTTACATTCCCACCAGCAGTGGATGAGTGTTCCCCTTTCCCCATAACCTCTCCAGCACTTGGTATCATTTGTTTTCTTGATCCTAGCCAGTCTTATTGGAGTAAGATGATATCTTAAAGTGGTTTTCATTTGCATTTCCTTAATGATTAGTGATGTTGAGCAGTTCTTGAGGTGTTTCTCAGACATCTCTAATTCCTCGCTTGTGAAGTCTCTGTTCAGTTCTTTGCTCCATCTATTGAGCGGGTCGTTTGTTTTCTTTTTTCTTTGTTTTTTGAGTAGTTTATATATTCTGGAAATCAATGCTTTGTCAGATGTATCTGCAGTGAAGGTTTCCTCCCACTCTGTGGGATTTCTCTTCACTTCCTTGATTGTTTCTTTTGATGTACAGAAGCTTTTGAGTTTGATGAGGTCCCATTTGTCAATTGTCGACCTTAATTCTTGTGCAGCTGCTGTCTGATTTAGGAAGTCTTTTCCTACGCCTATGTCTTGTAGTCTGCTGCCAACTTTTTCTTCTATCACCTTCAGAGTTTGGGGTTTCACGTTGAGGTCTTTAATCCATCTGGAGTTGACTTTTGTACAGGGTGAGAGGTAGGGGTTTAATTTCATTCTTCTACAAGTGGTGATCCAGTTTTGCCAACACCACTTGCTGAAGATGCTGTCTTTTCTCCATTGTGGTTTCTTGGCCCCCTTGTCAAATATGAGATGGCTGAAATTGTATGTGCTCAGATTTGGATCTTCGGTTTTGTTCCATTGGTCAACAGGTCTGTTTTTGTGCCAGTACCAGGCTGTTTTTATGACTATAGCCCTGTAGTATAGTTTAAAATCTGGTATAGAGATCCCTCCTGTGTAGCTCTTTTCACTCAGGATTGATTTGGCTATTCGGGGTCTTTTGTTTCTCCAAATGAATTTAAGAACTTTTGTTTCCAAGCCTGTGAAGAAACTCTTGGGGATTTTGATTGGGATTGCATTAAATCTATACAAGAGTTTTGGTAAAATGGACATTTTTACAATGTTAATTTTCCCAATCCATGAGCATGGGAGGTTTTTCCATCTTCTGAGGTCTTCTTCAATTTCTTTCTTTAAGGGTTTAAAATTTTTGTTGTAGAGGTCTTTGGTGTCTTTGGTTAGGTTTGTTCCTAGGTATCTTATTGTTTTTGAGGCTATTGTGAGTGGGAAGGTCTCTTTGAATTCTTTCTCCAGTTGCTTGTTCTTGGTGTAAAGAAAGGCCATTGATTTTCTAAGGTTAATTTTGTATCCTGCCACTTTGCTGAAGCTGTTAATCGTTTCTAGGAGTTTTCTGGTGGAGTTTTTTGCATCCCTTAAGTAAACAATCATATCATCAGCAAATAGGGATAGTTTGACTTCCTCTTTTCCAATTAGTACTCCTTTAATATCCTTTTCTTGCCTTATTGCTCTAGCAAGTGTTTCAAGCACTATATTGAAGAGGAGTGGTGATAGGGGGCAGCCTTGCCGAGTTCCTACCTTTAAAGGGAATGTTTCTGTCATTTCCCCATTTAGGATGATATTGGCTGTGGGTTTCCTGTATATGGCTTTGATTACATTGAGGAATGATCCCTCCAATCCAATTCCTTCTAGGACTTTAAGCATGAAGGGATGCTGGATTTTGTCAAAGGCTTTTTCAGCATCAATTGAGATGATGGTGTGGTTTTTGTCTTTGATTCCGTTTATGTGTTTGATGATGTTTATTGATTTTCGTATGTTGAACCATCCCTGCATCTCTGGTATGAATCCAACTTGGTCATGATGGATGATCTTCTTGATGTGGGTCTGTATGCGATTTGCCAGTATTCTGTTTAGAATTTTGGCATCTGTGTTCATGAGGGAGATGGGTCTATAATTCTCCTTTTTAGTTGGATCTTTGCCTGGTTTTGGTAATAGAGTGATGTTGGCTTCATAGAAGGAATTTGGGAGAATTCCCTCTGATTGTATACTTCTAAACAGTTTCAGAAATAATGGTTGTAGGTCTTTTTGAAATGTTTTATAGAATTCTGCTGTGAAACCGTCTGGGCCTGGGCTTTTTTTAGTTGGGAGGCTTCTTACTACATCCTCTATTTCTTCATATGTTATGGGTCTGTTTAAGCTGCTGGTCTCCTCTTGGCCAAGCTTTGGTGATTCCCAAGATTTCAGATATTCATCCATTTCTTCTAGATTTTCAAACTTGGTAGAATATAGGTTCTTGTAATATTCCCATATAATTTTCTTGATCTTTTCCTTGTCCGTTGTGATATTTCCCTTTTCATCACAGATTGTATTGATTTGGAGTTGTTCCTTCTTTCTTTTTGTTAACTGGGCTAGAGGTCTGTCTATCTTGTTTATTCTTTCAAAGAACCAACTTTTGGCTTCATTGATTTTTTGTATTGTTTTCTTTGTTTCTATTTCATTGATTTCTGCTCTGATTTTTGTTATTTCTTCCTGTCTGTTGCGTTTAGGGTTCATCTGTTGTTGCCTCTCAAGTGCTTTTAGCTGTAGTGTTAGATCATTCACTTGTGCTCTTTCTGTTTTTCTAATGTAGGCACCCAGGGCTATAAATTTCCCTCTTAGGACTGCTTTTAAGGTATCCCATAAGTTTTGTTGTGTTGTATTGTCATTGTCATTCAGTTCCAGGAATGTTTTTATTTCTTTCTTTATCTCTTCCTTGACCCATTCATTATTCAAGAGTGTGTTGTTTAGTCTCCATGTGTTCTTGTAGGCAGGAGGGCTTGTCCTGGTGTTGATGTTGAGCTTCATTGCACTGTGGTCTGACAGGATGCATGAAATTATTTCAATCTTTTTGTATTTGTAGAGGTTTCTTCTGTGTCCCAGGATGTGGTCGATTTTGGAGAATGTTCCGTGGGGTGCTGAGTAGAAAGTGTATTCTCTGGTATTAGGATGGAATGTTCGGTAGAGGTCTATGAGGTCCATTTGGTGTATCATATCGTTCAGTTCAGATGTCTCTCTGTTTATTTTTTGTCCTGTTGACCTATCCAAAGGACTCAGTGGGGTATTGAAATCTCCCACTATGAGTGTGCTGGGGTTAGTCTGTGACTTGTGGTCCTGGAGAATTGTCTTTATAAAGTTTGGTGCACCAGAATTTGGGGCATATATATTCATAATTGTGAAATCTTCTTGGTGGATTGTTCCTTTGATGAAAATGTAATGGCCTTCTTTGTCTCTTCTGATTTCTTTTACTTTGAAGTCTATTTTATCCGATATTAAAATAGCAACACCTGCTTTCTTTTTGGTACCATTTGCTTGGAATATTTTTTTCCATCCCTTCACTTTAAGGTGGTGCCTGTCCTTGAAGGTAAGATGTGTTTCTTGTAGACAGCATATCGATGGATTCTGTTTCCTAATCCAGTCTCCCAGTCTATGTCTTTTGATTGGGGAATTTAGTCCATTAATATTTAAGGTTATGACTGATAGGTTTGTGTTGCTTCCTTTTGCCTTATTATCCATCTGCGGTTTTGGTTTAGGTTTCTACTTCTGCAGTTATGCTTTTATTGATTTCTCTTTCTAGGTGCCTGGGGTTGGTTGCTCCTTTCTTCTGTTCTTTGAATTGCTTCAAGTATTCTCTGAAGGGTTGGTTTTCCGGACATGTATTCTTTCAACTTGTTTATGTCATGGAAGGTTTTTCTCTCTCCTTCAACTATAATTGACATTTTTGCTGGGTATAGTAACCTGGGTTGGCATCTATTGTCCTTTAACACTGGGAATGCTTTGCTCCAGGTTCTTCTTGCTTTCATAGTTTGCATTGAGAAGTCAGTTGTAATTCTGATAGGTTTCCCCTTATAGGTCACTTGTTGTTTTTCTCTTGTCGCTTTAAGAATTTTGTCTTTGTTTTGGGTGTCTAGCATTTTAACTATGATGTGGCGTGGAGAATTTCTTTTCTGATCTTGTCTGTTTGGAGTTCTATGTGCTTCTTGTATTGGTATTGGTTTGTCCTTTTTTAGTTTGGGGAAGTTTTCATCTATTATTCTGTTGAAGATCTGATCAATACCATTCTCTTGGGATTCTTCTCCTTCCTCTATTCCTATGATGTGGAGGTTTGATCTTTTCATAGTGTCCCACAGCTCCTGGTTGTTCCATTTTTGTGTATTTTTAAATTTTTCATAATCTTTCCTTGAGGTTTTTAGTTGTTCTGTGTTATCTTCCAGGTCTGGTATTCTTTGTTCTGCTTCCTCCATTCTGCTTCTGAGGCTTTTCCCATTCCTTTCCTCTTTAATGGATGAGTGTTTGATTTCCTTTCTCATTTCCTCTCCTGATTTCTTTAGTATTTCTACTTCTTTTTGGAGCTTCTCGTTCTCTTCTTGTAGATCTTTGGTTTGCTGGTTGGTTTCTTTATCTTTTTCAGCATGGGATCTTTTCAGTGTTTCTACTTCCTTCTGGAGCTTGTCATTCTCTCTCTCGGTCCTTCTTGAGCTCCTCATTCTCTTTTCTTAGCTCTTTAATTTGTTCTTTATGATCTTGTAGTTCTTTAAATATTTTCCCAATTGTGTTTCTGATATCTGTGTCCTGGGGAATCCCCAGAGGGATCCCACTGCAAGAGTCTTCCATAGGGTTGGTAAAGCTTGGCACAGGAGTATCCTGCCCCTTTCCAGTGTTGTCTCTTCTTCGTGATCCTGGCATATGGGCTTCTCCTTGCCTGTATTCCAATGTGAGTCCTAAATGCCTCTTCACTGTATTGAAGGCTTTCTTTGCTTGCCTCCTTTGCCTCTTCGTAATCCCAGTTTGGGGGGGGGGGGGCTCTTCAGCCCGCACCTCGGTACCTGCTGCTGGCCTCAGGAGATCTCAGATCTCCACAGTTCTTCTTTTATGGTTGGTGTCTTGGTTTCCTTCCAGGGAGATCTCGTTTTTGTGATCTTCTACAGGACTGTTTGAGTTTGGTGGGGATTTATTATGAGCTTTTCACATATTGTTTTTCCATTGTCTTTGGCGTGTGTGTGTGTGTGTGTGTGTGTGTGTGTGTGTGTTTGTGTATTCCCCCTTTGTTTCTTTGTTTGGCTTCTGTTGTTAATCTCAAATGTTAAGATGGAGGACTGGTTGGTCACTCAGTTTGCTTCCTGCCGGTTTCTTCCTCAGCTTTGGCTGTGCAGCCTGGAATCACTGACATTGCTAGATTTTCCCAACTACAGTAAACCACAGCACCCTATACTTTCCACCACAATATCAGTAGCTTGAACAGGGTTGGAGGGTGTTACTCCTTTGAATCATGCTGCACCCCACCTGGCCAGCGATTGTGTGTGTGCTGCTGTCTGTCCTGCCTCCTATCCACATACAAAGTTCCTCTCTATGGTTCTAGTGGTGGGCGGCAGATGCCCAGGGTGGGCAGCCAGCCTGCGCACCAGACACCCACCTGGCCAACAAGTGTGTATGCTGCTGTCAGTCCTTCCTTCTAACCATGAACACTGTTTCTCTCTATGGTTCTAGCTGTGGGCAGCAGATGCCTGGGGTGGGCAGCAACCCTGCATGCCAGACACCCACATGGCTGAAGAGTTGGTTCATGCTTTTCATCCTTGTATTTGGGAAACAGAGTCAGGCAGAGATATGTGAGATGGAGGCTATTGCTATATATTTATGCATATATGTTTACCTGAGTTCATTTAATGATGCTCCTGTATACTTCTGTTTAGGGTTGTACATTTTAGATTATAACCACTCAGAAAACCAGTCACTGGAGAAAACTGATTCTCCTCCCTTAAAATCCATTGATTGCCTTTATATTGCTCTATCTTGAAGTGGGATCCCATGAGATTCCCAACCATCCACCTTGGCATGTCAACTGGTTTGCCACAGGTCTCATTAGACTACCATGATGTGGATATTATTACATTCATGTAGCTTCCCTACTATGTCCAGAATGTAATAACTGGCAGCAGATTAACCTATAGAATTAATATTATAGGGGCTGGAGAGATGGTCTAGTGGTTAAGAGGGCCGACCGCTCTTACAGAGGACCCGGGTTCGATCCCCAACACCCACATGGTGGCTGAGAAACGTCTGAAACTCCAATTCCAGGAGAACTCCAGTTCCAGGGGAATCCGACACCATCTTCTGACCTCCGCGGCATTGCACGACACAGGTGCACAAACCTGCATGCAGACAGTAAATTCATACAAATAAATAAATAAATAAATAAATAAATAATAATAAATTAAAAAAAAGAATTAATATTACAAGTCAAGGGCTGGAGAGATGGCCAGGCAGTTGAGAGAGCCAACTGCTCTTGCAGAGGACCTGGGTTCAATCCCCAGCACCCTCATGGCAGCTGAGAACAGTCTTTAACGCCAGTTCCAGGCGAATCTGACACACTCTTCTGACCTCCCTGACCTCTACAGCATTGCACAACATGAGTGCACAAACCTACCTGCAGACAGTACATTCATACATATAAAAAATAAATAAAATTAAAAAATTAAATCTAAAATAGTCAAAATAATAACATTTAAAACATTTAAAAATATTACAAGTCAGTAAGAGCAATTATTGAATTTTTTTTGGTCTTTTTAGAACAGGGTCTCCCTGTAGCCCCAGCTGGCTTGGAACTCGATCTGTAGACCAGGCTAATCTTGAACTCACAGAGATCCGCCTCTGCCTCCCAAGTGCTAGAATTAAAGGTGTGTGCTACCACACCTGGCTTTTTGAATTTTTTTTTCACATTACCAAACTCATTCAATGTCATTAATTTATTAAACCTTCACCTATCCATATTTTCTCTCTATTTATATTTATGTGGGGCGGGTGCCTCCTATCTCTATGTGGGCCATGTGTATAGGAATGCATGTGCTTACAGAAGTCAGAGAAGATGTCAGACCCCTCAGAAATGAAGTTAAAGGTTGTTGGGTGCTGTCTGTTTAAATAATGGACTTTAAAGACTGTTCTTCTGCAAGAGAAGCACGTGTCCATCACTGAAAAGCCACCATTGCACTTCCTTTTCCATATGTTTGTATTAATGCAGTATCCACCTGAATAGAATTGTAACACATAACTCCTTTTTAGACTTAGTATTTGACTCTATTGAATATTTTACCTTTTTATAATTGTGGTAAATATACCCTTTAATAAAATGACTACAGAAAATAATGGCAGTTTTTGTTGTTGCTTGACTTGTTTCTGGGCAGCAAGTAGCCAAAAAGGAAGTCATTTTGTTTTCTCTAAACTCTATTTTATATTTATGTTTTGTTTATTTCCAATTTGTTCTCAATCCAAATGCTTCATAATGTTTGGGTATTCACTAGAATTTTGTAATTTGGGGAATAATTCATTGTGTTACTGTTAATAATAAAGATATTTTACGTAAATTTAATTCAAAAATAAAATATAGGTCAATTTATATATGAATATATATTAAACATTAGGATATATTATAAAATTTGACTCAAGATTGCATTGAACTATTTTATAATTATTCATCTGTTATAAAATGTTGCATTCCTTGCAGAGTGTGTGTCCCTGGTTAGAACTCCTATGTTGAACTGCACCCACCCCACAACTCAGGGACCATTTCACAAGAGAGGCAGAAAGATTGTAAGAGACAGAGCCAGTTCATGAACACAGGGGAGCAGAGAGTTTGAGGCCATTGGAAGCTTGTATATGTGACCTTGAGGCAAAGGTGATATCAAGCCCAGGACACATGCCAACTCAATTAAACAAGGGTCCAGACAGGAGGAGAGAAATGTGTGGCAGGCTAGCCCTAGACTGAAAAATATTGGAGAATGATTGCTACTGGGTGAGGGAGAGTAACCAGTACTTATCATGTCTAAATGGGCTGACTAGATTCCAATGGATGAATTTGCACATAAGGACATCTGGTTACAAATGCTTAACTGGATAGGACATACACACCATGTATGGTGAAAAACATAAGATCTGGTGAGGGAGTTGGAGGATTTGGGTTTTATTAGTATGAACATACTACCTGCATGTTTGTAAGCAAGGCCCACAGAGGTCAGAAGAAGGCTTAGGATCCCTTGGAATTGATGTGATGGATGGTTGATAGCTGCCGTGTGGGTGCTGGCAATAGAACCCAGGCCCTCTGCAAGAGCAATCAGTGTTCTTAAGCATTAAGCCATCTCACCAGCCCCAGATTACAAATTTTATATGTAGTTCAAATATAATCTAAACCACACACACTACTTGTGTAAGAGAAATCTGTGAATACAAAAGCATAGGGATTATTGAGGCAATATGTAGAGTAAGAAGGAGCCCTGAACAGCAAACAAGGCTAAGCTGTGCATATTGGGATGCTTATATAAGGGACTATTTACAGTTTCACACATAAGGTACTCATTCATTCCAATATTTTTAAATACAGTATAGTAGGGCTGTTGTGGTTTGCAGTTAGTGAGTGGTTGCCAACCATGCATGAATTCCTATGTTCAGTCATGAATAAAATATAAAATTACACACTCAATGACAAGACTCGGGAAGTAGATATAAGGGAATGTGTAGTACAAGGTCATTCTCATCAGCACAGTGACATTGTAATCCAATCTGGATTAAATAAAACGCCTTCCCAAGAACATATAAAGTACAATGAAACAAAAATTAAAACAGCACTGTTTATTTTTTAAATGAAGGGGTCATTCATAAAGACAGTATTTTAATTAAACCAGTTCTTCACACCTGAGCTCCTCCAAAGAAATAGAAAATTTAAACTATCATGCAAGTTTCAGAAACTAAATTGTTAGTGATTTTATTTTAGCAAACTATATTCTAACAATATGACTTGATTGTATAATACACTGATGGGAAGCTTTGATAAAAATTTAAAAATCTTGATTACTCCATTTAAAATGATCTCTTTAAAATTAGAATGAAAACTTAATTCTGTTTGAAGACATCTGCAGGAAGAGTGCCTTAAAATGATGAAATATACAATGAGCCTTTTTTAAAGAGTAATTTGTAAACAAAAATTGCTTTAAAAACTTAAGTGCTATTACTTACAGTGGTAAAACCTGAGGTTATATGTAGGGCAGTATTGGAGCAAATATAGACTTTAATACAGCTTAACAATCCAACCACATGAGTTAAAAAGTTTGGCTAAACTAAACTTTGGCTCATTACAATAAATATTTGCAAAATACTTTTCCTTCATTTAAAACAAGTTCCTCTCTAGGACTTTTGTGTTGTCCTCACTTGGAAGTGCTCACTTGATAACTACTGTGTCCTGCTACATTTCTCTTCCACAACTGAGCTTGCAAAACTGCTGCAGAGAAAAGTATGCAGAAATGTGATGGCAAAAAGATTTTGCCTGTTCTCCTTTTACACTTGAGTAAGGACAAAACAGTGTAAAGTATTATGCTTATAAAGTATGCTTGCAACTTGTGTTTTGAGAGAGAGTATATTAAGTAGACTGAGGAATGTCCCAATACTTCTTAATATTCTGGAGGGTTTTGGACCTTGTTAAAATTCAGAGATTCTCTATTCGTGTTGCTTGTCTTTACTGGTACTATTTCATCACTTTTAGTCTCAGTCAGTAAAAGAATTAATGGTATTATAATCACATCTACACCTTATGCATGTTTAAACATATATATATATATATATATATATATATATATACTCACATTAAGATATAACAGGAAGCACAATATATCCATATTTCACATTTCAGAGTTTAGCTCTTATCACCAAGTTTGAATGATTGAATAATTTTATAGTACTTAATAGAGATAGTTCATAGAATGAAATAGACTTGCTTGGTTTTAAATGAACTGGTTTTATCTTAGGCCTTGAACAGTCAATAGTTTTCACTGAATTAAAAAAAATAAAACACTGGTAATGACAGAAGAGAAGAAACCAACAGTGACATGGTGAATATTTTGTTTCCTATTGGCCATAAAGTTACTAGAGGAATAAACAATTTGAGTTCAGGAAAAGATCATGAGAAACAATGTCTTTTGAGAAAATTGTAAAATTACTAAATAGCAATTCTGTGTAAGTTGTTTCATCACATGTTAGGAGAGAATGAGATGGAATCCAGGAATGAGAATAAGCAATTGTCTGATCTCGAAATACAAGATACAATACTAAGTCTCTTAATTTTCTGCAATCACTTATTGCATAAAGATAAAAAGTCTGTTTGGAAATTATCGTACCTAACTGTGAGTCATTTCTGCTTGGTTGTTTTGCTTTTTGTCATCTTTCACATCAACCATCCTTTGACAGTTTTGAAGAGCCAGAAATAGCCCAGGAAATGGAACATAGGCAAAGTAAAAAAAAATAATAATAATTAATGAAGTATGCATTCCTTTCTATCCTTCCCTACAACATTTGTAGCTTGAGTTTGGCCTGAACTTGAAAGAAAAATATTATTAAATACATGAGCAGTATGCAATGTATTGCAGAACACTTATAGAAAATGGCAATGAGTAAATGGATTTAGATAAAATTACTTTCTATTCAGGAAAATAAACACAAGCTAAATAGATAATAGGTTGGCTTTCCTTTAAATCTTAACACAAACAGAAAAATGAGTACTCCACAAAGAATACAAAGAAGCCACTTGATCTCCTTAGATAGATAAGGTTTGCTTTATTTTTAAAGGGTACATTTCTTCCCTAAAGGAACAACCATACACTCATTAACACTAAATTTTCATCTATGATGTTTCATCAGCCTTCTTTCACTTTCTAAATATAGTATACATTACATCACTGATAGGAACAAGCTACTTCCATAATATTAATTTCATTTAATCAGAAAATGTAAAAAGTACCATTACAAAAAGTACACATTCCTGCTGGATAGTTTCTGGGTAAAAAGGAATATTGTTAATAGCAGTTGTACAAATATTTAGATGCAGTAGAAGTAAAGCCTTCCTGACTATGCTTTCCACAACTGCTCTGTTTGGCTTACAAACAAACCTTACTGGACTGCCACACAGAGCTGGATTAAATATAAATTGAACAAGACTGACTCAATCCCCGTTAGATTCATATAGCTTTCTATGATTCATGTAAAATTTATTTTGGTGCGACAAGGAATGTACTCTTAGGAACAACAGAAATAATTCACTACATTTTATTGCTTAATACTGTTTTACTATTACTTTATTTTTTTCTTTACTTTTTTATTTTTTAAGGGAATCTACAATATAAGAGGAAAGTTGTTTTTTGCCATACAATTAGGTAATTGGTGCTAGCATCCATTCGTCGTTTGTTTTTCTGGGACTGTGTTACTTCACTCAGCATGATATCTTCTAGCTCCATCCACTTACCTGCAAAGTTCATGATGTCATCTTTCTTTACTGCTGTATAGATGTACCACATTTTCTCTATGCGCTGGTCAGTTGAGGGGCACTTGATTGGTTCCAGCTCTTTGCTATTGTGAAGAGAGCTGCAATAAACATGGCTGTGCATGTATCTCTGAGGTAAAATGAGTGTTGTGGGTACATACCCAGGAGTGGCATGGCTGGGTCAGGTGGCTTTACTATTACTTTCTTAGTATTACTATTTTTTTACTATTGAGACAGGGTTTTCCTGTAGCCCCAGCTGGCCTGTAAATCCTGTGTAGACTAGTATGGCCTCAATTTCTTAGAAATGCACCTTCCTCTGCCTCCTGTGTGATGAAATTAAGGCATGTGCCACCATGGACATCCCATACATTGAAAAACAAACTTTCTTTTTTATTTTTATATTTTAAATAGGTAATTATTTTATTTTATGTGTACGAGTGTATTACATGCATGTGTATACATCCAGCCATGTCATACAATGCTCACAGAGGTAAGAAGAAGGTATAGGAAGAAGGTATAGGATTTCCCTCTGACTACAGTGTTATGGAGGGGTTATGGGAACCACATCTGACTCCTCTGCTAGAGTAGTCAGCACTCTTAAGACTGAACCATCTCTCCATTCCCCAAAATTCTCTTTCATAAAATATATTGTTATTTTTATATGTATTTATAGATCTACCATTATAACCTACCTGGGAATCATTCCTTATTACATTTATGCAATTACTTTTCATGGTATAGCCTCATGGTCATATACTAAAAATATTAATTTCATTACATTAGAAACTTGTACATAATTTCTTATTCATAAGCAAGGCATTTCACAGCTGAAGCCTATTTTAGAACTCTTAAAAAGTGTCATGATAACTACACAATACAGCTATACATTGCCTGAATTTTAATGCTTTCATTTCTATATAAATTACCTCATTCCTTTTTTTTTTGTCTTTTCGAGACAGGGTCTCCCTGTAGCCCCTGCTGTCCTGTAACTCACTCTGTAGACCAGGCTGGCCTTGAACTCACAAAGATCCGCCTGCCTCTGCCTCCCGAGTACTAGGATTAAAAGCATGTGACTCATTCTTTAAAAATCTTGAAACTATTATGAGTGATGCTTTAATTTATTGAATAGCCGCATTCCAAAAGACCTGGATGCAGAAAAAAAAGCTGAAATACGATAGTATTTATAATTTACAAGTCCCATTAGATTACTATTGCCTCTGTATTAGAAATATTGGGATTTTCATTTTATATCCTTTAAGCATTTTAGGGCATAATATTCATTGAGGAAAATACTTAAAAGTAATAGTAGATGATAGATAGATAGATAGATAGATAGATAGATAGATAGATAGATAGATAGATGATAGATAGACAGATGATAGATAGATGATAAATAATAGATAGAATGATAGACAGATGATAGATAGATAGATGATAGATAGATAGATAGATAGATAGATAGATAGATAGATAGCAGGTTGATGGACACATAGATATGTAAGCAGATAGATACAAATTAGCAGTGGTTTTAAACATCTGATTTTTGATGAAGAATATAGATATTTAAGAAGGCAATATGCTATAACATCATACATCAGATGCAGTTTCTCATCTATGTTCCTTGGATCATCTTGTCTTTTTTCAGTTGATCTTTAGATTGGAATTTATTGATCTAATTTATCTTAAGGAAATTTTTTACTCAGAAGTGTGAGCTTAGATGAATAGATTATGGATTATTTGCTCCAGTTACACTTTTGTGAATGAAATAAACAATTGAACAATCACAATGCACCCTTTCATTTATGAAATAATAACTTACTAATTTGGTGACCACATTTAGCATTGTGACACATTTTATATTAATTTTAAACTGTGTCTTGTTAACTGTGAAGTGAGAACCTCTAGTTTCAGTTTGGTACCAGAGGAATTGAGAGACAGCTAAGATCCCTGTAGATAAGAAGGACAGAGAACAATAGCACAAGATGAAAATCATAATTTGTCCATGATTTGTTCCAAAATGTTGATAGATTACAGCATTTTGATTATATCATCTTTATATAACTACCGTTATACTTTTTTACTAAAGCACCTAATTTCTATGAGTTTCAAAATACAAAGAAACAATTAAGAAATGAAACAGTTCTTGATTATTTTACCACAGGAAAATATATTCATAAAAATTGAGTTTATTTCAGATCTTTTCATAAACTTCGGTAGTACTAAAGAGCTCAAACCCAGCCTTATGTATGTTATTCAATTACTTTATAACTGTTCTACAGTTTCCATGCATCTCCTTAAAAGCAGCTGAAGAGTTATTATAAATACTAATTTTAAATGGAAAGTTTATGTACTTTTTATTTTTTTTCAACAACGAGATTTGTTGTTAAACAGTAAACATACAACCTGTCAATTAATAATACCAAAAGGAATGGAAAGGATTTAATTACAGGTGAAGAAGAATGCCAATCAGTAAGTTCCAGACATTTGACACAGTGATTTACAAAAGATACTTTTCAGAAATCACAGCTCCTTTATAGGGTCAGGACTTGTGGGAAGGGATGAGAGTCCTCAGGAACCCTGGTCATTAGATTGGCCTATTTCCATAACATGAGAATACACACATTTCTAATTTCAGATCCTTATAACTTCAGCAAAGCACGTTATGTGTCCATTTAAAAAGGTCAAGAACAGTTTAACTTTCCCGTTTTTAAGAAGTCAGAATCTTCTGTTAACATACACTTGTAGTCCGTGGACAGTGCACTCCCAATATTGGGAGTCACAATGCTTGCCAGCTCCACCTGTCTTCACATGAAGTTCACGGTCCTTAGGGACTCCTCATCTTAGAGGCCGAGATTTTCCTTTCTTGTGTTGTCTCAATCCCAGTCACTGTCCCATGAGGAGGAGGAGACCTGAAGGTCCTGAACAAGGATGTTCACTGGGACCTGGTAGCGTGCTCCCTCAGGTCTTTCCAGGAAGGTACTGCTCTCAGCTGAAGGTGTTGGTTTCTCAGCATCATGTTCAGAGGTAGCTGTCAAGAACTCGGAGCTCCAGAAGTCATTGTGTAATCTAGTAAAGACCATTTTTATAGGTGGGCGTGGGTCATGGCTAGACATTGGGTGAGTGGACTTCATGCAGGGCTTGAAGGCAGATATCAGGTGAGTTGTGCTGTGTGGTTGCTCTCTGTCAGTGTGGAGAATCGGGGGTGGAATTTTCATGCTCAGTTTGGTTGCCTCTTTTAACCCCAGTTTACTGATCCACAGAGGAGTCTTCTGATCAAGGACAGCCTTCAAAGCAGGCCTCACAGTGCTGTTCTCCAGAGTTTGTTAGGAACTGAGTTTCTTTTTCTTTGAAGGATTCTGCCTGTGCTGCATGAAGATATCTAAAGGTTTCTTGCCTGGACCCCAAGAGCTGAGTTTGGGGATCTGGCCATGTGTATGTAGAACAGACTGTTGGTGAGGTTGCCAGTTCCCATTAGGACACAGGGCTGGTGGGTATTTGTTGAGCACTTCCATGCATTTTGAAAATAGACTTTGGACCTTGAGAGTGTCCCTGCAGACCCTGACCCCTCACATTCTCAAGGACAGGGTTCTGCAAATCGTTCCCAGACACTGACTTTGGGATGCCCATGATAGCCATGTTCTCAGCTCTGTCCTGCCTTAGAGGTGAGAAGATGGGATACCTTCTTTTGCTGGGAGGCTCTGCAGGGTCTGGGGGTCTTCTGCCAGATTTTTTTGTCAAGAGGCAGACTAATTTGAACATAGTCCCCCACAGATCTCTTTCTGCTCTTATGAATCATCCATCATTGGCTGGCTTGGATCTGTAAAACAGACAGGAATTCCAGTCCCATCCATAGGGCTTTGTTGGTTGCCTCTTCTGGGTCCTACAGGAAACCTGTGAAGGACATTTTTCCTCTGTGCATCTTCTTGTCTGTTTCCGGGCTCCTTTTCTCTCTTGGCCTGGCCAAGGAGCCCTGTATTCTGCAGGCTCTGGGTCTTACATGGATTCTGATTCTCCTCCTTCTTTGTCCCCAGGAATGGTGAATCTTCAATCCAACTACCATGCTTCATGGGGCACCTCCTGCTTCTTGCAGTGTGGCCAAAGTCCCCACAGTTTCTGCACTTCACCCTGGGGCTCTCCTCTTCTGGTGGGGGGATGCTTGGTTTCATGAGGCCATTGGCTTTTCTGCACTTTCTAGGTTTAAACTGTCTGGGATGCTGTGTGCCTGAGAGAAGAACTTCCCACTGCCAGAGCCTTGGAGTCAGTCTAGGGTTTTTCTGAGTTCCTGTGATTTCCCAGGATCTCTGAGAGGTGGAATATTGCAGCACGCAGCTGAGAATTGTCTTTACCTCCAGTTCCAGGGGAATCCGACACCCTCTTCTGACCTCCGTGGCATTGCACGACACGTGCACAAGCCTACATACAGACAGTACATTCATACACATAAAAAATAAATTTTAAAAAATAACCTACTTAAAAACTATAAAAAATAAAAATAAATAAAAATTAATTTTAAAGAATAGTTTCAAAAGTAAAGTTCAAATATTGCATGAAATAATTTAACTGCAAATATTACTACATACTATAAAAGAAGTTTTAAAAAAAATTTACACTCTATACTAGATATCATTTTCTAATCTATAAAAGAATGTATTCGATGTATGGATTTATTAAGTGTTATTACATTCACTGTGATAGGAATTCAATCTTCACAGCTAACTGAGCCTTTGTCTTAGGAGTTCATCGATCTGAGTTTTATACATATTTTTGACATCTTCAAGATCCAACCGAAGCTTCTCTGCCTCTTCTGCTTTTTCTCCATACATCTGCAGAATAGTGCTGTATCTTTGATCTAAGTCTTGTAGCTGAGTTCAGAGCTTGGGTATCTCTTTCACTTTCTCCTCAAGTTCATTATTTTGATTTGTTAGTTTAACTAGTTCTTCAGCCATTATAGAGCGAGTTTTTTCTAGATTGCAAATTTCCAACTGTAAATGACTAATTTCTCCTTCACCTCAGCTTGAGCTGAGACTGCAGATTTTCAATAATGCTTGATCCTGCTCCAATCCTTACAGCATCATAAAGATTGCTTCCATTGGCTGATGTAGACATTGGTCCTAATGAATGATCGTGAAACTCATCCTGAGACAGGAAAGACGTCTGTAGCCCTGCCATATCAACTCCACTTATTGAACTTGAAAGTGACAAGGTAGGAGTACTAGAAACAGAAAATGGCTTGTGTTCCTTTTCTTTTATTGCTTCTTGAGTGAAAATGGCTTCAAGTAGACATGGATGAACTTGAAGAAAAAAACCGAAGTACTCAGGCGCCCTAGATAGTGCATACAGAGAACTGACCGATCTTCATAAAGCCAATGCTGTAAAGGATAGTGAGGTGCAGGAAGCGGCTCTGACTCTTGAGAAGAAAGCCAAAGAGGAGCTTTGTGCCGCCCTGGAGAAAGCCCAAAGAGAAACCAGTGAGCAGCAGGAAACTCTAGCTGTGCAGGTGGGGGACCTTAGGCTGGCCCTACAACATGCAGAGCAAGCAGCTGCCAGAAAAGAGGATGAATTTCGCCAAGAGATCATTGAACTTCAGCAGAGACTCCAAGAAGCAGATAATCGAATCCAGGAGCTGAGCCAGAGCGTCTCATCAACAACAGGACCATTGCTTGACAAATAGAAAATTTGCAAGCCACTCTCGGGTTGCAGACTTCATCATGGGAGAAGTTAGAGAAGACTCTTTCTGATAGACTCGGTGAATCACAGACTTTGTTGGTAGTGGCAGTTGAAAGAGAGCGTGCAGCCATGGAAGAGTTCCTCGCCAACAAGACTCGTGTCTTCAGTGGAGTCACAGAATGCTCTTTTAAGACATGAAAATAGTAGACTTCAGGCCCAGTTAGAGTCAGAGAAATATAAGTTTCAAAAAGCAGAGGATGAAAGTAATCGGTACCAGGTTGAATTAGAAAACCTAAAAGATGAATATGTAAGAACGCTTGAAAAAACAAGGAAACAAAAGACACTGTTAAGCAGTCAGTTAGAAATGGAAAAAATGAAAGTCAAACAAGAAAGGAAGAAAGCCATTTTCACTCATTTTTACATTTTTTTAAAGAAAAGTGTCTCTGCCTCTGTCAGAACCTTAAAAGTAGCAAACAATTCATCAGCCAGGCCTGGAGCTTCTTGCCAAACTCCACCATCCATACTGGGTAGCTTGAGTTGGGCTTACATAAATTTTGAACATGCTGTCGCAAAAGTGTGGATTCATGTATGCATCCGCTCCACTGTATCTGGAAAACACAGTTTCCTAGAATTAACTCACCACCTTTTACTCTGACAATCATTACTCCCCATCGTTTGCAATGATACGGGAGCCTTGGGTGGAAAGGGCAGAATATAGGTTGTGCACTTACAACAGAGTGCTATACAGTTTCATTCTCTGCACATTGACTAGTCATGGGTCTCTGTTTCAATTATCACCTTCTCCAAGATCTTCTCCATAGAGAGTTGATAGTTGCACTAAACTGTGTGTATAACAGTATACCACTATGAATCTGCTTAACCCTATGTCTGTTAATCAGAATAGTAGTAAGGGGCTCTTCCATATGTTATATGATCTGTTTAGTCACGGGTTCTTGTGGTGAAAACAGTGACAGGTATAAGCACCATATCATGAAGAAGGTCTTAATTCAAATCAGACAGTGGCTGATCACTATATAATATTCATACCAACACTCCACCAATAAGATTATCTTGCCAGTATATTTATTATCCTAGCTCAGGAGTTCACAGCTGCATAGTAAAGTTTATGACTACTTTTCTCTTCTGGTAGAATGCATAGTCCTTCTTATACTGTAAAAGCTAGCCAGTAGAGATTATTATTTGAGGTCAGTACTAGCTTGATGTATTCATCTTTGTCCTTCTATTCATGTATAAAATATATTTAATAAGGGATATCACTTAATACTTGTAGGTAACCAGACAAAGGGCATTAGAAAATACTGTCCCAGGTTCTGTGGAATGTCCTGTTCAACTAGTGCAAAAGAAATCTAATACTGCTATTCAGCATTTTATTGCTAGACTGCATTGTTGATAGGGGTATTGTCCCCAGTTATATGGTAACTCCATTTAAACCATTTTTATTTCAAGTTTAAATGTATTTGCTTATATATTTTAAGAAATTTCTATAATACTGGGATTCCATATGACTTTTTCAAAGAGCCTTTAATGTTAGTTATCCATCCATACACCTTCCTCTTCCTTGCACTGAAATTTCCATCCCATTATCAATTCTTATTCCTTTTCACCATATCCCAGTTTATATCTAACCCATTACAAAGTCTCCCCCATGGACTCTTACAGTTCACTTATCTCTATGGCTGTTTTACCATTTGAAATAATCATATTAAAAGACTCAACGATTATGAGATTGGACATAATATTTGTATTTCATGGTCTGGCTTACCCTACTCAGGGTAACTGTTTCCGGTTCCATCCATTTACCTGAGAATTTCAATTTTATTTATTTTAAAGTTTGAATGAGTTTTTCTGCATTTCATATAATCAAATATAGATCTCTCCCACCCACGTTCCTTACATGCGCCCACCATATTTCATGCATTCTGACAGATAAATTAAACACGTTCTGCTCAAGCATTTGTATCCAGATGTCCTTTGGCGCAACTTGCTCCACTGAAGTGTGGTCAGCCATATATAAGTGAGCTTTATTATAGGAATCCTCTCCAATGACACTCACTCTACATTGTTCTGTTCTCTAAAATGTAGCCAGCTGTTGCCACTGCACTCTGTCGTATGAGGAATCTTCCATGGTGAGGATTCAGGGTTGCATAAGTATTCTCTCTACCCCTTGTTTTCTTATACTCTATTAGCACAATATGTAGATGTTCTATTTTAGATGTGTCATTTAAGACTGGTAGATAAACTCTTTGATGCTTCTCTTTATGTACGTACTGTGTTGAAATCTTTGTGTTTACGTTCATTCAGGGTACTGGTCTATAGCTTATTTTCTTGGTGTTGTATCTTTACCTGGTTTGGGTTCTAGAGTGGATACTAGCTTCACAGAAAGAGATTGGGAGATCACCCTCTGTTTCTATCTTTGAATATTTTAGGAATTGGTTGCACATCTTCTTTGAGTGTCTAGAATTCTACTGTGAATCTGTCTGCACATGGTTTATTTTCAGTCTGGAGGTTTTGTATTTCTGTTTCAATTTCCTTATTTGTATGGGTATGCTTAAGCTCTTCTCAGTTTAATTTTCTGGTTCCTATGAACTTCCTATGAATTTCACCCTTTGCTTTAAGATTTCCATTTAATAGAGAGTAGGTTTTTAAAGTATTCCTTATAATGTTCTTAATCTTTTTGATGTCTTTTGTGATGTTTTCCTTATCATCTCTGATTTTGTGAATTTGGATTTGTTCTTTATTTGTTTTAACTGGGCTAAGGGTTTATCCATCTTGTTTGTTAACTTTTCATATCTATCTTGTTTTTTAACTTTTCAACAACAACAACAAATATCAGATTCATTGACTCTTTGTATTGTTTTGTTTCTATTTCATTAAATGTTTCTCTGATTTTTATTATTTCTTGTCTTCTACCAGGTTTGAGTTTGGTTTGTTCTTATTTTTTTTTTTTGTTTTTTTTTGTTTTTGTTTTTGTTTTTGTTTTTTCTTTTCGAGACAGGGTCTCTCTGTAGCCCCAGCTGTCCTGGAACTCGCTCTGTAGACCAGGCCGGCCTTGAACTCACAAAGATCCGCCTGCCTCTGCCTCCCAAGTGCTAGGATTAAAGGCGTGCACCACCACGCCCGGCTGCTGTTCTTATTTTTGCAGTCTTGAGTTGCAATGGAAAGTCCTTTACTTTTTTCTTTCTTTCTTTCTTTCTTTCTTTCTTTCTTTCTTTCTTTCTTTCTTTCTTTCTTTCTTTTTTTGTCTTTTTGAGACAGGGTCTCCCTTTAGTCCCAGCTGGCCTGCAAGTAACTATTTAAACAAAGCTGGCCTTGAACTTACAGAAATCCGACTGCCTTTGCCTCTTTCTGATTTTTAGTGTAGGATTGCATTTAAAGTGTTGCAGAGGTTTTATTGTATTGTATTATTATTTGCATTTAGTTCCAGGAATACTTTATTTATTTCTTAATTTATTTTTTGACCAATTCATTCAACATTCAAGAGTATTTTCTATAATATTCATGAATCCAAATATTTGCTAAGCTTCTTTTGGCATTGATTATAAGATTTATTGCACCGTGGTGTTATAGAATACATGGGATTATTTCATTATATTGTATTTGTTAAGGTTTGGTTTGGGTCCCAGTATGTGGTCAATTGTAGAGAAATTTGCGTGGGCAACTGAGTAGAAGGAGTAGCAGTTAGTGCTTGGGTGGAATATCCTGTAGTTGTCTGTTAGGTCTATTTCATGTAAGATATCACATCATTCATGTCTCTCTGATTATTCCTCATCCAGTTGACCTGTATATTTGAGGTAGTAGGGTATTTACATCACCTCCTATTACTGAGTTTGGGTTAATCTTTGTTTTATAGTCCCGGAGTACTGTTTTATATTAAACTGCATGCACAAGTGTTTGGTGCACATATGTTCATGTTTGTAATATCCTTGTAGTCAACTGTTCCTTTGATTGGAATGAAGTGACCCTCTTTATCTCTTTCATTCATTTTAATTTGAAGCCTATTTTTTTCAGTTAATAGAAATAAAACTCTTGCTAGCTTCTTAACATTATTTGCTTGGAATATTTTTTTTTAATTTTTTTTTTATTATTTATTTATTTTTGTATGTGTATGAATGTACTGTCTGCATGCAGGTCTGTGCACCCGTGTCGTGCAATGCCGCGGAGGTCAGAAGAGGGTCTCGGATTCCCCTGGAACTGGAGTTCTCCTGGAATTGGAGTTACAGATGGTTCTTAGCCGTCATGTGGGTGCTGGGGATCGAACCCGGGTCCTCTGCAAGAGCGTCGGTGCTCTTAACCGCTAGGCTATCTCTCCAGCCCCTGCTTGGAATATTTTTTCCAGCCATTCACTCTAAGGTAGTACCTATCCTTAAAGTTGAAATGAGTTTCTTGAAGACCACAAAAAGATGGATTATTTTCAAGATTGTTTTATTGAATTTTTGTGCATTTCATACATTTCTTAATCAAATTTAGAAACAATCCCCCTTCCTTGCCCCTGACCCCACCAGGGCTTGTGCATTCTGTCATATATGTCTTGCATCTTTTTCTCAGTCTTTTTAAATTTTTTTGATGAAGTTTACTGTTTCAGTCAGTTCTTTTCCCAGTCTTTTTTGTTGTTGTTCTTTTCAATTTGTTTTGCTCCAAAATTTTTATATATACCATATACCAAAATTATGACGTCTGAAAATAAACTATAGGTTCATTAAAAAACATGTTTGGGGATTCACATTTTAACAGCAGAGTTCTATGCAAGTAAAGAAAACAATATTAATTTATATTCCTCATTACATAGCAAGCTGATGAGTGACATCAGGTATTATATGTACTGAAAAAAAAGAAAGGAAAAAAAGCAAGTATTCAGTTTGACTTAGAAATAGAGTTTTGATGCTAGGATCCACCAATGAGGGACATCGTTTGTTTTTCTGGGAGTGTGTTACTTCACTTAACATAATGGCTTCTAGTTCCATTTGCCCACAAAGTTAATGATTTTTTTTTTCTTTATCCATTCCACTACCCTGTGTCTTTCAACTGGGGATTTGGATATTTATCATTACTATTCAAAGACTGCTTTGATTATTTTTTAACAGATGAACAGAATTTCAGTTTGTAACAGTACCAAAATTTAGTACACATTCATCGGTTAATAGGCATCTAAGTTGTTTCTATTTCCTTACTTTTGTTTTGGCAGTAATGAACATTAATGGACACGTATTTCTGTAGGCGATTTCTGAGCCCTTTTGGTATGTGCCTTAGAAATGTATAGCAGGATATGATAGATCTATTTCTAGATTTTGAGAATCTCTGTACTCTTTTCCATTTTTCCTGCACCACTTTGTTTTCTTGCCAGCAATGAGCAAATTTCCCCCTTCTACCATATACTTCCCAATATTTATGTAGCATATGTTTTTAAGATCTCAGTGAATTGCACATGTAATTTCAGAGTAGTTTTCTTAACTATTCTGATGGCTAAAAATGTTGATCATTTTTTCAAATATTTCTCTCCCATTTGGCTTTCATCTTTTCAGAAATCTCTGCTTAGTTCCAGGCTACAATATGTAATTGAGCTTTTTGCATGTATTTTTTTCAGTTCTTTTCATATTCTAGACTGTTACATTCTGTCACTTGTGTAGCTGAAATGTTTTTCAATACTATACCCTGCCTCTTCACTTGAAAGATGTTGTCCTTTGCCGTATAATAGTTTTTAATTTCATTAGGCATCATTTGTTAATATTGTTCTTAAGGCCTGCAATGTCAGAGTTCTGTTCATAAAGTTCTTTACACTGCCTGTAAGTACAGTGGTATTCCCTACATTCTTTTTTTTTTCAGATTCATGAAGTCGGGCATTATAGTGACGTTTTTGATCCAGTCAGAACTGAATTTTGTGTAGGATGACAGATGGAAATCTAATTTCATTCTTCTACAATTCATGATGCAAGTTAACCAGCATCATTTGTGATATACTGTTTTCTTCAATGTACATTTGGGGCTAATTTGGCAAAAATCAGATAGAAAGTGAGCAGACTGAAATTAGTGTATTCAACTCCTTTCCGTTGACCAATGTGTCTGCATTTATTGAGGTACCATGCTGTTTTTATTAAAATAGCTGTGTAGGACAATATTATGTTTTGACTGTCTTAACTCCAGCTACTCCTTCATTGTTCAAGACTGTTTTTGAAATCCTAGCCATTTGGTTATTTCTATATGAAATTTTATATTTAAAAATATTCCTCTTATGAATTTGTTGATTTTTTTTAAATTTTATTTATTTTTGTATGTGTATGAATGTACTGTCTGCATGTAGGTTTGTGCACCCGTGTCGTGCAATGCCGCGGAGGCCAGAAGAGGGTCTCGGATTCCCCTGGAACTGGATTTCTCCTGGAATTGGAGTTACAGATGGCTCTTAGCCACCACGTGGGTGCTGGGGATCGAACCCTGGTCCTCTGCAAGAGCAGTCGTTGCTCTTAACCGCTAGGCTATCTCTCCAGCCCCAAATTTGTTGAAATTTTAATGGAGATGGTGTTCAATGTGTAGATTGCTAAATTAGGTTGTTCATTTTCAAAATATTAATCTTACCAAGCCAGGAACATGAGACGTTTTTCTATTGTAGAGCATTTTTCTTTTGACTTCTTTCTTCAATGTTTCAAGCTGTTTAATTTTGAAATATAAAATCTCTGGCCCAGCGTGCATAGTGGCAGGGCAGAGTCAGCCAGCCAGCCAGACACCCAGCAGGTCCATAGGAAGAAGTGTGACACCTGGAGTATAGATGAGTCCAAACCAGGTGGGCTCATCATGGCCCTGGGCAGAGCCTGTTGCCAGACAGCCACATCTGGCCCAGTGTGCACAGCAGCAGGGCAGAGTAGAACAGACAAACAGACAGACAGACACCAGGTCTAGAGGTCACTGGTGCAGAGGCCAAGACAGCAGTCCCCCACCTCCCACACTTGACCTACAGTGAGGGTATCCCATTCAGAACAGCTGTAGTGACACCCAAGCACAAGACAGGCATATGTTCAGCAGGGAACCAACCTGATTGTTACTTTAGGATTTCTGGAGAACCTCCAGACCAGAAACGGAAGTTAGCTGAACCTCCAATATATAACCAAAAATGAAAACTGGAAACCTAGCACAACCAGCCTGCCATAAACCAAGGAACAGACAACAAATACACCAGAAGGAAACAAGCAAAGTAAGCCTTCAACATAGCAAAGAAACATTTGAGCTTTGTACCAGAATACAAACAATAAAACAAACTCTCATGCCAAAAATACACACAAAAAATGAATAACATGGGGAAAGCACATAATAAATCCCCATCAAACTCTACCAGTCCTATAGAAGTTCCTTACAAGGAGATCTCCCTGGAAAGAACCCAGGACATGGATCTTAGAAGAAGAATCATAGATATAATCAAAGAAATAAAATAATATCAAGAACAAATCAGAGAACTAGAGGGAGAGAATGAAAAACTCAGGAAGGAACTAGAAGGACAGAATGAAATATAAAAACTAACCCCCAAACACCAAAGCTATACATGACTCAAATAAACAAACAAAAAGCAATTCAATACATAGTAAGAGAAAACAAATCGAGTTATACCATCTCTTTTGTATGAATTTGATGCAGCATTATATTGCTTTCTTTAAGTAGTTTTCTTGGCACATGCAAAAGCTCAATGATCTATTAAAACTGCATTATTGTATACTGATATATAAGATTAAGTTTACAATAGTATTTTCCACTGTAATGAAAAAAATTATATGCAATACTGTAAAAATGTTTACTGTCAGTATAAAATACCTTAGTAAACTTTTAATAGATGCTGAGAATCATTAAATTAATAACTTTGAGTGGCTGTTTCTGCTATTATTGGTAGCTTTTGTTCAACTGGTTAAGAGGAATAGACAGCAATTTGTTGAAATTAAAAATCAGCAAATACAAATGAATGTTTAAAAACCTATGCTGTTGTACAAAAAAGTTAATAAATTATTTATGGAAGCAATTATTTGGATAAATCTAGGCTAAACTTTAAGAACTTCTTGCAAATAGAAGTAGTAGTAGATGTATTTATTTGCCTGTGGAAATAGACTTGTCCCAACCATAGAAATATTTCATTATATATTCATGTTAATTACTAATGCATTTGGAAAGTGTGGCTACATAATATTCTGACAGAGAGACTTCTTACAATAAAAGGCTGCTGAAAGCATCTGCTAGCTCTTTCTTTCTAGATAAATTAAATGCTTGCATTTTCCTAGAAAATAAATGGAATGCTTAAAAATATTTAATAATCTCTCCCAACAACTCATTGGAAATATTACCATAACTTTCACAGTAAAGAACTTATTCTTGTTAGCTACATGCATTCGTCATTATTTAACTTGCTTTTGTTTATATTTCTTCCATCTTCATTGAAAAGAGTCAATGGATAATCACTTCCATAAGTTCACTTTTATGTAAAAAAATTCACACTTCTAAAAAGTGAAAACTCACCGAAAATAGTTTTATTTTCTTTTTGATGCTTAGCTGCTACCTTGCCAATTTTTCCACAACTCAAATAGAGAGAACTTATGTGATTGAATTTAGAGGTCCATTTGTTCTCATTTGCTTTTCTAACCATTCACAGCCACCTGTGGTATACCCTATTCTAGGTAGACTAAATAAAAGGCCACCCACTTTTTATATTATCAAAATGTGTTTCATCTCTGAATACTTTCTATGAATAATCTCTAAATTAAAAACATTGTTATTTGTACATCATTACAATCATTCAAAGAATGTTTACTATTGATTACCATGAGTTATATAGTATGATGCTTTCTAATCTTGAAAAAGTTTATTTTGATACCTCCTGAGTGCCATGATCTCACTTCTACCAGATCTCTTGGACTTCCCTATGAGCCTTCCAAGGATCCACCTTGGTGAGCTAGGTTTCACACAACTCTTTATGCTGCCATTTCTTCTGTGTTATGAAACTTATTGACATTTCCTCCCAGGGAAACTTCAACTCAGCTCTGCATGGACACGTGTCTGCTATTGGGAGAAATGACAATTATAGTTGAAGGAGAAAAAAAAATATTTCATGACATAATCAATATGAAAGAATACATGTCCAGAAAACTAACCCTTCAGAAAATAGTTGAAGCAATTGAAAGGACAGAGGAAAGGAGCAACTGTTCCCAAGCAGCAAAAGAATATAATTAATGAAGGTATAACTGTGGAAATACAAACCTAGACCAATAATGCAAACAGAAAGTAAATTGATGGTAAGTAATATGCATCTCTCAATAATACCCTTAAATATTAATAGCCTGAACTCGCCAATCAAGAGATGCAGACTGGAAGAATGGATTAAGAATTTTAATCCATCTTTTTGTTGTGTACAAGAAATCCATCTCACCTTCAAGGACAGAGGAAAAAAATATTCCAAGCGAATGGAACCAAAAAGCAAGTAGGAGTTGCTATTCTAATATCAGACAAAATACGCTTCAATTCAAAACTAATCAGAAGACATGAAGAGGGTCACTACTTCCTTTTCAAAGGAACCATTAACCAAGATGATTTCACAATCATAAATATATGTGCAGCAAACTGCAGTGCACTGAACTTCATAAATACAATGCTGTAAGACCTCAAGGCACAGATTAATCCCAACACACCAATAACTAAGCCTATTGGACAGGCCAACTGGACAAAGAATAAACAGAGACATCTGAATGGAAAAGTATGATATACCAAATGGACCTAACAGACATCTACCAAATATTCCACATAATCACCAAAGAATATACTTTCTACTTGGCACACCCTGGAACATTCAAAATTGACATATACTGGGACACAGAGAAAACCTCAATAAATATAAAAACAATGAAATATTTCCCTATATTCTATCAGACTACAGTGCAATAAAGTTTAATATCAACACTAGAATGAGCCCTGTTATTTACAAGTAATCATGGAAACTAAACAACACGCTCCTGCATAATTAATGGGATAAGGAGATTTAAAGAAAGAAATAAAATATTCCTGGCACTAAATGAAAAGGATGATACAACAGAACAAAACTTATGGGACACTTTAAAAACAGTCCTGGGGGCTGGAGAGATGGCCTAGCGGTTAAGAGCGCCGACCGCTCTTACAGAGGACCCGGGTTCGATCCCCAGCACCCACATGGCGGCTGAGAACCGTCTGAAACTCCAATTGCAGGAGAACTCCAGTTCCAGGGGAATCCCAGACCCTCTTCTGACCTCCGCGGCGTTGCACGACACGGGTGCGCAGACTTGCATGCAGACAGTACATTCATACACATACAGAAATAAATAAAAATTAATAAAAAAAATTAAAAAAAAAAAGAAAAGAAAAACAGTCCTAAGAGGGAAATGTATAGTCCTAAGTGCCTTCATTAAGAAAACAAAAAGAGCAGAAATAAGCTCCCTCACACTTCAACTGAGCACACTTGAGAGGCAGCAACAAATGAATCTTAACCCCCCCCCCAAAAAAACAGAAAGAAATAACAAAAATCCGAATGGAGAACAATGAAATAGAAACAAGGAAACAATACAAAGAATCAATGAATCCAAGAGCTGCCTTTTGATAGGAAAAACAAGATAGATAGACCTCTAGCTCAGTTGACCAAAAGAGAGAAAGCAACTCCAAATCAATAAAATTACAGATGAAAAGGGAAACATGACAACAAACAATGAAAAGTTCCAGACACTCATTCAGGGATACAGTAAAAACCTATACTCTACTAAACTTGAAAATCTAAGAGAAATGGAAGAATACTGGATATCATGCAAATCACCAAAGCTTAACCAAGAAGACATCGACAGATTAAACAAACCCTAATATATGAGGAAATTGAAACTGTAATTTAAAAAAAATGCCCAACTAAGTAAAACACAAGCCCACAGATGGATTCACGGAAGAATTCTATAAAACCTTTAATGATGACACACAGACATTATTACTCAAATTATTGAATAGGATAAATTCCTTCTATGTAGCCAGCATCACAATAATACAAAAACTAGGCAAAGATACAACCAAAAAAGTAAACTATAGATCCATTTTAATAATGAACAAAGATAGAAAATTCTCGACAAAACACTTTCAAATCGCATATAGGCACACATCAAAAAGATCATGCATTATGACCAAGTTGGATTCATACCTGAGATGCAGAGATGGTCTGATGTATATAAATCAATAAGTGTCCTAGAGCACATAAGCGGACTGAAGGGCAAAAACTACATGGTCATCTCAATTGATGCAGAAAACTCATTCTTTTTTTTTTTTTAATTTTTTATTTATTTCTGTATGTGTACGAATGTACTGTCTGCATGCAAGTCTGTGCACCCGTGTCGTGCAATGCCGCGGAGGTCAGAAGAGGGCGTCGGATTCCCCTGGAACTGGAGTTCTCCTTGAATTGGAGTTTCAGACGGTTCTCGGCCGCCATGTGGGTGCTGGGGATCGAACCCGGGTCCTCTGTAAGAGCGGTCGGCGCTCTTAACCGCTAGGCCATCTCTCCAGTCCCCAGAAAACTCATTCTTATAAAACTCAACAAGTCTTTATATTTAAAGTAGTAGAGGGAATTGGGATGGAAGGAACATTCCTCAGCATAATTAAAGCCATATACAACAAACCCACTGCTAACATTATTATAAATGGGGAGAAAAATTAGAAGCATTCACCTTTAAGTCAGTAATCTGGCAAGGTTGCGCCCTATAGCCACTCCTTTTCAATATAGTGCTCGAAAGGCTTGCTAGAACAATAAGATAAAAATTGGAAATTGGGGCTGGAGAGATGGCACAGCAATTAAGAGCGCCAACTGCTCTCGCAAAGGATTCCAGTTCTATTCCCAGCACCCACATGATGGCTGGGACCATCTTTAATTCCAGTTCCTGGGGAATCCAACGGCCTCTTCTGACATCCATGGAATTGCACAACACCGGTACACCAACCTACATGCAGACAGAACACTCATACATATAAAAAAATAAGCAAATAAATAAAAAATTAAAAATGAAAAAGATGGAAATTAAAGGAGTGCTAATTGGAAAAGAGGAGGTCAAATGATCCCTTTTTGCAGATGACGTTTTAGTTTAACTAAGGGACTCCAGAAACTCCACCAGAAAACTCCTAGAAATGATTAACAGTTTCATTAAAGTGGCGGGATACAAAATTTAATGTAGGAAAATCAATAGGCTTCCTTTACAACATTAAAAGTCAATAGAAGACCTTTCCATTCACAATAGCCTCATAAAAAATAAAATATCTAGGAACAATCCTGACCAAAAATACTCAAAACTGCAATGAAAATTTTAAATCCTTGAAGAATGATATTGAAGAAGAAACCAGAAGATGGAAGGACCTCTCATGCTCATGGATTAGAAGAATTAATATCCTAAAAATGATCATCCTACCCAAACTAATATACAGATTCAATGCAATCCCAATCAAACTCCCCATGAGCTTCTTCATAGACCTAGAAAAAACATCGTAAAGTTCATATGGAAAAACAAACCCCAGATAGCCAAAGCAACCCTAAGCAAAAGACCAATGCAGGAGGGATTATATACCACACTTCAAACTATATTACAGAGCTCTAGTAATAAAAGAAAACCGGTATAGGCACAAAAACAGACCCATAGATCAATGCAACAAAAGTGAAGATCCAAACTTGAGCGCATGCAGTTTCAGCCACTTTATATTTGACAAAGTGTTCAAGAATACTCAGTTTAGGAAAGACAGCATCTTCAACAAATGGTGTTGGAAAAACTGGATCACCACTTGTACAAAAATCAACTCCAAATGTATCAAAGACCTCAACGTGGAAACCAAAACTCTTGAAATAATAGAAGAAAGAAGTTGGCAGTGACTTACAAGACATTGATGTAGGAAAACTGTTTCTAAATCAGACAGTAGCTGCATAGGAAATAAGTTCTACAATTGATAAGTGGACCTTATTAAACCCAAGAGCTTCTGTACAGCAAAAGAAACAGTCAAAGAAGTGAAGAGAAAACACAGAATGGGAGTAAACCTTCACCAGTGATATATCTCACAGAGCATTACAATCCACAGTGTATAAACTATTCAAAAAACAAAGGGGCAAGAAAACAAATGACCCAGTCAAAATATGGCATCAACAGAGATTTCACAAATGAAAACCTAAAGATGGCTGAGAAACATCTGAAATCCTAGTTATAAATTAAAAAGCAGCCTCCGGGGGCTGGAGAGATGGCCTAGCGGTTAAGAGTGCCGACCGTTCTTACAGAGGACCCGGGTTCGATCCCCAGCACCCACATGGTGGCCGAGAACCGTCTGAAACTCCAGTTCCAGGAGAACTCCAGTTCCAGGGGAATCCGAGACCCTCTTCTGACCTCCGCGGCATTGCACGACACGGGTGCACAGACTTGCATGCAGACAGTACATTCATACACATACAGAAATAAATAAAAATTAAAAAAAAGCAGCCTCCAACCTGACAACCAAGCACTACTCAGTTAGGCAATATACTGAGCAATTGTGGAAACAGCAAACACAGACACAAATAATCACTGAACAAAGAAGAATACACCAAACCACACAAAGAAAAAACTACCAATCACAGAAGTACAGATCTACCACACAGTCTAAGCAGTCCATTATCTACCATGTAATCCAGTTATATCACTCCTTGTCATGTACCCAAAGAACTCCTGTTACTTTAAAAATAATTGTACATCCATGTTTGTTGCTGCTTTTTCATTATAATAACTAAGAAATAGAAACAAACTAAGTCTTCCTCAACTGAGGAATGGATAATGAAGATGTGGTGCATTTACCCAATGGAGTCGTACTCAGTGGTAAGAAAAGACAGATCATGAAATTTGTAGTTAAAGGGATGTATTTAGAAAATGTTATACTAACGAAATAGCAGAGCCTCAAAATAAAACATTATATATTCACCCTCATTTGTGGATCTTAGCATCTGTCATGTGAATGTGAGTATACATCTTGATGGAATAGCAGGAGCAGGTATAATTGAAATGAAGTACAGAAGCAAAGGGAAAGGAAAGTCTCCTAGAGAGGAAGATCGTAGGAAAAGATTGTTCCCAAGGGGGAAATGGGGTTGGAAGTAATCTACTGGAAAGGGAAGAAGGGAGGAATTTCAGGGACTAATGGGAGTAAAGCAGAAGAATAAACCCCAAAGGAGTGGATAAAAAGAGACAGGCTTTATCAAGGGGAAAATGCGAGAAAATATAGTACTTTAACTGCAGAGTGTGGAGGGAGATTAAAAGGGAGAGAGTAGAGATAAATAAAACTTAGGTGTGGTGGAAGGCCAGAGGTAAATGTATTAACCCAAAAACCACCTGAATAATATACATACAATATCTGACTATGACTGCATGTTTATAACTGAAGGCTTCATAAAAAGAAACAGAAAGCTGTGGTGTAGTATAGCCAGTATGCTGAGAATTACACATGTGTAGAGCTTGTCCCTCAGCAACCTAACGTGCTCTAAGCAGGTGAGATCATACAAGCTGTGTTACAGACCTGGGCCAATCAGAAGATGACAAGAGGAGAGCAGGAATGCGAACAGTACATAACCCCTTACCCTGCACCAGTAAACGAGTCTGTGACAGCTCACCCTCTGTTTGTATTCACCCAACTCCCAGGGTATGTGTTTTGACTCTGTGCCTCTCACCCCCATTCCTTGGCTGGACCCTGAAATTCCCCAACAGGCCTGGGGGATTGACTACATCTGGCACCCAACGTGGTTTTTCGAACCCAGGGTGCTGCTGAGGCACCCCCTTCCTTGATTGGTGAGTAGGCCCCCTTCTGTGTTCTTTGCCCTTTTGGTGGGTGTCAGGGTGAGTGCCTGGCTCCCCCCACCCCCCTCCACCGACCCCCCTCCCTTACCATTTCCTGCCCTCATGGATAATATTCCTCCCCACATTCAGGAGCCATGGACGGCTGCCCCACTCCTCCAGACCCGTGGCCTTAAGATGAAATCCCAGGGCTTGGATTCATTTGGGAGGAGACTGTTTGCATTGCCCCTTCTCACCATAATTTCTAGCCTTAAGGGCGCCTCAGCAGAGGATGTTCTGCATGAGCATAATTCACCCTGCCACAAGAAACACTGAGGAGAAGTTGGCCCTGCCCTATGTCCCTGACTTTCACCAGGACGAGGAAGGTTTCCCCCATCCCAACCCCCGCAAACTCCATTCACCTGACCCTGCTAGGGATGCTCATTCACTCCCCACCAATATACCCTTGGAGGGGGCCCAGGAAGCTCTCTCCTACCAGAGGGACTAGACACATCTCATTCAGCTGGCTGTGTCTTTTGTGTAAGAAAAAGTTCAATTCATTTTTTCTTTTTACTTTCATTTTGGTTTTGTTTAAACTCAAGTCTGGGGTGCTGGGTTAGGAGAAACTGAATGCAGTACTGCTCCTTGAGCAATGAGATGGGGGGCACCCTAACTCTCCACTAGTAACTCGCAAACATGGGGTTCACCTCAGCAATTTGGAATCTGGGCAAGGGGTCTGGATTTTTGGTTCTGGACCGAAAGGGCATCAGCTTCGTGCATGCAGCATTTCCTCTCTTCGTCTATGTCTTGTGTTTATGATAACTGTTCTTCCATGTGTCTAAGTGCGAGTCTAAGTTTTTATGTGTGTTTGTAAATCGGTAATTATAATTGTCTCATGTTGGTTCTGTCAAACAAAGTGGCCACTTCAAGTTTCAATCCTTTAAAATGCACAGAACCATTCATTTTGGCATGCCAGACTAGATATGCACGTGCAAACTTTAAAAACTGATATTTAAAAATGCATTTAAAGGCCTAAAATTTGGTTTGTGTCTCCTTTTAAAAGGGATCATGTGATGTAACTTGATTGCTTTGGAATTACCTATTTTATTTGAGACCTATGCAGGCCAGATTCTCTGGGTGGATGTATCCCTGGTTTAATATTAAGGACTGGGAATGAATTCTAGGATAGGGTGTGGTGGCACACACCTTTAATCCCATTCCTTGGGAGGCTGAAGCAGACAGTTCTTTGAGGGCTCAAGGTCAGCCCATCTGGTCTGGTTTGGTGAGTTTCTTCCACCCAGTTGCTATCTCAAAGGACCAGAGATAATCTGCCTCTTACAAGCTAGTAAAATTTGCATCAGCAGTTAGTTGGGAATCCTGGTCTGGTTTGGGAGGAGGTCTTTAGAGCTTGGGGAATTCCTGAGCTCTCTGGAGTACCCATGTGGCAACCTTTCCATCTCTGCTAGAGACCAATTTTGGGGTCTGGTACTTGGATCACTGGGGTGCTGCATGGCTTTGCATTATAGGTTCTTGCCTCCAAGGAGCAAGGGAGAGCAGTCTGGAACAGCCTTTGGGCTCTTTTATGTTCCCACAAGAATTTTTTAGCTTGTTTCCCTCCCTCCTTTTTCCGAATGGGAGGAAAAGGCACCTCTCTGGGTCTGTGCCCTCCTTCCTGATTTCTTGAGCAGGCTGTGTGTTTGTGTTGAGGAAGAGTTGGTTTCAGAGAACTGGGTGTATCAAATTCATGAAAAAGGTTAGTTCAACCCATGCTTTTAGTCTCCTAGCCAGGAATGGTGGCACACACCTTTAATCCTGGTGCTTGGGAGGCAGAGGCAGGCAGATCTTCATGAGTTCAAAGCCAGCCTGATCTTCAGGACAGCCAGAGTTACAGGAAGACCCTGTGTCAAAGAAGACAAAAAATAACAAAATAAAAAACATTATTGTGATTACTTTAAGATGTTAGAGCAGCCTCTTGCCCCAGCTCCTGATGTTTTGAATGTGTGAGTTTGAGTCTTTTTAAACTATGGAAGTTCAGTTCAGCTTATGGATAAGAACCTGTTTGGAGGGTGTAAGTGCCTTAAGCCCTCATACTTAGTAAAAATCTTATTCTAGGGGCTGGAGGGATGGCCTAGCGGTTAAGAGCGCCGAGTGCTCTTGCAGAGGACCCAGGTTCGATCCCCAGCACCCACATGGCGGCTGAGAACCGTCTGTGACTCCAGTTCCAGGAGAACTCCAGTTCCAGGGGAATCCGAGACCCTCTTCTGACCTCCGCGGCATCGCACGACACGGGTGCACAGACCTGCATGCAGACAATACATTCATACACATAAAAATAAATAAATAAAAAAAAAAATTAAAAAAAAATTAAAAAAAAAAAAAATCTTATTCTAACACACCTAATCAGAAATATAAGTATTTTAGTGGTATAACGTGGGTATTCTAAAAAAAAAGAAAAAAAAAATCTCTCCAAACTCTCTTCCAGCACCTGGGAGACAAAGGCATGGGGATATCTTGGTCTGGTTTGGGTGGAGAACTGATACCAGAATGGCTTAAGCCAGCCGGGTGGGAGAGCAACTCTTCCTAGGGTAGCTAATGGGATTTATTGTGTTTCCTATCTGTTTCCCCCACCCCCTTCCTCCTCATAGGAAGCAAACATACCTCCCTGGGTTTGAACTAGTGTCCTGTTGCTCTGCTGGTCTGGCCACTCCTGGAAGTTCCCTAGCCAGGTGTGGTGTGCCACACCTTTAATCCTAGCTTGCCTTTAATCCTAGCACAGCCAAGGTCTTTAGGTGTAGAGATCATTACTGTAGAATTTCTGATTCAGAAAGAAATAACTGACCCAATTAAATCCTAAATTAAAAATAGGAAAATTTACCTCACAGCTAGGCGACCTCAGTACTGTGTAAATTGTGAAGATTAAATGTTGTTATGTTGACTATTATAAACTTAAGAGTCGCATTTTACTCTGATTTAAGTTTTCATCTGTAATTTAGAGTTTTCATCAAGCTGCTGAAATTTGGGGTTTGAAAGTAGTTAAACATTTGTTTTGTGGAGCTTTTTATTTATTATTTATTTATTTTGTATGTGTATGAATGTACTGTCTGCATGTAGGTTTGTGCACTGGTGTCATGCAGTGCCTCAGAGGTCAGAAGAGGGTGTCGGATTGCCCTGTGCAGGGTAATGGAAAAAAAGAACAGTTCTTAAGGTATAACAAAGATGGGGATGGCAACCAAGGAGCCCGGCGGCTGCAGCTGCAGTGCACAGGCAGGGGCTCCCTGGCCCTCGAGAGGCTCAGCTGGGACAGCGCTGGGCACTCAGAATGGCGTTGTGCTGGCTAAACCATCCCAGGGTGCAGAGTCCCAGGCTCGCTCGGGGCAGCTCCAGTGGCGCACGGGGGGCCGGGCTGCATTCACCAAGCTGTGGGCTGTGTCTGCAAAGCCTTAGTGGGTGCGTGGGCTCCAGGGAGCAGCAGCCTGCAAACATGCAGAGCGGCCTCTCCCTGCGCCTCCAGGGCCCTCCCACCAGCGCCTCCATCTCCTCAGCGCTCTCTGTTGTAAAGGCCGCCCATTTCTCTTCACTGTCCTTCTCTATCCCTCCCAAAGCTCTCCCAGAGGCTCCCTCCTCACAGGGAGGGAGCACATTTGGATGGAAAGAGGTCTTTATGGCCTTAATGGTAGGGTAAAAGCCTAGGGGCCTGATCAATGCCAAAATGCCTCTTTCTTTCTCTCACGTTTTTCCACCCTAGCCCAAGTTTGCCATGAAAAGAGGTTTGCCCCTGTAACCCAGGGAGCTATGGAAATGATTGTCTCCCAAGTACTAAGGGTATTTGTTTCCGTTAGGTCAAGCCCATGAGACTGCAGCATAAGGTGCAAAGCCTTCAGGGCCGGCTCTTTCTTAGCTGAAGTTGCGTTACCCACCTCAGGATCTCACCTGTCCTGGACGTCTGATTACCTCAATCAGCATGGGGGTCCCTTTTTTCGCCCCACCTTGAGTGCCAAGGTGCGGGGGCTTCCACACTTTGGGGGTCTTAACCAGTCCCGGGCCCACGGGACCGGCTGGATCGAGGAGGGTCAGGTGCGTCTGCTAACCTGATCCCCAACCTCCCTGTCCCTGGAGATAATCAGATGCAGCCGGGAGCCAAGTTAAGCAAGGTCTCATTTATTGTGGGTAGCACAGCAGTTTTAAAGGCAAAAACCACAATGGGGGTTTCCATGGTGCCAAACGGGCAGCCAATCGTCTCAAAGGCCCAGGCAGCACACAGGCTGTATGTAATGATTACTCCACAGAACTTAATGGGAAACAGGCACTGATTGTGAGCTGTCCACAAGTAGGGAAGTACCTCTGAGCCTATCAGAACTCCCCTCTTTCTTCCTCCCCTCTTCAGCTTGTGGTCATAGCAACGGTTGTGGTTACAGTGGTTTGCATAACTCTTATGCTGAAGTTATTCGGTAGGCAGGGGACAGTCAGCGAGACTTAAGCCAGGCTTAGAGATTTCCAACAGGCCATGCTTTTCAAGAGCCTGTAAGGCCCAGCAATCTACAGTTCTCTTTTTATTTTATTGAAGTTTTGTGTGTTTCATACATACTTTCTCAATCAGTCTTAATCACCTTTATAACCACTTCTCACTTGGCAATCTCCCCCAGTCCCCCACCCGAGAGTTCACACATTCTGTCATTTGTGCTAGGGTCTACTGCAACAAACTACCATTCCTGCTCAGTCCTCAGTGCCAACTCATCCTGTGAACTCTAGACAGCCTATCCAGAGTCTCTTTCCTAAAGAGGGCCAGGTCTTCCTCACTGGATCACCATCAGCTGTGAATATTTCTTCAGCCAAGTTTGGGCTCTGTTACCCATTTCTGCAGTTCTGTTGCTGAAGACACTACATAGTTCACAGAAAAGATCATGTGCAATGGAGCTGAAACTGACTTGTAATCCATTCCATGAAGACTAGCTCTCATAGCATTGGAGAAAACTATGCAAGCTGCTTGGAGAGAACATCAATCAAGGGTCCAACACCCATTTTAAGACCAAATATCCACGACAATGACCAGCAGAGCAAAGGACATCAGTGAAATAGTGGCACTTTTATTTTGGGGAAAATCAAAGGCTAACTAATTTGACCTAAGGCCACTCAATGGGAGGAAACTGATGTGTGGTGTTTTAAATACAGCCAGATGCACACAACTGGAGAGATCATAGATCTCAGAGAAATCCACTAATTGGCACATCCCTAGACTAAGGAAACATTTTACTAATTAAAATAGTTATCCTCATATTTACAGACAAATATCCCAGACACCACCCAGAAATGAAGCTTCTTTTGTGTTGGTTAAATATATCATCTGTTGGCCCTTTAATTATGCATGGCTGCAATGAACAGGATTCCCTCCTAGAACCAGTCTGGGAGCTTCACGATGTGTTTTTAGATCTTTTTAACAAAAGCTCTGTTACCTGCAACCTAAGTTCCCCTAGGCCACCAGGATAATACTTTTTGTTAAAACTAATTCTTACCTCAGGAAGTTGACTTTCTGGTTTGAACCCAGTTTGGGGTTACAGCTCAAATGTTTTAGTCTAATATCAGGCCATCACAAAAGACCTTCTGGAGGACTGTGACATTACTGCTCCATTTTAATTAAAAAACAAAGGAGATGCTGTAGGAATGAAACTTTGCTGTAAGCGCCAGAGATGTATCCTGCCAGCAAGCTAACTGTTTCTAGGCTGAGCTTCTTGCAAGGAGTGGGGTGGGTACCTCGAGAAGTTACCTGGAGATGAGAAATGAAAGAAATGGACTCAGAGAAATGGTCCAGGAGATAGATTCAGTTTTATTCATGCCAGCAATATGTTTATATACTAAAGGCTACTATGCTCTGGGCAAGGAAGTAGGGGGCAGGAGAAAGGGAAGGGTGAGCCACCTTGGCTCCTACCAGGGGGCTGCAGAGCTCCTGTTTGTGCAACAAGTAAATTAGATGTGTGAGAATTTGCTCAATACCTTAAGGGAAGGGGCCATCTGGGTCTGGAACTTTGCAGAGATAGGCGAGGCAGGAAAAACTGCAATATCCCGACCTCACAGAGCTACAGATAACACACAGAGACAACCTAAATGTGCATAGAGATATAATATAACTCTTGTAACTTCAGGGACCAGTCTTATAGGTCCACCTCGAGCCAGGCAAAGTTTCATTCCTACAGCCTCTCCTTTGTTTTTTTAATTAAAATGGAGCAGTAATGTCACAGTCCTCCAGAAGGTCTTTTGGGATGTCATGATATTGGACTAAAACATTTGAGCTGTAACCCCAAACTGGGTACAAACCAGAAAGTCGACTTCCTGAGGTGAGAATTAGTTTTACCAAAAAGTATTATCCTGGTGGCCTAGGGGAACTTAGGTTGCAGGTAACAGAGCTTTTGTTAAAAAGATGTTCCTCTGGGGACTGGAGAGATGGCCTAGCAGTTAAGAGTGCCCACCGCTCTTACAGAGGACCTGGGTTTGATCCCCAGCACCCACATGGTGGCCGAGAACCGTCCAAAACTCCAATTCTAGGAGAACTCCAGTTCCAGGGGAATCCAACACCCTCTTCTGACCTCCGCGGCATTGCACGACATGGGTGCGCAGACCTGCATGCAGACAGTACATTCATACACATACAGAAATAAATTAAAAATTAAAAAAAGAAAAATATATTTAAAAAAAAGATGTTCCTCTGAGCATAGAGACAGCAAAGGGCTATTGGCAAACTGCTATGACTCTCAAGTGAATTTAAACCTATTGATTAAACATAGAAACTGATGATAGTCCATTGCAAACTGACCATAAGAGATGCAAAGAGACCCACTGTGTATGGAACTTTGCCCTTAAGTGGTGGAATTCTAAAAATGACAAAGCAAAAGTTGAACCTTTTCTCCCATTAAAACATACAAAGACATACAGGTATGTGTGTTACATTGTCTCTAAAAATAACATTGCTTGTCTTACACATAAAGACATACAAAGACATACAGGTATATGAATGACATCACTTCTAAGAGTAACATTCCTTATCTTATACATGAAAACATACAGATATCACTTGATATCCCATTTAACATAGATGGTGTTTTTTACTTGCTCAACCAAAGTACCAAGCATGGCTAGAGAGATTTGTATATGTAACTACAATGGTGGAAAAAAATTCAGTCACAATTGTCTCCTGTAGGTTTTTCTTTAGCCAGCAGTTTTCAGGCTTTCAGGGGAGGGTAGATGAGAAAAAGGAGTAAACCACTTTTGCTGTTGAAGGCAGCACCCAGGTTTTCTCAGCCTTTTCCCAGCAGGAGGCTGGTGACTCACTTTTGGCTTTGAGTTTCTTTGGAGGCATAGATTGTGGCTGCAGATGGCTATTCAGTGAGCTGGAGTCATGGCTTTTAAGGGTTCTTTTTGCAATTTGCTAATGGAATATGACTAGAAAGAGCATAGGAAGTTAAGTAAACATTAATTGTTATACTAAGATTTGCTGTTGTGATAGCACAGGTGGTTAGAGATACCATTCCTTTATGTAACTGTGGGTAGATAATACCTCAATTATCATTCTAGTACTTAAATGGATGATGGTTTGTTAAAATTCTTTTAAGAATAATATCAGTAAGCCCTTTAATTTTAAGATTGTAAAACAAAATAATATATTAGTTTAGTACTTGAAATCACCAATGGCCTTTTTATCTTGGTCAATATATTGGGCCTGATTTTTAGCTTGATATAAGACATCTGTAATATTTTTTTACTGATTTAACTGGCTTTTGGGAGAAATCCCAGCCAATACAGTACCTGGCCTTGATACATATATAATAGATTTTTTTGAGAAATATAAAATATATTTCCAAGTGGTTTTATGTCTCTTAAAGTAAGAAAGAAGTTAAGCCATCCTTTGGAGGGCATTAAATTAATTTTACCTTATTTTAGGAGAATATATGTATTTTTAGTTATTTTTTAATATATATTTTATACAGGATTATCAAACCTAGACCCATGTCCCCCACCCTATCTTCCCACCCAACTAGAGCTCACGTATTCTTCCAAACATGCTTTGTATCTCTTTCTCAGTATTTCTCTATATTCTCCATGTGGAAGTTGACTGTTTTGAGCAGAAGTTCACTGTTTCATTCAGTTCTTTGATGCAGTCCTTTCTGCTATTGTTGTTGTTGTTGTTGTTGTTTCCAATATGCATCATTCCCAACTGCTTGGACAAAAGCTCAAGGGGCCATGCACAAGAAATACAACTAGGTAATTGGAACTAGCATCCACAGATGAGGGATACCACTCATTGTTTGTTTTTCTGGGACTGTGTTACTTCACTCAGCATGGTGACCACTAGCTCCGCCCATTTTCCTGCAAAGCTCATAATGTCATCTTTCTTTACTGCTACATAGAACTCCATTGGGTAGATTTTTCTCTATCCACTCATCAGTTGAGGGGCAGAGTAGCTCCTTGCTATTGTGAAGAGAGCTGAAATAAACATGGATGTGCATGTATCTCTGCAGTGGGGTGAGACTTGAGTACATGCCTAGGAGTGGTATGGGTGGGTCGGGTGGCAAGTTCATTCCAAGTCAACCAAGGGTTCTCCACACTGTTTTCCATACTGGCTGTACGAGTTTACATTCCCACCAGCAGTGGATGAGTGTTCCCCTTTCCCCACAACCTCTCCAACACTTGGTATCATTTGTTTTCTTGATCCTAGCCAGTCTTATTGGAGTCAGATGATATCTTAAAGTGGTTTTGATTTGCATTTCCTTAATTATTAGTGATGTTGAACACTTCTTAAGGTTTCTTAGCTCTCTCTAATTCCTCAATTGTGAAGTCTCTATTCAGATCTTTGCTCCATCTATTGAGTAGGTCATTTGTTTTCTTTCTTCTTTGTTTTTTAAGTAGTGTATATATTCTGAAAATCAATGCTTTGTCAGTTGTTTCTGTGGTGAATATTTTCTCCCACACTGTGGGATTTTTCTTCACTTCCTTGATTGTTTCTTTTGATGTAGAGAAGCTTTAGAGTTTAATGAGGTCCCATCTGTCAATTGTCGACCTTAATTCTTGCACAGCTGCTGTCTGATAGAGGATGTCTTTTTCTAGGCCTATGTCTTGTAGTCTGCTGCCAAGTTTTTCTTTTATGGCCTTCAGAGTTTGGGGTTTCATGTTGAGGTTTTAATCCATCTGGAGTTGACTTTTGTACAGGGTGAGAGGTAGGGGTTTAGTTTAATTCCTCTACAAGTGGTGATCCAGTTTTGAGAACAACACTTGCTGAAGATCCTGTCTATCCTCTATTGTGTCTTCTTGGCCCCCTTGTCAAATATGAAATGGATGAAATTGTACGTGCTCAAGTTTGCATCTTCGGTTTTGTTCCATTGGTCAACAGGTCTGTTTTTGTGCCAGTACCAGGCTGTTTTATGTCTATAGCCCTGTAATATAGTTTGAAGTCTGGTATATAGATCCCCCCTGAGTTTCTCTTTTCACTCAGGATTGTTTTGGCTATTCAGGGTCTTTTGTTTTTCCAGATGAATTTAAGGACTCTTTTTTTCCAAGACTGTGAAGAAACTCTTGGGGATTTTAATTGGGATTGCTTTAAATCTATACAAGAGTTTGGGTAGAATGGAAATTTTTACAATGTTAATTTTCCCAATCCTTGAGCATGGGAGGTTTTTCCATCTTCTGATATCTTCTTCAATTTCTTTCTTTAAGGTTTTAAAATTTTTGTTGTAGAGATCTTTGGTGTCTTTGGTTAGGCTTGTTGTTAGGTATTTTATTGTTTTTGAAGCTATTGTCTGTGGGAAAGTCTCCTTGAATTCGTTCTCCAGTTGCTTATTGTTGGTGTAAATAAAGACCACTGATTTTTGTAGGTTAATTTTGTATCCTGCCACATTGCTGAAGCTGTTATTCATTTCTAGGAGCTTTCTGGTAGAGGTTTTAGCATCCCTGAAGTAAACAATCATATCATGAGCAAATAGGGATAGCTTGACTTCCTTTTTTCCAATTGAACTCCTTTAATTTCCTTTTCTTTCCTTATTGCTCTAGCAAGTGATTCAAGCACTATATTGACGAGGACTGGTGACAGGGGGCAGCCTTGCTGAGTTCCTACCTTAAAAGGGAGTGTTTCTGTCATTTCCCCATTTAGGATGATATTGGCTGTGGTTTTCCTGTATATGGCTTTGATTACATTGAGGAATTATCCCTCCATTCCAATTCCTTCTAGTACTTTAAGCATGAAGGGTTGCTGGATTTGTCAAAGGCTTTTTCAGTATCAATTGAGATGATGGTGTGGTTTTTGTCTTTCATTCCATCCACTTATGTGCTTGATGATGTTTATTGATTTTTCATATGTTGAACCATCCCTGCATCTCTGGTGTGAATTCAACTTGGTCATGATGCATGATCTTTTTGATGTGGGTCTGTATGCGATTTGCCAGTATCCTGTTTAGAATTTTGGCATTTGTGTTCATTAGTGAGATAGGTCTATAGTTCTCCTTTTTGGTTGGATTTTTGCCTGGTTTTGGTAATAGAATGACACTGGCTTCATAGAAGGAATTTGGGAGAATTCTCTCTGCTTCTATCCTCTAAACAATTTTTAGTAATAATGGTGGCAGGTCTTTTTGAAATGTTTTAGAGAATTCTGCTATGAAACCATCTGGGCCTGGGCTTTTTTTATTTGGGAGGTTCCTTATTACATCTTCAATCTCTTCATATATTATGGGTCTGTTTAAGCTGTGGATCTCTTCTTGGTTGAGCTTTGGTGATTCCCAGGATTTCAGATATTCATCCATTTCTTCTAGGTTTTCAAACTTGGTAGAGTATAGGTTTTTGAAGTATTCCTGTATGATTTTTGGATCTTGTCCTTGTCTATTGTGATATTTCCCTTTTCATCACAGATTGTATTGATTTGGAGTTGTTCCTTCTTTCTTTTGGTTAACTGGGCTAGAGGTCTGTCTATCTTGTTTATTCTCTCAAAGAACCAACATATGGATTCATTGATTTTTTTTGTATTGTTTTCTTTATTTCTATTTCATTGATTTCTGCTCTGATTTTTGTTATTTCTTCCAGTATGTTGCATTTAGGGTTCATCTCTTGTTGCCTCTCACTTGTTTTATATCACTTCCTTGTGCTCTTTCTGTTTTTCTAATGTAGGCACCCAGGGCTATAAACTTCCTTCTTAGTACTACTTTTAAGGTATCCCATAGGTTTTGTTGTGTTGTATTGTCATTATCATTAAGTGATAGGAAAGATTTTATATATTTCTTTTTTTAATTTTAATTTTTATTTATTTCTGTATGTGTATGAATGTACTGACTGCATGCAAGTTTGTGCACCCATGTAGTGCAATGCCGCGAGGTCAGAAGAGGGTCTCGGATTCCCCTGGAACTGGAGTTCTCCTGGAATAGGAGTTTCAGATGGTTCTCGGCTGCATGTGAGTGCGGGGGATCGAACCCATGTCGTCTGTAAGAGCAGTCGGTGCTCTTAACCACTAGGCCATCTCTCCAGCCCCAAGATTTTATATATTTCTTTATCACTTCCTTGACCCATTCATTATTGAAGAGTGTGTTGTTTAATCTCCATGTGTTCTTGTAAGCAGTAGGGCTTATCCTGGTGTTGATGTTGAGCTTTATTGCACTATGGTCTGTAAGCATGCATGAAATTATTTCAATCTTTTTGTATTTGTGGAAGTTACTTCTGTGTCCCAGTATGCGGTCAATTTTAGAGAATATTCCATGGGGTGCTGAGTAGAAAGTGTATTCTCTGGTATTAGGGTGGAAAGCTTCTTGGTGAATTGTTCCTTTGATAAAAATGTAAGGGCCTTCTTTGTCTCTTCTGATTTCTTTTACTTTGAAGTCTATTTTGTCTGATATTAAATAGCAACACCTGCTTTCTTTTTGGTACCATTTGCTTGGAAAATTTTTCCATCCTTTCACTTTAAGGTCATGCCTGTACTTGAAGGAAAGATTTATTTATTTATTTATTTATTTATTTATTTATTTATTTAATCAAATCTAGACCCGTGTCCCCACTTCACCAGAGCTCATGCATTCTGCCAAACATGGTTTTCTTCTCTTTCTCAGTCTTTCTCAATATTCTCCATGTGGGAGTTGACTCTTTTGAGCAGAAGTTCACTGTTTCATTCAGTTCTTATATGCAGTCCTTTCTGTTGTTGATGTTGTTGTTGTTGTTTCCAATATGCATCACTTACAACTGCTTTCGACAAAAGCTCAAGGTGCCATGCACAAGAAATACTTACACCTAGGTAATTGGCGCTAGCATCCACAGATGAGGGATGCCATTCGTCGTTTGTTTTTCTGGGACTGTGTTACTTCACTCAGCATGATGTCCTCTAGCTCCAGCCATTTTCCTGCAAAGCTCATGATGTCGTCTTTCTTTACTGCTGCATAGAACTCCATTGTGTAGATGTACCACATTTTCTCTATCCACTCGTGAGTTGAGGGGCATTTGGGTTGGTTCCAGCTGCTTTCCATTGTGAAGAGAGCTGAAATAAACATGGCCATGCATGTATCTCTATGATGGGGTGAGGCTTGAGGGTACATGCCTAGGAGTGTTATGGCTGGGTCGGGTGGCAAGTTCATTCCAAGTCAACCAAGGGTTCTCCACGTTGCTTTCCATAGTGGCTGTATGAGTTTACATTCCCACCAGCAGTGGATGAGTGTTCCCCTTTCCTCACAACCTCTCCAACACTTGGTACATTTGTTTTCTTGAACCTAGCCCGTCTTATTGGAGTAAGATGATATCTTAAAGTGGTTTTGATTTGCATTCCCTTAATGATTAGTGATGTTGAACACTTCTTAAGGTTTCTCAGCCATTTCTAATTCCTCAATTGTGAAGTCTCTGTTCAGCTACTTGCTGCATCTATTGAGTGTGTCATTTGTTTTCTTCTTTGTTTTTTGAGTAGTGTATATATTCTGGAAATCAATGCTTTGCCAGATGTTTCTCTGGTGAAGGTTTTCTCCCACTCTGTGGGATTTCTCTTCACTTTCTTGATTGTTTCTTTTGATGTACAGAAGCTTTTGAGTTTAATGAGGTCCTATTTGTCAATTGACCTTTTTGTTGTTGTTGTTCCATTGGTCAGCAGGTCTGTTTTTGTGCCAGTGCCAAGCTGTTTTTATGACTATAACCCTGTAGTTTGAAGTCTGGTATAGATATCTCCCCTGTGTAGCTCTTTTTTCTCAGGGTTGTTTTGGCAATTCGGGGACTTTTGTTTTTCCAGATGAATTTAAGGACTTTTTATTCCAAGCCTGTGAAGAAACTCTTGGGGATTTTGATTGGAATTGCATAAAATCTATACAAGAGTTTTGGTAAAATGGACATTTGTACAATGTTAATTTTCTGAATCCATGAGCATGGAAGGTTTTTCCATCTTCTATGTCTTCTTCAATTTCTTTCTTTAAAGGTTCAAAATGTTTGTTTTAGAGATCTTTGGTGTCTTTGGTTAGGTTTGTTCCTAGGCATTTTATTGTTTTTGAGGCTATTGTGAGTGGGAAGGTCCCTTTGAATTCGTTCTCCAGTTGCTTGTTTTGTAGTAAAGAAAGGCCATTGATTTTTTAAGATTAATTTTGTATCCTGCAACTTTGCTAAAGCTGTTAATCATTTCTAGGAGTTTTCTGGTGGAGTTTTTATCATCCCTTTAGTAAACAATCATATCATCAGCAAATAGGGATAGCTTAACTTCCTCTTTTCCAATTAGTACTCCTTTAATTTCCTTTTCTTGCCTTATTGCTCTAGCAAGTGTTTCAAGCACTATATTGAAGAGGAGTGGTGACAGGGGGCAGCCTTGCCGAATTTCTACCTTTAAAGGGAGTGTTTCTGTCATTTCCCCATTTAGGATGTTATTGGCTGTGGCTTTCCTGTATATGGCTTTGAATACATTGAGGAATGATCCCTCCTTTCCAATTCCCTGTAGGACTTTAAGCATGAAGGGGTGCTGGATTTTGTCAAAGGCTTTTTCAGCATCAATTGAGATGATGGAGTGGTTTTTGTCTTTCATTCCATTTATGTGTTTGATGATGTTTATTGATTTTAATATGTTGAACCATCCCTGCATCTCTGGTATGAATCCAACTTGGTCATGATGGATGATCTTCTTGATGTGGGTCTATATGCAATTTGCCAGTATCCTATTTAGAATTTTGGCATCTGTGTTCATTAGGAAGATGTGTCTATAATTCTCCTTTTTAGCTGTATCTTTGCCTTGTTTTGGTAATAGAGTGATGCTGGCTTCATAGAAGGAATTTGGGAGAATTTCCTCTGATTGTATCCTTCTACACATTTTCAGTAATAATGGTTGTAGGTCTTTTTGAAATGTTTTATAGAATTCTGTCGTGAAACCATCTGGGCCTGGCCTTTTTTTAGTTGGGAGATTTCTTATTACATCTTCAATTTCTTCATATATTATGGGTCTGTTTAAGCTGTGGGTCTCTTCTTGGTTGAGCTTTGGTGATTCCCAGGATTACAGATATGGATCCATTTCTTCTAGGTTTTCAAACTTGGTAAAGTATAGGTTCTTGAAATATTCCTGTATGATTTTCTGGATCTTTTCCTTGTCTATTGTGATATTTCCCTTTTCATCACGGATTGTATTCATTTTTAGTTGTTCCTTCTTTCTTTTGGTTAACTGGGCTAGAGGTCAGTCTATCTTGTTTATTCTTTCAAAGAACCAACTTTTGGATTCATTGATTTTTTTGCATAGTTTTCTATGTTTCTATTTCATTGATTTACACTCTGATTTTTGTTATTTCTTCCTGTCTGTTGCATTTATTTTTCATCTGTTTTTGTCTCTCAAGTGCTTTCAGCTGTAGTGTTAGGCCATTCACTTGTGCTCTGTCCATTTTTTTAATGTAGGCACCCAGGGCTATAAACTTCCCTTTTAGGACTGCTTTTAAGGTAAGATGTGTTTCTCGTAGACAGCATATCGATGGGCTCTATTTCCTAATCCAATCTCCCAGTCTATGTCTTTTGATTGGTGAATTTTGTACAGTAATATTTAAGGTTCTAACTGATAGGCCTGTGTTGCTTCCTTTTGCATTATTATCCATTTGCAGTTTTGGTTTAAGTTTCTAGTTCTGCACATATGCTTTCATTGATTTCTCTTTCTAGGTGCCTGGGGATGGTTGTTCCTTTCTTCTGTCCTTTGAATTGCTTCAAGTATTCTCTGATGGGTTGGTTTTCTGGACATGTATTCTTTCATCTTGTTTATGTCATGGAAGGTTTTTCTCTCTCCTTCAATTATATTCGACATTTTTGCTCGTTATAGGAACCTGGGTTGGCATCTGTTGTCCTTTAACACTGGGAATGCTTTGCTCCATGTACTTCTTGTTTTCATACTTTGCACTGAGAAGTCATTTGTAATTATTATAGGTTTTCCCTTATAGGTCACTTGTTGTTTGTCTCTTGTGGCTTTAAGGGTTTTGTCTTTGTTTTGGGTATCTAGTGTTTTAACTATGATACGGCGCCATGGAGAATTTCTTTACCAATCTTGTCTGTTTGGAGTTCTATGTGCTTCTTGTGTTTGTACTGGTTTGTCTTATTTTAGTTTGGGGAAATTTTCATCTACTATTCTGTTGAAGATCTAATCAATAGCATTCTCTTGTGATTCTTCTCCTTCCTCTAATCATATGATGTGGAGGTTTGATCTTTTCATAGTGTCCCACATTTCCTGGGTGTTCCACTTTTGTGTATTTTTAAATTTTTCATTATCTTTACTTGAGGGTCTTAATTGTTCTGTGTTATCTTCCAGGTCTAATATTCTTTGTTCTGCTTCTTCCATTCTGCTTCTGAGGCTTTTTTCATTCCTTTCCTCTTGATTGGATGAGTGTTTGATTTCTGTGCTGGATAGCTTTAGTGTCAACTTGACACACCTGGGTTGAGGGAGTCTCAATTGGGGAATTGGCTCCATTGGCTTGGCCTGTGGCTACATCTGTGGAGTATTGTCTTGATGGTTGAGCAATGTGGGATGGCCCAGCCCACAATGCCTAAAGATCGTTGCTGTGGAGATTTGAGCAGTTTTCCTGAATGAGTTGTAGAAGATGGAGGCCTGGCTTGTGAAGTTTCTAGTTTCAAAGGGGAGCAGAGATCATCAGCACTGTGTAATCTGTGGGTTCTGGTCAGCCAGGGCTGAAGAATCAGCTGTAAGTAACAAGAGACCAGAACCTGAAGTGAAATCTTTGTTGTACTGGGACAGCTGAAAAATCAGCTGTAAGTAACAAGAAACCAGCATCATTGTGGTGGAATCTTCTGGGAAGAATTTCTTCAGGGTCAGCACACAGAAGCTATGTTCCTGAAGGGGACTGAGCCTCCATGTCAAGCCAGAAGCAAGACTTAGTAGTGTGTAAGAGTCTCCTATATGGTTCTGGTGTTGAAATTTGAGGGGTCACAGAGAGCAGCCGAGGCTTGGCACTGTGAGAGGTCAGGAAAGACTATTGGTGGACGTGCACCTCGGTTGCAATGAAGACCCAGGATTGCAGGGGTCATGGAGAGAAGCTGAGGCTTTTCACCAGGAGAGGTCGGGAGAGATCATTGGTGAAGGTGCTGCCTCAGTTTCAGTGGTGACCCCAGCTTTTGGAGATGCTGGGACCATGGGATGACCACCACGAGCAGCAGCAGGTGTGGAATGGAATTGGCCTGGACCTGTGAGACGAGCTGTGTGTGCCACGGACTGCAGAGTCAGAGAGGGAAAGCTGCTGATACCCTTTGGAGCCCAGAAGATTGTGAGTGAATCCCAGGTGTCCAGCCTTGAGCTACTTTGCTGGACTTAGATTTTGAGTGTGCCCGATTCTTCCCTTTGAAATAAAACAGTACTTGTTTTGGATTTTACAGCAGCCCACAGTTAAGAGACTTTTAATGGACTGTGAACTTTTAAGTGTTTGGACATTTTAAGGACCGTGGGACTTTTAAGGTTGTACTGTCTTAGGTTGTGATTAATGTTAACATCATACTTTGGGGACAAGAACTGGAAAGGTGGTGGTTTAATAGTGATGTGTTTTGTGTGTCAAGTTAACAAGGGGTCAGTTTTGCTGGATAGCTTTAATGTCAACTTGACACACTTGAGTTGAGGGAGTCTCAGTTGGGGTATTGGCTCCATTGGACTGGCTTGTGGCCACGTCTCTGGAGTATTGTCTTGATTGTTGAGCAATGTGGGAGGGCCCAGCCCACTATGGATGGTACCACCCTGGGAAGATTGTTGTGTACCATATAAGAGATCATTCTAGCATGAGCCAGCAGAAGTAAGCCAGTGAACAACATTCCTCTATGGCCTGTGCTTCAGCTCCTGTCTCCAGATTCCTGCCCTGAGTTCCTGCCTTGGGCTCCCTAAGTGATGAACTGTGATCCAGGAGATGTATGCTGAATAAGCCCTTTCCTCCACAAGTTGGTGTTGGTCAGAGTGTTTTGTCACAGCAATGGAAGACAAACTAGAACAACGCCCAAAACAAAGACAGAACCATTAAAGCCACAAGAGAAAAACAAGTGACCTATAAGGGAAAACCTATCAGAATTACAACTGACTTCTCAGTGCAAATTATGAAAGCAAGAAGAACATGGAGCAAAGCATTCCCAGTGTTAAAACTGTAGATTCCAACCCAGGTTAGTATACCCAGCAAAAATGTCGAATATAGTTGAAGTAGAGAGAGAAAATCTTCCATGACATAAACAAGATGAAAGAATACATTTCCGGAAAGCCCACCCATCAGAGAATACTTGAAGCAATTCAAAGGACAGAAGAAAGGACCAACCATCCCCAGGCACCTAGAAAAAGAAATCAATAAAAGCATGATTGCAGAAATAGAAACCTAAACCAAAAAACGCAAATGGATAATAAGGTGAAAGGAGGCAACACACACCTATCACTTGAATGAACTTGCCACCTGAGCCAGCCATAACACTCCTGGGTATGTACCCACAAGACCTTACCACAGAGATACATGCACAGCCATGTTTATTGCAGCTCTCTTCACAATAGCAAGGAGCTGGAACCAACTCAAGTACCTCTCAACTGACGAGTGGTTAGAGAAAATGTGGTACATCTACACAATGGAGTTCTATGCAGTGGTAAAGAAAGAGGACATCATGAGCATTGCAGGTAAAAGGCTGGAGCTAGAAGATACCATGCTGAGTGAAGTAACACAGTCCCAGAAAAACAAACAAATGGTATCCTTCATCTGTGGATTCTAACACCAATTACATAATTTTATGGCAAACTGAGAAATGTCAATGTGATCTGAAAACAACTGTGCTCTTATGTTGTGAGTCCCTTAAAAAAAAAAAAAAGAATCTAGCAATACAGTGGTTTTGTTTCTAGGAACTGACTTCCTGTACATTGTGGAATTGCCATCATCAAGCAAATTGAGAATTGCTAACAACAGTATGGTGTCCTTCACCATTTGTACCACCTTTTTCTTTTCTCCTGCTGGTTTCACTGAGCACCATATGAGCTTTATAAAGGGAATTTCAGAATTGCCTATTTTAAAATGTTTCTTATTTTTAGGTTTTGAGAATTCAATACAGTGAATTTTGTGCATTTTTATCATATTTATCCCTCCCAAACTCATGTCAGGTCCACTGTATCTTTCCTGAATCAACCTTGCAAATTTGTATCCTATTTTTAAAGCCCCCAACTATTACTTCCTGTCCATACACTGAGGTTTGTTACTACTATCTAGTGGAGTATGGTGACATTACAGGGTCAACACTCTTTTTATTTTATTTATTATTTTTGTATGTGTATGAATGTACCGTCTGCATGTAGGTTTGTGCCCCCGTGTCATGCAATGCCGCGGAGGTTATAAGAGGGTCTTGGATTCCCCTGGAACTGGAGTTCTCCTGGAATTGGAGTAATAGATGGTTCTTAGCCGCCATGTGGGTACTGGGGATCAAACCCAGGTCCTCTGCAAGAGCGATCGGTGCTCTTAACTGCTAGGCTCTCTCTCCAGCCCTACAGGGTCAACACTCTTAGAGATGTATTGACTTCCCCTCTCCCAGCTGCTATCAATGTCCAATAGTTCTTCATCCAAGGACGGGATATTTTGCCCACCTCTCCTCTCTAAATTTCGATCTTGTGTGGGTTGAGCTTGCTCAGGTCTTGTGTGTGCTGTCACTACTGCTCTGAATTTATCTGAGCTTACATGTGTACGGTCCCTGTTATTGACAGAAACCAGTTTTCTTGTGGTCATCTAGCCTCTGGCTCTTACAGACTTTCCATGCAATCTACCTTTTTTTTTGCAATCTACCCTAAGCCTTGAGAGAAGAATGTGATATATGAGTCAAATTTAGGGCTGAGGATTACATAGCCAAAATAAGATTTTCTGATAAGAATTGATAGATACACTAGTCTAAGTGTATAACAATGTCATTTGGAGTCAGTTTAATCTTCAGCCCTGACAGCAAGTACCTCCACCTGCTGAGCCATCTCCATGAACTTTTAGTTCTTGAGCTACATATATGAAGAAATTAATACTTATCTTCTTTTTTGAATGTATATTTAATGATTCACTTATGAGTGATTATTTATAGAAGAATATTTTAAAAAGCTCTATATATGTTATCAGTTATATTTTAATTACTCAGGGAGATTACTGCAATTAAAATTTATTCTTTTATTTTATTTATTTATTTATTTATTTATTTATTTATTTATTTATTTATTTATTTTTGAGACAGTGTCTTCCTTAGTCCCAGATGGCCTGGAGCTTGCTTTTTAGACCAAGCTAGCCTTGAACTCACAGAAATTCACCTGCCTCTGACTCCCTAGTGCTGGGATTAAAGGCGTGGGCCACGATGCCCGGCCCTGTTAATTTATTTTGATAAATTATTAAACAAGATGAATTTAGCTATAAAGTAATAAATAATACAGAATATTAAAAAAGGAATGGATGTTCTTCCTTTTTTTAATTTTCTTGATCTAATACGTTTAACTCCTAGGAAGGACTTGACATATTACAATTTTATTTTTGCTGTAGCTTCTCTAATACATTTAAAGTAAAATGTACTACTAGGTTTTATTTTTCCTCAAAACTTAGATGTTTCCAAATAATTTTTTATCATCAGCCTTCACAGTTTATATGTTTTTTAACAACTGAATTTTTCAGCAGATCATTTGGATAATATAGTAGTAAATATTTGATTGAAGATAAATTAAAATCTAAAGAAATAATAGTGCAAGATTTTCAAAATGCTTAAATATTAATAAGTGCTTAAATATGAATAATTATGAACTTGTTCCGTCTTCAACACAATTAAACATGTTTCAGAACAAAACAAAAATAAGTAGTTCTCTAGACAGGACTCTGAACAAAAGACATGGTAATGAAATATAGTTTTAATTTACATTTTACAGGTGACTATGCATGTTAAAAATGTTTTGGATTTTACAGCAGCCCACAGTTAAGGGACTTTTAATGGACTGCGAACTTTTAAGTGTTTGGACATTTTAAGGACTGTTCGTCTTTCAAGGTTGTACTGTCTTAGTTTGTGATTAATGTTAACATCATACATTGGGGATAAGAACTGGAAAGGTGGTGGTTTAATAGTGATGTGTTTTGTGTGTCAAGTTGACAAGGGGTCAAATGTGTTGGATAGCCTTAGTGTCAACTTGACACACCTGGGTTGAGGGAGCCTCAGTTGGGGAATTGGTTCCATTGGCTTGGCCTGTGGCCACAGCTGTGGAGTATTGTCTTGATGGTTGAGCAATGTGGGATGGCCCAGCCCACAATGAGTTGTCCACCCTGGGCAGGTTGTTGTGTACCTTATAAGAAGGCAGGCTGGGCATGAGCCAGGAGAGCAAGCCAGTAAACAACATTCCTTCATGGCTTGTGCTTCAGCTCCTGCCTTCAGGTTGCTACCCTGAGTTCTTGCTCTGCGCTCCCTAAGTGATGAACTGTGACCCAGGAGATGTAAGCTGAATAAATCCTTTCCTCCCCAAGTTGGTGTTGGTCAGAGTGTTTTGTCATAGCAATGGAAGACAAACTAGAACAATTTCCTTTTTCATTTCGTCTTCTGATTTCTTTAATATTTCCACTTCCTTTTGGAGCTTCTCTATCCCTTCCTATAGCTCTTTGCTTCACTGCTTTGTTTCCTTATCTTTTTCAATATGGGATCTTTTCAGTGTCTCCACTTCCTTCTTGAGTTCTTAGTTCTTTCTTAATGCTTTGATTTGCTCTTTATAATCTTGCACTTCTTTAAGTATGTTCACGATTGTGCTTCTGATATCTGTCTCCTAGACCATCCCCAGGGGGATCCCACTGTAGGAATCTTCCACAGGGTTGGTAGAGCTTGATGTGGGATTATTCAGTACCTTTTCCTTAATGTCTCTTCTTTGTATCCCTGGCATATGGGCTTCTCCTTGCTTGTATTCCAATGTGAGTCCCAAATGTCTCTTCAATGTGTTGAAGTCTTGCTTCGTTTGCAGCCTTCAGATGCCTTTGTAATCCCAGTTGGGGGGGTGCTCTTTAGCCTGCACCCTGGTACCTACACTTCAGGTGGTCTTGGGAGATCTCCTGAATATATTTCTTTTGAAAACCATAGTGCCACATACGTGCTCACACAGGAATCGATGTTCTGATGTTTATTGTTGATGAAGAGATGAAATACTGTCTTTTAAAACTAAATTATGTTATAGATTAAAAGGGGATCTTACAGATAGCATTATAAAAAGACATTGGATATATATTAATGTCAAGGCTGTTACCTGGAAATTTAGTATGCATTAGAAGTAAAAGTAACTTTTTTTCTCACATAAATTTATTTTTATTTTTTATCAAATCTAGACCCGTGTACCCCCCATTCCCCCAGCCCACCAGAGCTCATGCATTCTGCCAAACATGCTTTTCATCTCTTTCTCAGTCTTTCTCAATATTCTCAATGAGGAAGTTGACTGTTTTGAGTAGAATTCACTGTTTCAGTCAGTTCTTCGATGCAGTCCTTTCTGTTGTTGTTGTTTCCAATATGCATCACTTCGAACTGTTTTGGACAAAAGCTCGAGGGGCCATGCACAAGAAATAGTTACAACTAGGTAATTGGCACTAGCATCTGCAGATGAGGGATACCATTCATCGTTTGTTTTTCTGGGACTGTGTTACTTCACTCAGTATGATGTCCTCTAGCTCCAGCCATTTTCCTGCACAGCTCATGATGTCGTCTTTCTTTACTGCTGCATAGAACTCCATTGTGTAGATGTACCACATTTTCTCTATCCAATCATGAGTTGAGGGGCATTTGGGTTGGTTCCAGCTCCTTGCTATTGTGAAGAGAGCTGAAATAAACATGGCCGTGCATGTATCTCTGCAGTGGGGTGAGTGTTGAGGGTACATTCCCAGGAATGGTATGGCTGGGGCAGGTGGCAGGTTCATTCCAAGTCAACTAAGGGTTCTCCACACAGCTTTCCATAGTTGCTGTATGAGTTTACATTCCCACCAGCAGTGGATGAGTGAGTAACTTATATTTTACATATATTTAAGTGTGACCAATTTTTTATGTTGACAGTATTAGACCAAATTTTAAACAACATAAATAATTTAGTTTATCACTATCCAATGTGTGAATCGATTTTGAACACAAGTAAAAAGTAAGTTAAGGAACCTTGATTAAACATACATTGTAATCTTTAAGTTACCTGATTAAGACTGGATCCTGTAGAATTAAAGTTTATATATAATTTTACCACCTATATATTTTACAATCCTTACATATATAACTTTAAGTTATAAAACCCATAGAATGGGTTCTACAGATCCTACTTGGCACTAGTGGATCTTTTCCAGTAGATGACAGTACATACTTAATAAAACTTTGAAGTATTACATGTGTAAATTTATATTTGGCCTTAATAAATTAGTTAATTTATTAGCTGTTTAAATATACTGGCAGACCTGAGTTAAGGAAAAGTATATTTTGGCTTTAGAGTAAGCCTTTACTAAATTTATGTAAATAGAAAAATACACAAATTAATTTTTTAACCAAAACCTAAAAATGACAAATAGATGTTGAAGAACATTAATTACTTTTCATTTTTGTTACACCAAGTTGGCTTGAAAATCTTCATACAAAGCAGTCTTTCAGAAATATAATGGTAATAAATCCAGACAGACATGAATTAAGATGACTAGTTATTTTTGCTGTGCAGTAGGCTACAAACCACATGGTCCAGGGGCTTGTGAATTTTAATTTTTTTATTTTATTTATTTTTGTATGTGTATGAACGTACTGTTTGCATGCAGGTTTGTGCATCTGTGTCATGAAATGCCATTGAGGTCAGAAGAGGGTCTCAGATTCCCCTGGAACTGGAGTTCTCCTGGAATTGGAGTTACAGTCAGTTCTTAGCCACCATGTGGGTGCTGGGGATTGAACCTGGGTCCTCTGCAAAAGCAATAGTTGCTCTTAACAGCTAGGCTATCTATCCAGCCCCACTTGTGAATTTTAAAAGATGGAAACAAATCTAAAATTATTCAGTACCTTCTTTTATTAATTAATTTTAGAATTCTTTAGGATCCTTATTGATTGACATTGAAATGCCTAGAATTTATTAATTGATCAGTTGTGTACAATTAGTTTAAAGATGTTTTTGGGTACCCATGTATCAGATTTAGAAAAGCATGCTTGTGTCTGGCTCTGGTGCCAAAGTGAGGTCGTGTGTGGGGGGCTTAGTTTCCAGCCTTGTTTTATAGGACCACTTGGAGCATGGAGCCAGGCACCACTGCAGACTGGTAGAACCTAGAATAAATTGACTCTTGGGGTGCTGGACTATTGTTTTGCTGGTTTGTGGCTGAGGGGCTGGTGGCTGGTGGGCCTAGGTCTGAGACTTAAACACTTGCAGAGTGTGGCTGCCCAGGCCGGATCACCCTTCACCCTTGCAGCCAGAAGTGGCTCTGGCTCCTGTCTGGCTCTGGTGCCATACGAGGTCATGTGTGGGGCTCAGGTCCTGGCCTTTCTTGCTAGGACCACCTGGAGCTTGGAGCCAGGCACTGCTCCAGACAGGTACCAGGGCATGGGCTAAGTCAGGCATCCCTCCCCAATGGGAATTAAGGAGAGAGTATCCAAGTGTATTTTTTTGGAGAACCCTCAGAACAGGAAAGGAAGAGTGACTTAGACTTCCAATATACAATATATAAACAAAAGTGAAAGCCTGTATTCTAGACAAGTCAACACTCCATAAAAAAAGGAAGGGGGAAAAAGCATTGGAAGGAGGCAAGAAAAGCAAAACAAGCCTTCAGCCTTCAACATAGTAAAAAGACATTTGTGATTTGAATCACAAAAGGGAAACCCACATGCCAGGGACATGACGAAGGGAAAACATGGGAAAGGTGCAGGATAATTGCACACCAAGCTCTACCAACCCTGTAGGACATAGCTACAATGGGATCCCCCTGGAGGTGATCCAAGAAACAGATCTTAGAAGAATAATTGCAGACCTATGAAGAGAAATTAAAGAAAATAAAGAAGAATTCAGAGAACTAAAAAGAGAGAATGAAAAACTCACAAAGGACCTAGAGGGATACAATGACAAACTTCGAAAAGAAATAAAGGAAGAGCTTGACAAACTCCAGAAAGAACTAGAGGGAGAAAAAAACAAACAAACTCTGAAAGCAAGTAGAAACCCTGAAAAAGGAAGCCAACCAATGAAGTAAGGAGTACCAAGAAGAGAATGAGAAGCTCAAAAAGGAAATGGAAATACTAAAGAAATCACAGGATTAAATGAAAAAGGAAATAGAACACTCACCCAATCAAGAAGAAAGGAAAGGAAAAAGCCTCATAAATAGAATGTAGGAAGCAGAACAAAGAATATGAGATCTGGAAGATAACACAGAGCAACTGAAAAGCTCAAATAAAGATAATGAAAAATTTAAAAATACACAAAAGTGGAACAACTAGGAAATATGGGACACTATGAAAAGATCAAACCTCTGCATCACAGGAATAGAGGAAGGAGAAGAATCTCAAGAGAATAGTATTGATCAGATCTTCAACAGAATAATAGATGAAAATTTCCCCAAACTAAAAATAGACAGACCCAGACAAATACAAGAAGCACATAGGACACCAAAAAGACAAGATAGACACCAATTTAAGGTGAAGGATGGAAGAAAATATTCCAAGCAAAGAGTACCAAAAAGAAAGCAGGTGTTGCTATTCTAATATCAGACAAAATAGACTTTGAAGCAAAAGAAATCAAAAGAAAAAAAGAGGGCAATTACATCTTCATTAAAGGAGCAACTGACGATGAAGATCTCACAATCATGAATATATACACACCAAACGCTGATGCAACAAATTTTATAAAGACAATTATAGTCTTTTTGGTTGTGAGCCTGAGCCTTTAATGGCTGTGCCAGCTCTCCAGCCCAATTCCTCAGGATCTCAAGGCACAGATTAACACCAGCACACTAATACTAGAGGACTTAAATACCCCACTAAGTCCTTTAGACAGATCAACAGGACAAAGGATAAACAGAGAGACATCTGAACTAAATGATACAATAAATCAAATGGATCTCACAGACATCTATCAAATATTTCACCCAAACAACAGAGAATACACTTTCTTCTCACCACCTCACAGAACATTCTCCAAAATAGACCATATACTGTGACACAGGAAAAAAAAACTCAACAAATACAAAAAGATTGAAATAATCTCATGCATTCTATCAGACCACAGTTCAATAAAACTCAGTATCAACACCAGAATAAACCTTACAACTTACAAGAACACATGGAGACTAAACAACACTCTCTTGAATAATGAATGGGTCAAGGAAGAAATAAAGAAAGAAATAAAAACATTCCTGGAACTGAATGACAATGATAATACAAAACAGCAAAACCTATGGGACACTTTAAAAGCAGTCCTAAGAGGGAAGTTTATAGCTCTAAGTGCCTACATTAAAAAAACAGAAAGAGCACAAGTGAATGACCTAACACTGCAGCTAAAAATACTTGACAGACAACAACAAATGAACCCTAAACACAGCAGACAAGAAGAAATAACAAAAATCAGAGCAGAGATCAATGAAATAGAAACAAAGAAAACCATACAAAAATCAATGAATACAAAAATTGGTTCTTTGAGAGAATAAACAAGACAGACCTCTAGCCCAGTTAACCAAAAGAAAGAAGGAACAACTCCAAATCAATAGAATCTGTGATGAAAGGGGAAATATCACAACAGACAATGAAAAGATCCAGACAATCATATGGGAATACTTCAAAAACCTATACTCTACTAAGTTTGAAAACCTAGAAGAAATGGATGAATATCTGAAATCCTGGGAATCACCAAAGCTCAACCAAAAGAGACCAACAGCTTAAATAGACCAACAACACATGAAGAAATTGAGGATGTAACAAGTAGCCTCCGAACCAAATGCCCAGGCCCAGAGGGTTTCATGGCAGAATTCTATAAAATATTTCAAAAAGACTTACAACCATTAATACTCAAGTTGTTTAGAAGGATTCAAATGGAGGGAGTTCTCCGAGATTTCTTCTATGAAGCCAACATCACACTATTAACAAAACTAGGTAAAGATACAATGAAAAAGGAGAACTATAGACCCATCTCCCTAATGAACACAGATACCAAAATTCGAAACAGGTTACTGGCAAATTGCATACAGACACACATCAAGAAGATCATTCATCATGACTAAGTTGCATTCATACCAGAGATGCAGGGGTGGTTCAACACACGAAAATCAATTAATATTATAAAGCATATAAATGGTCTGAAAGACAAAAACCACACCATCATCTCAATTGAGGCGGAGAAATGCTTTGACAAAATCCAGCATCTCTTCATGTTTAATGTCCTAGAGGGAATTGTACTGGAGGGATCTTTCCTCAATTTAATCAAAGCCATATACAGGAAACCCACAGCCAATATCATCCTAAATGGGGAAAGGACAGAAGCATTCCACTTAAATGTAGGAACTCAACAAGGCTGCCCTCTGTCACCACTCCTTTTCAGTATAGTGCTTGAAACCCTTGCTAGGGCAATAAGGCAAGAAAATGAATTTCAAATAGGAAAAGAGGAAGTCTCTCTCTCTCTCTTTTTTTTTTTTTTTTTTCTGATGATATGATTGTCTACCTAAGGGAAGCTAAGAACTCCACCAGAAAACTACTAGAAATGATTAAGTACTTCAGTACAGTGGTAGGATACAAAGTAAATCTAGAAAAATCAGTAGCCTTTCTTTACAACAACAACAAGCAACTGAAGAAGGAATACAAGAAGACCTTCACAATCACAATAGCCTCAAAAACAATAAAATACCTAGGAACAAAACTAAGCAAAGATACCAAGGATCTCTACAACAAAAATTTTAAACCCCTGAAGAAGGAAATTGAGGAAGACATCAGAAGATGGACAAATGTCCCATGCTCATGGATTTGGAAAATAAATATAATAAAAATGTCCATCCTACCCAAACTTGTCTACAGATTTAATGCAGTCCCAGTCAAAATCCATAACAGCTTCTTCACAGGCTTGGAAAAAAAAATCCTCGATTTCATTTGGAAAAACAAAATACTCTGAATAGCCAAAGCAACGCTGAGCAAAAAGAGCAATACAGGGGATCACTCTATCAGACATCAAACTATACTACAGGGATATAGTCATAAAAACAGCATGGTACTGGCACAAAAACAGACCAGTTGAAAAATGGAATAAAACAGAAGATCCAAACCTGAGCACATAAAATTTCAACCACCTCATATTTGACAAGGGGGCCAAGAAGACACAGTGGAGGAAAGACAGCATCTTCAGTAAATGGTGTTGGCAAAACAGGATCACCACCTGTAGAATGAAATTAAACCCCTACCTCTTGCCCTGTACGAAAGTCAATTCCAGATGGATCAAAGATCTCGACGTGTAACCCAAAATTCTGGAGGTGATAGAAGAAAAACTTGGCAGCAGACTAAAAGACATAGGCATAGGAAAAGACTTCCTAAATCAGACAACAGCTGCACAAGAAATAAGAATGACAATTGACAAATGGGACCTCAATAAACTAAAATGCTTCTGTACATCAAAAGAAACAATAACGGACGTGAAGAGAAAACCCACAGAGTGGGAGGAAAACTTCACTGCAGATACATCTGACAAAGCATTAATTTCCAGCGTATACAAGCTACTCAAAAAACAAAGAAGGAAAACAAATGAATCATTCAAAAGATGGAGCAAAGAACTGAATAGAGACTTCACAGAGGAGGAATTAGAGATGGCTGAGAAACATTGTAAAAACTGTTCAAACGTCACTAATAATTAGGGAAATGCAAATTAAGACCACTCTAAAATATCATCTCACTCTGATAAGACTGGCCAGGAGTAAGACAACAAATGATATCGAGTGTTGGAGAGGTTGTAGGGAAAGAGGAACACACATCCATTGCTGGTGGGAATGTAAACTTGTACAGCCACTATGGAAAGCAGTGTGGAGAACCCTTGGAAGACTCAAAATGAGCTTGCCATTTGACCCAGTCATACCAGTCCTGGGTATATACTCACAAGACTCATTTTACTGCAGAAATACATGCACAGCTATATTTATTGCAGCCCTGTTCACAGTAGCAATAATCTGGAACCAACCCAAATGCCCCTCAATTGACTAGTGGATAGACAAAATGTGGTACATGTATACAATGGAGTTCTATGAAGCAGTAAAAAAGACAACATTATGAACTTTGCAGGTAAATGGATGGAGCTAGAAGATATTATATTAAGTGAAGTAACACAGTCCCTGGAAAACAAGTGATGAATGGTATCCCTCATCTGTGGATGCTAGCACCAACAAACCAGTTGTAAATATTTCTTGTGGAGAGGGATGCATATTAAAAGAACAACAATAACAGAAAGACTTCATCAGAAAACTGACCGAAATGGTGAATTGGGAGGTGTGGGAGGGGCGGGAGAGAGTCACGAGGAGTCTATATTCAATTAATGTATATTTAATTAACGTGAGTTCAACAAGTATCAGATTTAGCCCAAACTCTGTCTACAGGTTACCTGGTGTTTTAGGACTTAGTAAAAGTAAATATATGTATATTAAACAACATTGTTTTAAAGGTTTTGATAAAAACGGCAATGCATCTGAGTTAATTGGAAATATAAATTATTGTTGTCCACACTTGATTTACTTAAAACATGTATAACAATAACTTTGAGTTTGGCATATACAAATGTTCTCTATAATTTTTCTGTTGTACAGTATCATCTTGTAGCATTCTCTTCTACCTACAAGATGATTTAACTTAAGGAATTAAGTTTGCTTCTGAAGTTAATGACATACAGTCACCCAAAACAGCTTGGGTGAATTTGATGAAATCTGCACCTTGATTCCTGCCTATAGGTATGTGTACTACAACTGCCTTCTTGAGAATCATTGGTCAAAATATAAAAACCTAAAATAAAAAGGGCTGATACAGATATATATATGAAACCTTTTTGTCAAAAACTTTGCAATTTAAATCTTAAAAAAAAAAAAAGGAAAAGATTTGTATGCTCCCACAGGTCAAAATGTCACCAACTTAACAACTGAGAATGAAAAGATACAGCTTTGCATTGTGTAGGATGTACCAGGAAGTGCCAGCAGAAAGGTTGGCCCGTCTGAACATTGAAAGGATGAAAAGCCTCACACTGCTACAGGCATCAAACCCCTCTGTAGACCCTACTTGTAACAACTGTTTATAATGAGTCCTAAAAAAACCTACGTTCTAGGTGCCGCATAGTTTTAGTACAACAGAGTCTCTTAGCTCCCCTTCATAGAACAAGGAGGAATATGATGATGATGATGATGATGATGATGATGATGATGACGATGATGATGATGATGATGATGTTTTTCTCTAACTGTAAATTGGAGCCAACTGTTATAGAGGTAATCTCTTATAAAACCAGTAAACCTGCCTTCTTTAATTGACTAATAGACATAGGAAATGTGAAAAGGATTATTCTCTATTCAGAACCAAATATAATACTAAAGTCTCCTTAAGCTGTGCATTTAAGCAAAACATATTAATACAGGAGAGCTCTGATATCGGCAATGGATTATTCTACCAAGGAGATATTGGCCAGGGGATCCAAGCCCCTCGCCCAAATGCTAAAGGCTACTTGCCTGCAAACTGGGATACATGAAAGAAGAGAGGCGATAAGGCCCTGCTGTTGAAGAACTGATGTAAGCATGGGAAAGATGAATTGAGACTTCACTTGCAAGTGTACAGTTGGTCTCTGGAGTACCAGAGAGCGTTACCAAAGGCCACTAAACCAATAAAGCAAATATAGGTCTCCTTGAGTCAAGCATGAATCTTCCATCAGCATCAGCTGCACTTCACATGCCTGGAAATATTGTGCAGCAGTGGCAGTCACATGTCTGTATATCCCAAATCTAATTGGCTATTAGCTCTCTCCTTGGAGGAATAACCCACGGCTGATGCCACAAGCTTACATCTTCTAGTGGTTAGGAGATGTTATAAGCCACAGTAAGACCCTGTCAGATTTTACAGAAAAAACGTAATTCACAGATAAACATACTGTGCTGGATAGCTTTAGTGTCAACTTGACACACCTGGGTTGAGGGAGCCTTAGTTGGGGAATTGGCTTCATTGGACTGCCCTGTGGTCACATCTGTGTAGTATTGTCTTGAACATTGAGTAGTGTGGGGGGGCCCAGCCCACAATGAGTTGTGCCACCCTGGGCAGGTTGTTGTGTACAATATTAGATGTCAGGCTGGGCATGAGCCAGGGGAGCAAGCCAGTGAACAGCATTCCTCCATGGCCTGTGCTTCAGCTCCTGCCTCCAGGTTCCTGCCCTGAGATCCTGCCTTGGGCTCCCTAAGTGATGAACTGTGACCCAGGAGATAGAAGCTGAAAAACCCTTTCCTCCCCAAGTTGGTGTCGGTCAGAGTGTTTTGTCATAGCAATGGAAGACAAACTAGAAAAAATACCATCCAAACATCTGTGTGTATACCAAAGTAACCTACCATAACAATTAGTACTGTTTAAATACCTATATATCTAATTGCTTATGCTTCATTAGTAGGATTGAAAGGTTATTCCTGGACAAACTGTCTGCCCATGAAAGGAAACAGCCAGAATTTACCAGAGTCCAAAACGACAGCACCAGAGAAAGTAGACTGTTTTGCTTCTCATCCACCTGTGCCCCTTTTCTAAGCCTAGGGAACAATCTGTGGAAGAGGGGGTATGGTACACTGTAAGGGCTGTGATGGGGTTAATGGTGAAACTACAGCAATATAGACTGGACACTTATTTGATCAACTTGATTGTACATACAAGCCCCCCAGCTGGATGGTGGTACCCTTGGGCTGTGTGGGTTTGGGCACAACTGCTTGAAAATTGGTTTTACATGAAGGATACTTGTACTCATAAATTATTACTTATTGGTAAAAAATGAAAAAAATAATAAAGAAGTAAAAAAAAAAAGAAAGTGTATTCCCAATATTTTCTGGGGTTTGGGACATTGTTTTCTGTATTTTTTAATCTCATTGCATCTACAAAGCATGCATCTATACGTGTGTTCATATCCAACTTTGAATTATAAAATAGGATCTTGTTGAATGATTCATTCCAACTGTAGGTTACCGTAAGTTTTCTGAGCATGTCTAAGGTAGGTTAGGGTGAGCTATATTTTGGTAAGCATGATGGGATATTTACTATTATAGAGAGACATATTCAGAAATTATATTTTCAAATTAAAATAAGTTTTTTTGGAATGTAACTCCATTGTAAGTCAAGGAACATCTGTACTCGTGTAAAATAATAATAGTAATATAAAATTGGATATAACATATGCATAGACTTAAAAGCACCCATGAACACACAATAAATGCATGCGTTTAAAGAAAAAGAAAAGCATACTTGAAATGGAATTTAACTTAACAGATTTTGAATGGCCATTTTAAAATATATTATCACAAGATAAAGATTGATGTGGAAGGAAAAGTACAATTACCTCAATTCTGAACAAGTATCATGAGAAAGAACACAATAAAGCTTAAAGGTAAATTGTTTTCTCAATATCTTTTGGAAAAACCTGAATCAAAAGACCTGGAAATATACTGAAATTTTTTGTTTGGTGACAGGCCTGAAGCATCTTTGGAAATGTAGTTCCATAGTTCCTTGGCCTGGAAGGAAAGGAAATGAAAATGCCCATGGCAGGAAGTTAACATGGCAGCAACAGGCCCAACGAATTCTGGGAAATGTAGTTTTGTGCTCAAACCTGGCACAAGCTAGTTGCTTTTTCTTTCCTGAGAAATGATTTTGGTTATAATTTTTTGCAACTATGAGTTGGGGCTACATTAATGGGAAACACCTGCAAATGAAGGTCTTGGTTATCCTGATCTGACACAGTTTTTGTGGTGGAGAGAGAAGAGTGGCTGAAAATAAACCTTGTTTTTTGCCCATTATGGTATAGTGGCTGGGAGTGAAGGGGAGGGGCAGGATCGTGGCATGGGCTGTGCAAGGGTCTGTGTAGCTGTTGTCTGTATCTGGCCCCAGTCTGACTGTAGTCTCATCTGGGTCCCCACCCTGCCCTCCCACAGCTCAGAGCTCCGGCCTCTCCATGCACCTGGGGTGTGCTGCTGGCCCCTCCTCCAGCCGCTCCCTGCCTACTGGGCATCCCTGTTGGGCCGCCACCCCTGCTCATACTGTTGCAGAGCCACCACCACAGCTGCTTAGTCGTCTTGATTAACGTTTTCTGTTACCACTGGGTCTATTTGGCTTGTCTGCTTCTTTTCCATCATAAAGAAAAGCAGGAATGCTAGTGGTTAGGGAAACATTCTGCAGATGGAACAGCTTCTCCTCTGTGGTAACTGGAGTTATTTCAAAGATAGATCAAAGACGTATCTAACACAAAAAAGAATTTCCACTGAGATGGGCCAATAGCCTGGCCATATAGAGGAGAAATGCTGAAAGACAGATTAAAAGATTAATTTCATTTGAAAGAGAATTATTCACAGAAATAGGCCAATAGCCTAGCTATGTAGAGGAGAAATGTTGAAAGAAAGATTGAAAGATTAATCTCATGTGAAAAAGAAGATTACACTGAAATAGGCCAATGCTTGTCCACTACCCTGAACCCTACTTTCAGGGAGGGTACTTCTCTTTTTCATGGTAAACCCTCCAAGATTTCCCCCTCTCGTTGGGGGAAAGGGAGCTGAGAGACAGCCTGAGAAAATGTTTTTTCCTTCTTCCTTCTGTTTCCGGTGGGTGGAAAGTCAAGCCCCACGTCCTGGGCACAGCTGTTGGTTAAATATATCATCTGTTGGTCCTTTAATCCTACGTGGCCATAATCCACAGGATGTTCTTCCCTCTTAGAATCAGGCTGGCAGCTTCACAGGGCTGTAAGCTTCAGAGCTGTATCCTGCTAGCAGGCTAACAGTTCCTAGGCTGAACTTCTGGCAAGGAGCAGGGAGGGGACCATGAGAAGTTACCCAGAGATGAGAAATGAAAGAAATGGACTCAGAGAAATGGTCTGGGAAATAGACTCAGTTCTGTTCATGCCATCAATGTGTTTATATACTAAAGGTTACTGTACTCTGGGCAATGAAGTGGGGAGAAGGAAAAAGTTAGGGAGAGCCACCTTGACTCCTACCAGGGGGCTGCAGAGCTCCTGTTTGTGCAACCAGTACACTAGAGGTGTGACATTTTGCTCAAAACATTAAGGGATGGACCATATGGGTACAGAGATAGGCAAGGCAGGAAAAACTGCAATATCCTGTCCTAATGGAGCTACAGATAACTCACAGAGACAACTTAAATGTCCATAGAGATATCTCTCAGAAGTTCCAGGACAGTTTTTACTGGTCCACCTCAAGTCAGGCAAGGTTTCATTCCTACACTTTTGCACTAGATTAGAATGGTACTGAGTCTCCCAACTGGAGACAGACATGGTCCGTTTATTTCTCATGCCTAGGCAAATCTAAAATTCTTTAAAAAGCATGAAAATGGATGCTTTGACAATTCTGGCATGGCTTCGCATGTCAATAAAGCACTGAAACTTCAGAATCAGAATCGGCACTGCACCAACTATCGACCACTTCATCTTCACATCTATGTGCACTTAGTATACAGATGCAATTGCAGAACCATTTAGGGGATTACTAGACAAGTAGGGTGTATTAGTCACCTTTGTGTTGCTATGATAAACCACCTAAAAGAAAGAGTTTATTTGAGCTTATGATTGATGGTTCTAGGGAATCGGAGTCCATTGTGGTGGGAGGTACGGTGGCCAGAGCTGGAGCAGAAAGCCGAGGTTCACATCTTGAAATAAGCACTGTCAAGAGAGAGAGAGAGAATGGAGACTGCAAGGCTTGTTAAACTCACTAAGCCCGTCCCCAATGACATTCTTCCTCCAGTACGGCCACATTCTAAGTCCTCCAAGAACAGTGCCAACAGCTGGAGACAAAATGTCTGAATACTTAAAGCCTACAGGGGACATTCTCATTCAAACCACCACATAGGGATATCATGTAGCCAATTTAAGTTTTCAAAACTGTTCTACTAACACTAGTACATGATTCATTGAAAGGAAAGTTAAAATGCTACCCAGAGAATGTGTGTGTGTGTGTGTGTGTTTGTGTGAAATTTATTTAGCTTACGCTTCCAGACTAAGAGTCCATAATAGCAGGAGAGCCATTGTGGTAGCCAGTGGCCAGAGCAAAAATGTAAGTGCTCGTATCCTCAAGCAGTCACAGGAAGCAGAGCAGAACTGGAAATCCAACCAAAGCTTAAAATCTCTCAAAGACAGTCACCAGTGATGTGTTTCCTCCAGCATGACCACACCTATTAATGGGTCAATGATCCTCCTCAAAGAGCATCATGCCCTGGGGACAAAGTGTTCAAATTCCTGGAGCCTATGTGGGCATTCTTGTTCAAAACACCACAGTTATAACTACATGTTTTTGACACAGAACCAATTTCAAACTGGACAATTTGCAAAATATCTTCTGATACAATGAGGGTAGTCTTCATGGAGAAGGCTTCCTGGTCACTTCCAACTCAATTGTTCAAAGTCTAGTGTCCAAATTTTGTCATGGATTCCACAGTATGGTATTACCTTCAAGTTCTGGAAAGGAATCATTTGCAATGTCAATGGCCTCTATTATTTGTGGAGCCTATTGGACTATCTTGACTAACAACTTGAAGTGAAGTTCCCCATGCCTGGCACTGTGAGCTATACACATGTATTCACAGTTATAATATATGTATATTTTTCAGTACCTGTATTAGATATTGTAATTCCCTTTGGTTTTTCACATTAGTTAGGTATTCTTTATCTCCCTTTCCTCTCTCTAACCTGTTATAGCTCTCCTCCCAACTTCCCTGTATTAGTCAGGGTTCTCTAAAGAAACAGAAGCAACAGGACGAATATAGAGCTATATACAATTTATTGATTTGCTCATGTTACAGAGGTCAAGGAATCCAACAGTAGCCACACTGCACTGGAGAGGCTGAGATTCCAGGGAACTGCTCAGTCCACAAGGTTGGATGTCTCAGTAGTCCCAATCTGGTGCTGAAGGCCCGATGGATTCCAGGTGATCTGCCGGTCTCAGTAAATGCTGGGATCCGTAGGGTTGATCACAGCAGCAAGACAAACTCACCAGTGAGAGACAGGCAAGCCACAGGAAAAAAGGGACCAGATCCCTCTGGCATGGCCTTTAATACTGCCTGCCAGCAGAAGGTAACACCCACATTTGGGGTGGGCCATCCAGGTTGAGGTAGTCCAATCCGAAGTTCTTTTTTCTCTTATTTGTTCCTTAGTCCAGTCAAGTTGACACCCAGGATTAACCATCACAAGTCCACCCCTTGTTAACTTGACACCCAATAAATAGCCTCTCCTTATGTTATGCTTAAATGTCAATTGCGAAAAATGGCAAGGTCATAATTCCACCTAACATGTTATAAGTGTCTCATGTGCAATAGCAAAGCATTATATCTTAGAGTAGGTGGTAATGTCCTTGAGGAACACTTAGTCTTTCAGTATCTAATAACCTAAATATGACAACACTTAACACTTATCTCAGCTGCACATTCAAAAGGGAACAACACAAGTATCTGCTTAATATATGTATATATATGAACAAGCACATTCTTAACCAAATAGGACAAAAGTTAATATCTATTATAATCCACGTTTCTGCAACTGGTCCCGTGGCCTCAGCTGATATTTATGACTACCTTCTTCTACTACCCATTCTGTATTTCCTCCACCACCAGCAAGCACCTCTGCAGGTCTTGGCTCTTTCCCTGGAGGAGTGACCCACACCTTCATCCCTGAAGGGTCTGGGCCATTTATTGTCCTGTCTGGTTTGGGTTGTTGGAACTTCCCATTGACCTTAATCATAGGACATGGTAGCACCAGAAGGTGCCCTACAGCATCTCCTGCCTTCTAGACATAAACTTCCTTGCCCCAATTGTGGAGAAAAAGTCCAATTTCTCCTTGGTAGTCTGGATCAATCACTCCTCCTACTACTGTTATTCCTTCCTTAGCCTGTTGGCTTAAGGGTAGTAGAAGCCCAAAGTGGCCAGGGGGAAGTCTTAGTTTCCAGTTCAATGGAACGTTTGCTGTATCTCCTGGCAAAAGCACTCCCCCCTTTGGAGCCAAAACTTCTAGACCAGAAGCAAAAATTTTCCAACTGGGTCACTAGGGGTGATAGTGAGTGGAATCACTCCCACTTCCACCTCTTGGTTCCTGGACCCATGAATTCTGGTTATAGAAGAAACAGTACCATATAGTGAGTGCTGATTCAAAGCATATACTGTCTGCTGGAGAACCTTGCCCCAGCCCTCCAGGGTATTGCTACCTAATTGGTGCTGTAACTTTGTCTTGAAGAGGACATTCCATAGTTCTATCAAGCCAGCTGCTTCTGGGTAGTGGGAAACATGGTAAGACCAGTGGATTCCATGACCATGGGCCCACCTTTGCACTTCTTTGGCTGTGAAGTGAGTTCCTTGGTCAGAAGTGATACTGTGAGGAATACCATGATGGTGGATAAGGCATTCTGTAAGTCCCTGGATGGTAGTGTGGCAAAAACATTACATGTAGGAAAGGAAAATCCATAACCAGAATAAGTATCTATTCCTGTAAGGACAAAACGCTGTCCCCTCCATGATGGAAGTGGTCCAATGTAGTCAACCTGCCACCAGGTTGCTGGCTGGCCACCCCAGCGAATAGTACCATATCGGGGGCTCAATGTTGGTCTCTGCTGTTGGCAAATCTGTCACTCAGCAGCAGCTGTAGCCAGATCAGCCTTGGTGAGTGGAAGTCTATGCTGTTGGGCCCATGCATAACCTCCATCTCTGCCACCATGACCACTTTGTTCATGGGCCCATTGAGCAACAACAGGGATAGCTCGAGAAAGAGGCTGACTATCCACAGAATGAGTCATCCGATCTACTTGATTATTAAACTCATCCTCTGCCGAGATTACCTTTTGATGTGCGTTTACATGAGACACAAGTATCTTCACATCCTTTGACCATTCAGAGAGCTCTATCCACATACTTCTTCCCCAAATGTCTTTCTCACCAATTTTCCAGTCATGCTCTTTCCAAGTCCCTGACCATCCAGTCAAACCATTGGCTACAGCCCATGAATCAGTATATAATTGAACCTCTGGCCATTTCTCCTTCTAGGCAAAATGCACAACCATGTGCACTGCCCGAAGTTCTGCCCACTGTGAAGACTTTCCTTCACCAGTGTCCTTTAAGGTTGTTTCAGAAATAGGCTGTAATTCTGCAGCTGTCCACCTCTGTGTGGTGCCTGCATAGTGTGCAGAACCATCAGTAAACCAGGCCCTAGTCTCCTCTTCCTCAGTCAACTGATCATAGGGCAAACCCCATGAAGCCGTAGGTGCATGCTTAAGCACAGGAGGCATTGTAACAGGAATGGGAACCATAGGCATTTGGGCAACTTCTTCATGTAGCTTGCTTGTGCCCTCAGGGCCTGCCTGGGCCCTGTCACATATATACCACTTCCATTTGATAATGGACTGTTGCTGTGCATGTCCTACTTTTTGGTCTGGTGGGTCAAATAACATGCAGCTCATGATGGGCAGCTCAGGTCGCATGGTGACTTCGTGGCCCATTGTCAAACGTGCAGTTTCCACTAAGGCCCAATAGCAGACTAAGAGCTGTCTCTCAAAAGGAGAATAGTTGTTTGCAGAAGAAGGTAGAGCTTTACTCCAAAATCCCAAGGGCCTCTTTTGTGATTCCCCTATGGGAGCCTGCCACAGACTCCAGACAGCATCTCTATCTGCCACTGATACTTCAAGCACCATTGGGTCTGCTGGATCATATGGCCCTAGTGGCAGAGCAGCCTGCACTGCAGCCTGGACCTGTTGAAGAGCCTTTTCCTGTTCCAAGCCCCACTCAAAGTTTGCTGCCTTCTGAGTCACCTGATATATGGGTAGTAGTAACACACACAGATGAGGAATGTGCTGCCTCCAGAATCCAATAAGGCCCACTAAACGTTGTGCTTCTTTCTTGGTGGAGGGACAGGCCAGGTGCAACATCTTATTCTTTACCTTAGAAGGAATGTCTCTGCATGCTCCACACCACTGAGCTTCTAGAAACTTCACCGAGGTAGATGGCCTTTGAATTTTAGCTGGATTTATTTCCCATCCTCTCATGTGCACATGCTTTACCAACAAGTCTAGACTAGCTGCTAACTCCTATTCACTGGGTCCAATCAGCATAACATCATCAATATAGTGGACCAGTGTGATATTTTGTGGAAGAGTTAGGCAATCAAGGTCCTTTCTAATTAAGTTATGGCACAAAGCTGGAGAGTTAACATACCCTTGAGGTAAGACAGTAAAGATATATTGTTGGCCTTACCAGCTGAAAGCAAATTGCTTCTGGTGGTCCTTATGTACCGGTATTGAGAAGAAAGCATTGGCCATATCAATAGCTGCATACCAGATATCAGAAGACATATTAATCTGCTCAAGTAAGGACACCACATCTAGTACAGCAGCTGCAATTGGTATCACTACTTGGTTGAGTTTTCGATAGTCAACTGTCATTCTCCATGATCCATCTGTCTTTTGCACAGGCCAAATTGGAGAGTTAAATTGAGATGTGGTAGAAATCACCACCCCTGCATCTTTCAAATCCTTGATGGTGGCACTAATTTCTGTAATCCCTCCAGGGATATGATACTGTTTTTGGTTCACTATTTTCCCCGGTAGAGGCAACACCAATGGTTTCCATTTGGACTTTCCAACCATAATAGCCCTCACTCCACAGGTCAGGGAACCAATGTGGGGATTCTGCCAATATCTAATTATATCTACCCCAATTATACCTTCTGGGACTGGGGAAATAACCACAGGATGAGTTCTGGGACCCACTGGGCCCACTGTGAGTTGGACTTCAGCCAAAACTCCATTTATCACCTGACCTCCATAGGCCCCTACTTTAACCAGAGGGCTACAATGCTTTTTAGAATCTCCTGGAATCAGTATCAACTCAGAACCAGTATTCAATAGGCCTCAAAAAGTCTGGTTATTTCCTTTTCCCCAGTGTACAGTTACCCTAGTAAAAGGCCTCAGGTCCCTCTGGGGAAGGACAGGAGGAAGGCAAACAGCATAACACTTTGGTATTGTGACAAGGTCCTTCCTCATTGGAACCCGGCCACCCCTTCATTTAAGGGGTTCTAGGTCTGTGAACTGTCTCAAGTCTGGAGACTGGTTAACTGGGCGGGATTCACTACTGCTGAAATCCAATGTTGACTTGCTATCCTTTGCTCTACAGCTTTTCTGCTTATACAGATCAAATAAAAACTTAGTAGGCTTCTTATATACTTGGTTACTGGGAACACCATGATTAATTCGCCAGTTCCAAAGATCAGTTCGGGTCATGCTATTATAAACATTGTTTTGCCTTTGCCATCCATTACGATAACTATGATAACTACGCTCATCTGGCCTTCGGTGATTCAGTGCTGCCACGTGACGCCTACTCTGAGGTCCCGTTAAACCTATTACATGTACATTTAATTTATGCAAGCGAGCAACAACTTCTCTTACTGTAAGATCTGGCATAAGAAATGAAGCAAAAACAAAACTCTTCAAATGTTCTGGTGTCTCTCTCAGTAATTTCCATCTTATAAACTAAGTGAAAGGCATGTCCTCTGGGTCCTCATATTGTGGAGAATGTGATTTTACACTTCAAATCCACTTGAACATGCCCATCTGCCTGACCCTCACAATCCCTTCATCAATACTAAGCCAAGGAATATCGGGCATCTCTAACTCGCTGTTAGTAGGCCATGTTTTAATAAATAAGTCAGTCAACCATTCAAATGAACTTTTAACACCTTTTATAACTGCTTGAGCTTCCATGTTAAATCTAGAATCTCTACTCAGTGGGCTCATATCGATAAACTCAATCTGATCCAATTTTATATTCCTTCCACCATTATCCCACACCCTTAAAATCCATTCCCACACATTTTCCTTAGGTTTCTGCTGGAATGAATCAGCAAACTCATTAATTTCTTTAGTGGTGTAGCACACCTCCTCGTGGACCACACTTTCTATCTCACCTTGAGGGGCTTGCTTAGACTTCAATCTCGTTATAGGTCTAGAGGCAACAATTGCTGGGCCTTGAGTAACATTAGCTCCCACTGGGAGGGGAAGATTAGTTTTCTTAGGCAAGGGTGGGGAGGGGGGATTTGCAGGGTGTGGATTCTCTGCCAAGGGTGGGGAGATTAATTCCTCAGATAAAAATAATACCTCAGAATGTGAGGGTTCAAAATCCTCATCATCGTGGTTCCCTCACACACCTCCATCCCAAGTTTCAGGGTTCCATCCTTTCCCCACCAGTGCTCTCACTTTGACTGCTGACACTCTTTGTGGCTGGGAATTAAATTTGCTTTGTAAATCAAACAAACATATAATAAGGGCTCCAGCTTGATTTTCTGCTGCTTTAGCTCTTTGGGTGCTGGAGAGAGGATGCTCTTCCAGAGCACACTTGGAAACTTTTAAACTGCTGTTTCGGATCTGGAGCTGGTTAATTTTTATCACTGAGGTCCTTATTTTCCTATATCACTTTATCCAGAGATGCTAGGAGCAACCAGGCAACATCATTATTTTCCTTGTTTTTCTGCAATTTCTCAAACATTTGATATATAGAGTCACTAAATTCCTTGCTTCTCACAAGAGGTGAGTTAGGTGAGTCAAATAGATCTATCTTCATAATTACATCAAATAGTCTGCACCAAGGATTATCATTCCTCTTCATGCCACCAGGAGAGCCTTCAGTAACTCCAGGCTTCATTGGGTTGGAGAGCTGGCTCCAGAAACTACCAAGCCCACTAAAGAAATTCATCCTTTCAATTCTGTTTCTCTAGAACCACTCCTGGTACCAAAATCTTTATTAGTCAGGGTTCTCTAAAGAAACAGAAGCAACAGGACGAATATATAGCTATATACAGTTCATTGATTTGTTCATGTGACAGAGTTCAAGGAGTCTAACAGTAGCCGTGCCACACTGGAGAGGCTGAGAATCCAGGGAACTGCTCAGTCTGCAAGGCTGGATGTCTCAGTATTCCCAATCTGGTGCTGAAGGCCCTATGGATTCCAGGAGATCTACCGGTCTCAGTACATGCTGGGATCCGTATGGTTGATTACAGTAGCAAGACAAATTCACCAGTGAGAGAGAGGCAAGCCGCAGGAAAAAAGGGACCAGATCCCTCTGGCATGGCCTTTAATACTGCTTTCCAGCAGAAGGTAACACCCACATTTGGGCTGGGCCATCTGAGTTGAGGTAGTCCAATACGAAGTTCTTTTTTCTCTTATTTGTTCCTTAGTCCAGTCAAGTTGACACCCAGGATTAACCATCACATTCCCCAATTAAATTGCCCTAATTTTCCTCTTATTTCATTATTATTCTCCTCTCTTGAGATTTTTCTTACCACCCCCATTGCTACTTTGCATTTCCCTGGCTTGTATGGTTATATCAGAACATATACTCACAAATATGGATTTGGAGCTAGGCTCTACACATGAGCAAGAAAATCTATTTTTTTTCTGTGTCTGGGTTACATAACTTAGTGTAACATTTTGTAACCATTTACCTCAAAATTTCATGATTTGAATTTTCTTTACCCTGAATAGAGTTTCATTGTGTAAATGCTCCACATTGTTATTATCTATTCATTGACTGAGTGATGTTTTGTTTGTTTTGATTTCCTAACTAGTGTGAAAAAAAAATGAAACAGAAACAATCAGGGCTGAGAAATTATCTCTTTAGTATACTGAGTACTCTGGGTATATGGCATGGATTGTTACAATTTGATCAAATGGCAGATATACTTTTAACTTTTAAAGTATTCTCAACACTGATTTCCACAATAGATGTAAGAGGTTGCAATACCACCAGAAGTAAATGAGGGTGACCATTCTCCATATCCTCACTATCATTTGTTGTCATTTGTTTTCTTTTAAAATATTTTTAAGTTATCAAACTGTAATTTATATCTCTAGAATTTCAATTAATGGTTTAACATTTTCTGTAGGGCACATGTGAAGGGGGTTGTAAAAAAATAATGGAAAAATTATGGAAAACCTCTCGATGCCTGAGAAAGGGAAAGATACAGAATAAGGCCTGGGCATCCAGTATCAACTGTGTAGTTAAGAACATAGCTGACCATCAAGAGGAATAGGAAATCCATTCTTGAGAATCAGACCTCTTAAGACTAGAAATGGAAAATGCAGGGAACCTCTTTTATGCCCACTGTAAGCCCAATATCGAGGCAAAATCACTGCTGTGAACAACCTGGAACCTCATGAGAGGAGTTGTGTGGATGCAGACACTCAAAGAAGGTTGGAATTGCTAAACATGAAGAAGTCCTTGATCCTCAAGTCTGCTGAAACATTAGCCCATCAATGGAGGAATGTGAAGTAACTGATTGCCATAGCACCAAAAAAATTGGAGGGAGCCACAGCTCGGGCTCACATGCAAAGACAATGATTTTAGGCTAATGGGAGAATATCACAGATCCAGGTTGGTGTGAGGGGCCACACCTCCAGGTTCACAGTAAAGGACCACACTCCAGCTCAGGAAATAGGGCCCTACTCTGGCTCATTGGAGGAGACAACAGCTCCAGGTCACAGAAGGGAACCACAGTTCCCAGTTGATGTTAAGTCAAATGTCCTAAGGTGAAAAGCCAAGGTGGTGTGGATCAGGAAGTCCCCATTCTTTTCTCTTCCAGCTAGGACCCCATGTTCGGGAAAGCACAAGGGGAAAGTCTGCAAAAGGCACAAGGATGCTAACACCTGAGATCATTGGATCTCAGTTTCACCTTCAGGGCTTTCACCTGGCCTAATTGGCCAGACTCCAACACCTCACCATCTTTCCTCTCTTGCCCTATAAGAGACCCTTAGCTCACCCCAGAGGCTTGTTACACTTGGCCTTTCACTCCCTGCATTCCCTTGGCCTCTTTCAACGTCACTCTGCACAGCCTTTCACTTCCTTTGGCCTACACTTCTTTCAATTCCCCAACCCCCTGTGGGTCGTTAGGTTTTGCCCAAAAGTGCATTTCTCTTCCTTCGGCATTTCCCTTCCCTTCCCTCTGAAAAAAGCCTGCCCCCTGTTAATTCAGACTAACGTAGCCTTCCTCTCATCGTCAGAAACCTAACAACTTGGTGGACCATGCCAGGAAGGCATTGAAACCCCAGCCCAGTGAACAAGGGGTCCAGCGGACATTCAAGGACGCCCCTCCCCTCTCACAATGCATCTGTCTTCTGACATGGGGTAAGTCCGTTTCCTGTTGCCTCATTTCAGCAGTCCAGAGCCCCTGACTGAAAGTCATTGCAATGCCAGGACAAGCTCTCTACCCTTGGCTGGGGCCCAGGGCACATGGACGCTGGGGGATATCTACTCAGCCTGGTGGATGCAGGTTCCACTGGCTGTTTTGGAGGAGGAGTGCAGATCCAGGCTCTGCAGAGGTGGGCCTTGCCAGTTTGGAGACATCCATCCCAAGTATACTCCACGCCTTCTCCACTGCCAGGTGTCAGGGTGCATTGGAGGATGCTCTTCTGCATCCCTGAGGTCTCCAGGCTTGGAGATGGGCAACTCTGGGTCATGGTCTACCCACCAGATACCTCTAGATTGTTTTTATATTGATTGATTGATTGATTTTCTAAACTGGCTACAGGCTTTTGGGACTTGCATTCTTGCTCCCCCTCTCTCTGCTCTCAGTGCTCTGCAGCTCAGGTCCTGCTAGCTAGCCAGAGCTACTGGGTTCTCCTCTTCCCCTCCATGTTCTTTCTGCCTCTCCCCCTGCTGCTGATTCCCCTCTTCCTTACAACTATTCCTCCCACCCCTGCTGCTGTAGTTCATTCTGCTGTTACCCACCATAACCTACATCCTCTTCCCTTTGACTCTGGCCAGAGATTCCCTCCCTAATGGACCCTCCACTCTGCACCCTACTCCTTGTAGTCCATTTTCACCTCTGCCTCCCCAACCCCACCTTCCTTCCTCTTTTTCACCACCTCCAACCCTGGTCTCTCCATGAACACTGGTTGCCTCCCACTGAACCTATTTTGTCCAGTCCAGGAGGGGGCTAGGGTTGAGGACATTGTTAAGCTTCATGTCCTGTTTACCTCACCCAGGTGGAAAAGTGACTAAGCTTTTTTCTTTGCCAATCTCTCTGCTTGCAGGCCAGGACTAGGTTTTCTGTCTCCCAAAGCCAACTTCTACTCTATGGCTTTCCTCACCTATGTATGCAATTGAGTCTAACGTGGTCACTGTTGTGAGTGTGGCTGACAGACTATGATCAGACTGGCTGCCAGGGATAGGTTTTTGCACAACCCTGGATCTGTCTATGTCCAAAGGTGCTGTTTTCAATCTTCCTCTCTTTTCCTGCAGTCATCAACCACTCTGGGTTGTGGGATGCTGGATGAGTCTATAACCTCCAGGAGACCTTTCTCCCCCTTTGGACAATGGGATGCCACCCTGAAACGTGGGGAACCATTCCATAACCCATCTAACTCTGTCCTCTCCAGGAGATAGCTGCAGTTGAGGGCGTCCATTACTGTGACCACTCATTCCTCTCTCCCTTCTCTTTGGCCTTTCCCTTCATGTGGGGAAGCTAACATTTTAGTGGATGATCAGTTCTCTCTGACTCTCCTGGTTCTGGACTCCATCTGGGCACCAATATGGCATGCTATAAAAACTACTATCAAATTACCTGGTAAAATGGTCTTCAAAAGTTTTATTCAGTAGAGTACTCATCTCTAAAGAAATGGTTTCAGCTCTCATGCCCTCTGATGGTGCTGTCCTGGCTTTGGCCTTTGTGCCAGGGGCCCACTCCTCTGGTGAGTCTTGGGAGCCCTTGTGAGTATGCTCCCTTTTGTGGGCTTTCACCCACTTCTCATGATGTCCCTGTTGGACCCCTGGCTCCTCCCTTGATCTCCTTAGATTTGAGACACCTGTTGATCCCTTGGCTTTTTTTCATTAGTTTTCTCAGACTCTGGGTGCTCAATTGATTGAACAAGCACAGGTTACATCTTTGATTATGTGCACACTTGTGTTACAAAAAACAAAAGGTAGAACAGTTGTGCCATGTCTGAGGCACTCTTTACCATAAATCTTCTGTTAGTTTGGAAACCAGATTTTTATCATAAACTTTCTATTAGTTTGGTCATTTGTCTATTCAAGTTGTCTTTGTATTAACTATTCATATGTCTTTCAAGAAGTAGCCACTTTAAGGTTCTTTGGATTTCATTTTGGCATGTTTCTTAAAACTTTTTCTTTTTTTTTTTTTTATTGATGCTTTGTGCATTTCGTACATCATTTTCCAATTCAGATCAGGCATTTTTCCCTTTCCCTTCCCCCCCACCCCCACCCCATCCCAGATCATGTATTCTGCCATAACTTCTCTGCATTACTTTAACTGTTTTTTTTTTGTTTTTTTTTTTTTTTAGAATAGTGATAATCCATGAGTAAAAGCATCCGTCGTGCAAAACAATCTTACAGGCTGTTGTCAAACCCCCACAGCCCCACCACTCAACAGTGGGGGGTGACGTTGTTTGTTTAATCAAGTTGATCAAATGAGTGTCCAGACTACATCGCTGTAGTTTCACCATTCACCCCAATCGGAGCCTTTACATTTTACCACGACCCCCTCTTCGCAGGTTGTTCCTAGGCTTAGAAAAGGGGCACAGGGTGGATGAGAAGTAAAACAGTCCACTCTCTGGAGCTGTTGACTTGGACTCTGGTCAATTCTGGCTGTTTTCCTTCATGGGCTGACAGTTTTTCAGGATACCTTTCGATCCTACTAATGAGCACAAGGTTAGATATATAAGTATTTAAGCAGAACTAATAGTTGTAGGTTACTTGGCATAGACACATATGTTTGGATTGATATGAGGACTTCCTTGCTTCCAACCCCACCCATAGAACAAGGAGAAATATGACAATGATGAGGTCGCTCCCCAACTGTAAATTGGAGACAACTATTGTAGAGGTAATCTCTTATAAAACCGGTAAAACTGCTTTCTTTAATTGACTACTAGACATGGGAACTGTGGAAGGGATTACTCTCTGTTCAGAACCAAATATAATACTAAAGTCCTAGGGCTATGCACTCAGGCAAAATATATTAATACAGGAGCTCTGACATCAGCAATGGATTGTTCTACCAGGTGGATGTTGGCCAGGGGATCCAAGGCCCCACAAAAGGTAAGGGCTCCTTGCCTCTAAGTTGGGATACCTACAGGAGGAGAGGCAATAAGACCCTGCTGCCGAAGACCTGACGTTAACATGGGAGGGATGTATTGAGACCACACATGCAAGTGTACAGATGGCCTCTGGAATGCCAGAGAGTGTTACCAAAGGCCACTAAACCAATAAAGCAAATATGGGTCTCCCTGAGTCAAGCAAGACTCCACCGTCAGCACCAGCTACACCTCACCTGCCTGGAAATACTGTGCAGCGGAGGCAGCCATGTGCCTGTATATCCCAAATCTAATTGGCTATTGGCTCTCTCCTTGGAGGAATAACCCATGGCTGATGCCACAAGCTTACATCCTTTACAGGTTAGGAGATGTTATAAGCCACAGTAAGACCCTGTCATATTTAACAGGGGGTAAAAACTTTTTCAAAGGCATAAAATGAACTGGGTTCTTCCTACAGAGTAAGATCTAAGCTGGTTATTTGATTTGTAACCTGTTAGACTGAACTCAATCTCTTAGTTCGAAATTGACTGTTTTAAGGTACTGTGTATGCTATGCACTGCTTCATTGGCCTACACAATGACCACCACAGGTTTACTCCAATACTGCATGTGGTGTTTTTGCCTTCCTTTTTTTTTTTTTTTGTGGTTCTTAGCCTCCACCTTTAATGGCTGTGCTATCCCCACAGCACTGCCTTCCTTTCTTATTCTCTGTTTCTGAATCCATTCTCCTGTACCAGACCTCATGTTTTTGGTATTGTCAATCGGCATCCTTAGTCCCTTCCATGTAACAATATTGCTGGTCCTCGAACCCTCTCCAGGCTCTCATCATGACCACTCCTTTCCAATGTGAGGTCCACTGCCACTGCAATTTCTTGGGCAACACTGGCTAAGCCATTGGCATCTTGGCTTCCACAGGTGCTCATGAACAAGCTCAGGTCCCTGCTTACACAGCAAGCATTTTACTGACTAAGACATTTCCTCAGGTTTTCATATTTAACAAAATGTATTTATTCTTTGATAATATCATATCTGTCTACATGACTACAATATATTTTGATCCCCTCCAACTGCTCTTGGACCCTTCTTTTTTCCCCTTCTAATATGATTCTTAACTACATGTTTTTGTTCACTTTATTTTCTTTCTTTCTTTTTTCTTCCTCACTGAGACCAGTTAGAGCTGGCTGTAAGCCTCTGTGTGTAGTTTGCCATCCAAATGAACCATGGGCAATGGCAAAGACTCACAGAGGAGCAAAAGGCAGAGAATAATTATGGAGCTATCAGCCCTAGATGGGGCGGCTATAAAACACTCCCTTCATCTCAAGTGTCAGAGAACATCTCAGAAGAGAGTGTAAAAATATTGTAACAACCATAGTTGTTAGAAAACTGGTGCAAAATTATGGTGTCGGGACATCTTGAAGCCATTGGATCCATGAACTCATAGCAGTTGTACCTTTCTACAAAATAACTAAACAAAATCAAGCCAGCAAACTCTAGCATGAAGAGGGAAGTAGTTCTTAAGGACTCTTTCCTAGGGGAGGAGATTTGGAAGTAGGGAGAATAAATTTACATCAATTTTTTTTTAATGTACCTTATATTTTCTTAGTTTTCTGTATAATTGTTGTAAGTATTCCTTAGGTATATAATTTATTAAAATGTTAATGAAAATTTTAATGGCCAGAATAATTCTGTGTACCTATATATCACCACAGTTCTTATTATAAGTAATTGTTTTATTTTTTTTTATTTATTTTTTTTTAATTTTTATTTTTATTTATTTCTGTATGTGTATGAATGTACTGTCTGCATGCAAGTTTGTGCACCCGTGACGTGCAATGCCGTGGAGGTCAGAAGAAGGTGTCGGATTCCCCTGGAACTGGAGTTCTACTGGAATTGGAGTTTCAGACGGTTCTCTGCCGCCATGTGGGTGCTGGGGATCGAACCCGGGTCCTCTGTAAGAGCGGTCGGCGCTCTTAACCGCTAGGCCATCTCTCCAGCCCCAGTAATTGTTTTATATATTTAATATGTATTTATTGTCCAATTGACCATATAATAAAGCAAAACTTTGGCACCACCTGTTCATAATGCTGTGCAAATTGCGCATTCATTGACGTTCATATTGCCCTATCCTGACGAAAGTCTGTTAATTCCCCTTCAAAATACATTGAAATATTTGATGTACTTAAACCTAGATAAAGTAGTTTAACATACACGAATATTATACTCTCTTTTGTTGAGGCTGCCATATTCTTAAAGAATAAAATACAAAATTACTGGAATATAAAATCTAAACTTTTTCCACATAATTCAGAGTTCTTTTCTATTTTATCAAGTAAGAATTCTTGTGCTAATAAAAGTCCATTTTGCCTCAGTGATTACTGTCTTTGTATGGCATCAGACTGCAGATATGCAAGCATAAGGATCCCAGATTCTAATGTGACTTATTTTCTCCCTTTGCTCTGACAATTATCAAAGAAAATTCTGGAAGAGCTAACTTATTGGCTTGATCCCTATACCCGCGAAAATTTAGTATAAATATGCAAGCAGGAGTTTATTGCTTAGGCATTGTCCTTTTCACCTTTGAAGAGGGCAGAAGTAAATACTATGAGTTAAAATGGGGAACAAATGGACTTTCATATCCACAGAATGATAGCTCCCAATTTGTCATTTTTATTACACCAATTCTTTTTCTTTTGCTCACACTGGGTTGTATGTCTTATTATTAGATACAGAGTAACATGATGAATACAATTAAGAAGAGACACAGATAGGTAACAGGGCTCCAATTTAATTTATTTCCTTATTGAAAACATCCTTATCTAGAAAAGAGAATTGGAAATATGACCTAAAAGATCAATGTAACTATATCATATAATTTAATTAATATGAATTTCTACATGTACACATTGATAATTTTACAAGATAGTTTATAAAAAGAATTTCTCTGTTTAGACTAGCCAAAGTCATTCATCAATCTTTGTCAAATGTAAACATGAGATCACTAAAACAAATAGCTTTATGTGATACAGCCATGAATTCCAGGGACTACTCATAAATATTCATTGCAATACTAATTGAATCATTTGGAGTGAGCACACATAGGGCATTTCTTTGGTGTCATTTGATTAACTATTATCTATTGTCATCCCAAGGGGAAAATGAACTTACAAGAAAATTGCAAATCAAAAGCAAAATACAAATGCAAACATTTAGTAACTCTTTGGGGCAAAATAAAAAATCCTTGGGCACTGATGTGTTTACCTCAAGAAGCCTTAGGAGTCCTTTAAAATCACATGTAAACGTTTACTTTTTAACAAGTTGCCAGAGTTCACAGAGCTTAGATTGGGGATTTTCCAGGACCACCTGAAGCACAAGTAGGAGCTGGGTACTTCAGCCAGGTGTATTGTTGGATAATTCTATCACTGAGTTGTTGGATAATCGTTTCATTGCTCTGTTGGATAATTCAATCATTGTCTTCTGTGGAGTCTGTTAGCTGGTATAAGAGGTGGGCCTGTTGCCACTGCAAGACTTGAGTGCACAGAGCAGGGATTTCCCAGGACCACCTGAAGCACAGAGTACCAGGGTGTGTGGGCTAAATGGGCATACACCCCCCCAACTGGAATTGCTGAGGGTGTGTCCAAGTGGATTCTTTGGAGAAACTTCAGAACAGAAAGAGTGAGTTAGACTTCCAATAGAAAGCCTAAAACTTAGACAAATCAACACTCCATAAACAAGGAGAAAAAATATCACACAAAGAAACAAACAATGAAGGCATCTGAAGGAGGCAAGCAAAGCAAGCCTTCAACACAGTGAAGAGGCATTTGGGATTCACATTGGCAGACAGACCAATAGAAACCCACATGCCAGGGTCACGCAGAAGGGACAACATGGGAAAGGTGCAGGATAATTCCACATTAAGCTCTACCAACTCTGTGGGGGATTCCTATAGTAGGATACCTCTGGGGATGAACAAGGACACAGATCATAGAGGAACACTTGCGGATATATTCAAAGAAAGCAATGAATATAAAGAACAAGTCAGAGAACTAAGGAGAAATAATGAAAAACTCAAGAATGACCTAGAATGAGAGAATAGCCAATGCCAGAAAGAACTAGAGGGAGAGAATGAAAAACTCCAGAAGAAAATGGAAACACTGAAAAAGGAAACCAACCAGTGAAACAAGGAGTTACAGAAAGAGACTGAGAAGTTCCAAAAGGAAACGGAAACACTAAAGAAATCACAAGATGAAATGAAAAAGGAAATCAAACACTCATCCAATTAAGATGAAATGCATGGAAAAAGAAGTAGAATGGAGGAAGCAGAACAAAGAATATCAGACCTGGAAGATAACACAGAAGTAAGCTACAGTTTTTGAATTACATGGAATTCCACCAATATTAGAATGAGTAAGTAGTGAACAAAATTAAGGACTACTAAAGCTGCTTTTGAAGGAAGTAATAAAAAGAAGAGCAAAGCCCATCAATATCAGGGTAAACCATAGAAAAAATTATGACTATAAAATAACTTTGGGAAAGTAAGATTTATTGAAGGTGGATGAAGAAACACTCATATAACACTTTATATTAACAAAGGAAAGTAATACTTAAAAGAGCATAATAACTAGAAGTGAATTATAACTCAATAATTGTATGGTCATTAAAGCAATAATCATGTAGTTTTGATAATCTAATTATATTCCTGTAAATAACTGAGGTAACACTTACTAATGTGAATTATCAGAAAGCCTTGTGGAATGCTTCCATGATTCATCCAATGCTGGTAAAGAGCTCTCTTGTTCTCATCCTCAGTAAGAACCAAATGAAATCGGTAATAGAGAATAAAAAAATAAACTCAAACCAAATAAAAACCTAAGAAACACATTTTTTACACTTTTGATTTACTCAAAGAATGAAATTTAAGAAGGGAAACCATAAGACAGATGTGGTAGGGTGCCCCTTTAATGTCAGACCTAGGGAGGCAGAGGCAGAGAAACAGATAGATTTGGAAACAGACTGTGACTGTTGTATTATACTTGCTCATAAATTATAAAAGCTTGAGAGAAATCAGCTAAATTGCTCTGATCATTTTACAAACCATATTTTCCACATATGTGCACTTTATTTTGAAGGAATATAATTATTAGACTTGATTAGCAATCAGGACACAACTGACTAAATGGCAGAACCTCAGAGAAAATTTATTATTGATATTCTGAACAGGAAATACTAAGTCAAAAATGATAAGGATTTTTTGCTGGAAAAGTTACTTCATTGAATAAAAAGGCCTCTAGCACTTTGTCTTTCTTTATCCTTGATCCCAGGCTTGCTCCTACTCTTCTTCCTCAGATCTCTGGATTAGCTACCAGGCTATCTTAAACATTTAGCATAATTTGTTAGACCCTCCACAGGTTGTCCCCACCCTTACCTGGCCCATGACCTCCTATGCTGCCTGACACAGACTTCCCTGCTTACCTCCCTTAAAGTATACCTTAGATCAGGCATCAAAGAAGCTTCTTTTTGTAACAGATGGAGACTATAACAGAGTTCCACAACTGGTCACACATAGAATATATCTGAGAGATGCTCAATCCCAAACTACAAATCTGCATTGAAACGACTACATCTAAGACTCATTGAATAAAATAGAACAAGGGGTAGAACGAATACTAATACATTCTTCAACTTCCATCAGGGTAGCTTCCTCATAAAACAAAATGTGATGTACACAGAAGGCCACAATTTACTAAGTTTTAGAGAATAAGAGACTGCAGAGTTTGTGTCCCTGGACCAGACTCATATATTAAGCCTCACCTCACCCACAGATCAGGGATCATGGCAGAATAGGGGCCAGAGAGATTGCAAGAGCTGGGATTGGTGCACAGACATAAGTAAACAGAGGCTTTCAGCCCTCTGGGAATTTGCTCTTATGAACTTGCAACAATGGATACAGCATGCACAAGACCCATGCTAAATCAATCAGACAAAAACTCAGCATAGAATGAGGGGAAATGGGCAACAGCCCCCAACCCTAGCCTAGGAACAATTAGCAAATGATTACTGCTTGTTGAAAGAGAGTAGATCTTCTTTAAGGAACTAGAGTCCACTATATGAACTTGTACTTACAGACATCTCAGTACAAATGCTTGACTAGTAAAGAATTAACGTATATAACAGATTGTATTAAATCCAGTGTAGTGGCTAAAGGGGAACATGGATGGGGAACAGGTTTAATTTTGATGAAGATGTGTTATATGAAATTCAGAAAAACTCAATTAAAAGATTTATGAAATGCACACAGTATTATAAATATATGATAGAGAATGGAACTTGTATAATCCCATTCCAAATATTTAAATGACTGGTGCCTTTTATCTTTTTCTTGTATCCAATCTATACAGTTTTTCTGGTCTGTGAAGTTGGAATGTGAGACCAGAAAAATGACTTTAATTTTAAAAGATTTTTCTTAGTTTTTCTCACCAATATTTGTTGATTAACTTAATTTTTTCTTGTCTTGATTGGGATATCAGTAATATTTGTGAAAGACAGTGTGTTTTCTTCAAATAGGAGTAGCAGTTGTTTAAGAATCATATTGACTAAAAGCCAATATCTAGGAGTTACTTTGCACTTTCATTTTTAACTTTGTGGATAGCCTGGATATGATCTTATAAGGTACTTAGGGGCTTTAAAGTTGGCTCAGTGAATAAAATTTTTACCATAAAAATATGACCACCTGAGTTTGGATCCATAAGTATTACATAAAACCTGAAAAGATATAGGATCTCCATTTTATCCTAAAATTTGGGAGGCAAAGAGAGATGATACTTGGGACAAACTGGCAAACTAAACAGTGAATCATTAAGTTCTGGGTTCTGGGAGTAACTGTGCTTTGGGAAAAACAAACAAACAAACAAACAAAAAAAAAACTATACAGTGATTAAGGGAGATACCCAGTGTCAAGCTCTGCTTGTTTACATAAACACACAAACACATACATGTGTGCACACACATGCCCATGTATGCACATATCCATACACACATGTTTTGAAATACTCATACAAATATACTTAGAGACATCCAATCATACATGCCCAGAAAAAACACAGGAATAAAAGTTTATTTATCACATTAGTCTTTAAAAATCTTATGCATTGCTTTTAGAGTCCATTGTACTGAATATGCCTCATACTTCCATCTAATTCTTTAGAGAAAACTTCTATTAGGTCTCATGAAGTTTACATTCTTCACAGAATAGCAATTTTAATGAAGAGACACTGATACTGCTAACACATGCTACTTCATAAAGGATATGTGATGTTTGTTTAGAAATTTAGCTTCTTGCAGAAGATCTGCCCTCAATTCCTGACACCAATATGGCAGCTAACCACCATCCACACCTACAGTTCCAAGAGATATAACATCCTCTTCTGACTTCTACAGGCATTTCATGACAAAAGTGCGCTTACATACATGCAGGCAATACACTTATACACATAAAATAAAATATTTTTAAAAAAGAAATTTACTTTCTCTACAAAAAGCCATTAAGGAAATTAAAATCTTGGAAACCACTATAGATTTGTTTCATAAGAATTGGCTCAGAACAAATCTGAATAGTTTGTGTTGGATGGTATAACTAGTTTACAAACCTCCTTATTACACATAGTGTAATATAAAAAAAAATAAATACTGGTTGCCTAAAGGAATTTAAATGGATTAGAAGTAGGGGAATAATTGACATTGTTGGTGGGGGAGAGTGTTGCAGGATGATGCTGTATAGCACATAAATTAAGGAGAACATTTGTGTATGTTAATCCCAGGGTTGTTGCTATACAGATTTTAAGTGAAACAAATGTGGACAAAAAAAAAAAAAAAAAAAAGAAATGCCTTCTACTGGGAGGTGTTATGTTTGGTAGAAATTAGGGAATTTAGAGAACAGAGGAAACAACTTTCTCTCCAGATGAAAGTTAGAAAGTATCCATTTGTCATTAATAATAAGCTACGTGGGTATCTGATGGGTTTTGTTTATTGTCCAGTTATACATGTATCAGAGCCTCAGCTATAGAAAATGAGGTAATAAGCAGTGGGTATCTGAGTATCACTACCAGTGAAGTAGAAACTCAAATTCATCACGATTTTCTGTGCAACAAAGTTCAAGTGTAAGAGGACCTTACAGAGTCTTTATGTTTATAGAAAACAATCTTTAATAATTCTAAGGCAAAGTTTTAATTTTCAGTTTTATTTATTGTCAACAAATATAGAAAATTTTCATATGTGAGGAAATAGGAAAATAAACTCCTAACATGTATTTCATCAACTAGTACATCATGAATAATAATTTTCATGTCTTTGAAAAGTTAACCTGCCAATGATTGTGAAGGAGGGAGTCAGACCATCACTAAGCACTTCAGCAGTCTATTGTTTGAGGATTGTCCAGTTCAACACAGAAAGGCATATCAGTTAAGAACTTCAGGAGAATGCTATTCCTGTATGCCCCATAACCCCCGTTTTGGAACAACAATCAATTTCCTAATTTGTCCCTCAGTTGGCCTCCATTGGGGCTTCTCAGTGGGGGGAATCAAGAATCTAGCAGGGTATTTCCCAAAACCACCTGACGCACAGGTAGGAGTTGGGTGCTTCAGCCAGGTGAATTGTTTGGTTTGATTCAATTGTCTTTGGCTGGCCTGGTTTGTGTGGCTGTTGAGGTGGAATTGTCCTCCTAGCAGGTATAAAAGGTGGGCCTGGATAGGGTGGGGGACACGGGACTAGATTTGATAATCGTGTACAAAATATATATTAAAAAATTGTGGGCCTGTGTGAGTCTGAGTCTTGGGATCGGGGATTTCCCAAGACCTCCTGAAGCACAGGTAGGAGCTGGGTGCTTCAGCCAGGCAGATTGTTTGGTTTGATTCAATTGTCTTTGGCTGGACTGGCTTGTGTGGCTCTGGGGGCAGAGCTGTCCTCTTAGCTGGTATAAAAGGGGTGAATCATGAGACTACAGGAATATAGTCTGGACTCCTGATTGATCAACATGTCTGTGCATACAAGCTTCTCCAACTGGTCTATGGGAACCTTGGATTGTTCAAAATTTGGACATAGATACTTGCAAAATGCACCAATTACCTGATTGTATGACATAATGAGTGACGTCAATGCTATCTGCAAACAACTGTGTCATTGTATTTAGAATCCCTTAAAAAAATAAATTAATTAATTAAAAAGGTGGGCCTGTGTGAGTCTTAGGATCAGGGATTTCCCAAGACCACCTGAAGCACAGGTATGAGGTGGGTGCTCCAGCCAGGCAGATTGTTTGGTTTGATTCAATTGTCTTTGACTCAATTGGCTTGTGTGGCTGTGGGGACAGAGTTGTCCTCCTAGCTGGTACCAGGTCATGCTAAACGCAACACCCCCTGCCAACTAAGATTGCTGAATGACTGTACAGGGTTCTTTGGTACAGGATTCTTTGGAGAACCTTCAGAACAGAAAGCTAAGAGTGAATTAGACTTCCAATAGAAAGCCTAAAGCTTAGACAAGTCAACAGTCCATAAGCAAGGAGAAAAGGAGAAAAACAAATCAATCAAATAAACAACAAAGGTATCTGAAGGACGCAAGCAAAGCAAGCCTTCAACACCATGAAGAGGCATTTGGGATTCACATTGGAATATAGGCAAAGAGAAACCCACATGCCAGGGACACGAAGAAGAGACAACATGGGAAAGGTGCTGGATAATCCCACACCAAGCTCTACCAACCCTGTGGAATATTCCTACAGTGGGATACCGCTCGGGTTGGCCCAGGACACAGATATTAGAAGTATGATTGTGAACATAATTAAAGAAGTCCATGACTATAAAGAGCAAGTCAGAGAATTAAGAAAAGAGAATGAAAAACTCAAGAAGGACCTAGAAAGAGAGAATGACAAACTCCCAGAGAAAGTGGAAACTGAAAAGATCCCATATTGAAAAAGATAAGGAAACCAACCAGCTAAGCAAAGAGCTACAGGAAGAGACTGAGAAGCTTCAAAAGGAAGTGGAAATACTAAAGAAATCAGAAGAGGAAATGAAAAATGAAATCAAATGCTCACCCAATCAAGAGGAAAGAAATGGAAAAAGCCTCAGAAGTAGAACGGAAGAAGCAGAACTAAGAATATCAGACCTGGAAGATAACACAGAACAACTAAAAACCTCAAGTAAAGATTATGAAAAATTTTAAAATACACAAAGGTGGAACAACCAGGAACTTGAGACACAATGAAATGATCAAACCTCTGCATCATAAGAATAGAAGAATCCCAAGAGAATGGTATTGATCAGATCTTCAACAGAATAGTAGATGAAAATTTCCCCAAACTAAAATAAGACAAACCAATACAAACAAGCACATAGAACTCCAAACAAACAAGATCAGAAAAGAAACTCTCCTCAGTGCCTTATCATAGTTAAAATGCTAGACATCCAAAACAAAGACAAAACCCTTAAAGCCACAAGACAAAAACAACAAGTGATCTATAAGGGAAAACCTATTAGAATTACAACTGACTTCTCAGTACAAACTATGAAAGCAAGAAGAACATGGAGCAAAGCATTCCCAGTGTTAAAGTACTGTAGATGCCAACCCAGGTTACTATACCCAGCAAAAATGTCAATTATAGTTGAAGGAGAGAGAAATACCTTCCATGACATAAACAAGATGAAAGAATACATTTCCGGAAAGCCCACCCATCAGAGAAAACTTGAAGCAATTCAAAGGACAGAAGAAAGGAGCAACCATCCCCAGGAACCTAGGAAGAGAAATCAATAAAAGCATAACTGCAGAAGTAGAAACCTAAACCAAAAACGCAAATAAGGTGAAAGGAAGCAACACACACCTATCAGTTGAATGAACTTGCCACCTGATCCAGCCATAATACTCCTGTGTATGTACCCACAAGACTCACCTTAGCACAGATATACATGCACAGCCAAATTTATTGCAGCTCTCTTCACAATAGCAAGGAGCTGGAACCAACTCAAGTGTCCCTCAACTGACAAGTGGATAGAGAAAATGTGGTACATCTACACAATGGAGTTCTATGCAGTGGTAAAGAAAGATGACATCATGAGCTTTGCAGGTAAAAGGCTGGAGCTAGAATATACCATGCTGAGTGAAGTAACACATTCCGAGGAAAACAAACAACAAATGGTATCCCTCATCTGTGGATCCTAACACCAATTACACAATTATATGGCAAACTGAGAAATGTCAATGTGATCTGAAAACAACTGTGGTCTTATGTTGTGAGTCCCTTAAAAAAAAAATCTAGGAAAACAGTAGTTTTGTTTCTAGGAACTCACTTCCTGTACATTGTGGAATTGCCATCATCAAGGAAATTGAGAACTACTAACAACAGTATGGTGTCCTTCACCATTTATACCACCTTCTTTTCTCCTGTTGGTTTCACTGAGCACCATATGAGCTTTATAAAGGGACTTTCAGAATTGCCTATTTTAAAATGTTTCTTATTTTTAGGTTTTGAGAATTCAATACAGTGAATTTTGTGCATCTTTATCGTATTTATCCCTCCCCAACTTATGTCAGGTCCATTGCATCTTTCCTAAATCCCCCTTGCAAATCTGTATCCTCTTTTTAAACCCCCCAACTATTACTTCCTGTCCATACACTGAGGTTTGTACTATCTAGTGGAGTATGGTGACATTACAGGGTCAACACTCTTTTTGTTAATTTTATTTATTATTTTTGTATGTGTATGAATGTACTATCTGCATGTAGGTTTGTACACCCGTGTCATGCAATGGCATGGAGGTCAGAAGAGGGTCTCAGATTCCCCTAGAACTGGAGTTCTCCTGGAATTGGAGTTATAGACAGTTCGTAGCCACCATGTGGCTGCTGGGGATCGAAACTGGGTCCTCTGCAAGAGCAGTCGGTGATCTTAACTGCTAAGCTCTCTCTCCAGCCCTACAGAGTCAACACTTTTAAAGATGTGTTGACTTCCCCTCTCCCAGCTGCTATCAATGTCCAAAAGTTCTTCATCCAGGGATTGGATACTTTGCCCACCTCTCCTTTCTAAATTTGGATCTTGTGTGGGTTGAGCTTGCTCAGGTCTTGTGTGTGCTGTCACTACTGCTCTGAATTTATCTGAGTTTACATGTGTACTGTCCCTGTTATTGCCAGAAACCAGTTTTCTTGTGGTCATCTAGCCTCTGGCTCTTACAGACTTTCCATGCAATCTACCTTTCTTTTGCAATCTACCCTAAGCCTTGAGAGAAGAATGTGATATATGTGTCTCATTTAGGGCTGAGTATTCCATAGCCAAAATAAGATTTTCTGATGAGAACTGATAACAATAGTCTACATGTATAACAATGTCATTTGGAGTCAGTTTAATCTTCAGTCCTGGCAGCAAGTACCTCAACCTGCTGAGCCATCTCCATGAACTTTCAGTTCCTGAGCTACATATATGAAGAAATTAATACTTATCTTCTTTTTTGAATGAATATTTAATGATTCTTTTATGAGTGATTATTTCTAGAAGAATATTTTTAAAAGCTCTATATATGTTATCATCAGTTATATTTTATCAGGGAGATTACTACAACTAAAATTTTTTCTGTTATTTTATTTATTTATTTATTTATTTATTTATTTATTTATTTATTTTTGGTATTTTTGAGACAGTGTCTCCTTTAGTCCAAACTGGCCTGGAGCTTGCTTTGTAGACCAAGCTGGCCTTGAACTCACAGAGATTCACCTGCCTCTGCCTTCCAAGTGCTGGGATTAAAGGTGTGGGCCACCACGCCCAGCCCTGTTAATTTATTTTGATAAATTATAAAACAAGATGAATTTATCTATAAAGTAATAAATAATACAGAATATAAAAAGGGGAATGGATGTTCTTCCTTTTTTTTAATTTTTTTGATCTAATACTTTTAACTCCTAGGAAGGACTTGATATATTACAATTTTATTTTTGCCGTAGCTCCTAAAATACATTTAAAGTAAAAAGCACTACCAGAGTATTTATTTTCCTCAAAGCTTAGATGTTTCCACATAATCTTTATCATCAGCCTTCACAGTTTATATGTTTTCTAACAGCTGAATATTTCAGAACATTTGGATAATATAGTAGTAAATATTTGATTGAAGATGAATTAAAATCTAAAGAAATAATAGTGCAAGATTTTTTAAATGCTTAAATATTAATAAGTACTTAAATATGAATAATTATGAACTTACTCCATCTTCAACACAACCAAACATGTTTAAGAACAAAACAAAAATAAGTAGCTCTCTAGACAGGACTCTGAACACAAGACAGGGTAATGAAATATAGTTTTAATTAACATTTGACAGGTGACTATGCATGTTAAAAGTGTTACACAGCCTTTATACATAACTTTTGGTGATTTTTATCTCTTCTTTTGAGAACTGAAAGCCTGTATCATAAGTCAATTTGTTAATAGGCTCCTCTTTTTTTTTTTTTTTTTTGTACGGGGTGGTGGTTAGGGCTGGAGTAGGAGACATTGTTTGCCTTCTGCAGTTCTTTATTTATAAACTTTGGATATTAGCCCCCTGTCTGAAGTATTGTTGACAACGATTTTCTTTTGTGCTGTTGTCTGTCTGATCAGTCTGCTGTTACTTTCCTTAGCTGTTCAGAAACTTTGTTTTATTATTTCATGTGGTTCCATCTGTTAATTTTTTTTTTTTTTTTTTTTTTTTTTTCGAGACAGGGTCTCCCTGTAGCCCCAGCTGTCCTGGAACTCACTCTGTAGACCAGGCTGGCCTCGAAATCACAAAGATCCGCCTGCCTCTGCCTCCCAAGTGCTAGGATTAAAAGCGTGCGCCACCACACCCAGCCTCATCTGTTAATTCTTAGGAATATTTCCTGCGCTATTAGAGCATGTGTCAGAATATGTTAACCTGAATTTAGAACTTAAAGTGTATGCTTTCATCAGTAGTTGCAGTTTTTCAGGGTTTTTTTAAGGTATTTGATCTGCTATGAATGAATTTTTGTACAAAATGAGAAATATGGATCTTAGTCCATTCTTCTGTAAGTGAATATTCATTTTTCAGTACCATTGTTGAATAAGCATTATTCCTCTATAGGTTTTTTGACAGCTTTATACAAAATTAGGTAGTCATAGCTATGTGAGTTTATTTCTGGAGCCTCCATTTCTACTCTGTTGTTCTGTATGACATTTTCAGGCCATAACTAGACTTCTTTGTCACTATAGTTATATAATGTATCTTTTGGTTGGATATCAGGACACTTTCAGCTATGTCATTTATGGTTTGTGTGTGTGTGTGTGTGTGTGTGTGTGTGTGTGTGTGCTTTGCCATATGAACATACGAGTTATTCTTGGATTTTTCCCATAGTTCTATCAAGAATGTCATTGGAATTTACATGTGAATTGCATTGAATCTGTAGATAATTTTATTAATGGAACCATTTTCATATTAATTCTACTGATCTTCGAGTGTGCGATAAAATTTTTCTATCATCTGGTAACTTTCTTTTTCATTGGAGAGGATTTTTAATTCCTTGGTTCAGTTTATTGTACAACCAATGCCTCTGAGGATTTGCTTTCAAAAAGAGAAAACTTTGATTCACCAGCGATGAGAACTGAAAGTAGTAGAAGTAGCATCAAGGTTTTGGAAAAGTGTAAAATCAGAACTGCCATATCTCTCAGTCAGTTATCTCCTGGGCATATCCACAAACCCACTCCATGTCCTACCATAGACTTATTTACACAGTATGTCTGTTTCTGCTCTATTCACAAGAGCAAGGAGATGGAGCTACCCTAGATTTCCATCAGCAAATGAGTAAATAGTGAACATGTGATACATTTACACAATTGAAATATGCTCACCTCCCCCAAAAAAGAAAATTTCAGAAAAATGGATAGATCTGGAAAATATATTGAGGGAGAAATTAACCAAATTTAGGAAAAGTAATCAAAATTAGGAAAAAAGAAACAATGTAAAGCCTAAATGAAAACTATAAAGGAGATCAAATGAGGATACAGAAAAGTTATGATGAATTGGGTGGTAAATGTGATGTGAAAATGGAAAAAAAGACCATTTGGGGAGGACACAGGGGTAAAGCAGGATGAAGAGGAGAAGGGAGTGGGAAGATAATCAACTAGGATAAGTTTTGTTTCAAAAATCCTATGTAATTTCTACATATTTTATGCTCATTAAATATATAAATTTTAAAAATTAAATGAATGTCTGAAATTTTGTTATTTTAGCCAATTTGATATATTTTTACAGACATTAAAATTTAAGGAAAGTAAGTTCACAAGTTTTAGAGTAAATTGAACCTTAATCAAGACATTTAGCATGAAGTTTAGTAAGAAAGTAATTCATGTAATTAATATTTTATTATAATCCTGTATCAACAGTACTGTGGTCTAATTAAATGACATCAGGTACAATATGCTAAAAACTGACTACACAAAATGTTGGCGAAGTTGGCGTGCATCTTACCAGTTCTTCAGAGAAGTCTGACATATAATTTATGGGAAGAAACATTTCAGAAAGATAAATTTCTCATGAAAATTTTTTTGAGGTTGCTGCTCTTTCAGCATATCTCTCAGTATTTTCAGCTACATTATAGTAATTGTGCTTGGATCTACATTTTAAAAAGTTGGGCTCTCATACTTTTCTATTAATACAATTAGGGTGATAGTTTAAAATGAATTCTTTCTTTTTATTTTGGAAAGTATATGTTCCCTGCTCTCAAGCTCAGCACAGTCTTGTTTTAGCCTCTACCATTCTGAGATTGCAGAAATACATCATTACTATGCTCCATTACTTTAAGGTCCTTTTGAGAATATCAAAATTTTAATAGTCTTTTGGACTTTTGACATTGAATATTTAAATTTATTATTTATGTCTTTAAGGGAGTCAATGTTAAAATAAAATTTAATAACTATATAACAAATTGTTAATAAATAATGATATTCTGACTCATTGTTTCTTGCCTTGAAAAGTCCTTATCATCTATGATCAGTGGATAGAGACTACCTCAGATAATAAAAAATTTCATAAGATATGACTTGGTTGCTGGTTCTGTAGAGAGCTCAGGATATATGAGGGTGTCAGGGACACTTCACAGAATGCTGTCATTTGCAGTGGTTCCTGACATACTATCAAAACTAAAGGAGGAATATCACAGGACTTTTTTTACCGGTAATGACTCTCAGAAATATGAACACTCTGAAAGCTTGTTCAGGCAAATTACTTTTAGCACATTTTTCTACCACTCAGAGAATATTGTATCTGCATAGTTTTAAATGGAGCTTCCCATAATGCCATTCATACCCTTATCATCTCTGTCATCTTCTACTGAAATGAAAACAGACTTAGCACAACTTAAAGCAAAGCTGTGAGCAAGAATGTCCAAATCTCATTTCACTCACCAAAGAAAAAAGAGGAAGAGATATTTAAGGGGGTGGGTGTAACAATTCAAAGAAGGCATTTGGCTTTCAAATTTAAAACCTTTAAGTAAATTTACATTTCTGTTAGTGTTCAGCTAAGTGTGTGAAAAGACCTCAGATCTGTTCTCTCTACATGAAGCAGCAAGGGTCATGCTGTGCCTGCCATCAACATGAAGCCAGGAGAAAGGAATGGATTAGAGTTTTTGTTTATTTGTTTGTTGGTTTATTTGCTTGTTATTTTGTTTTTCTGCTTCCTGCTTTATTTTTGAAAGCACTGCTTTCTAAACCACTTATTTGTATGTGAGGATCTAATTACAGTTATTTATAGAAAACAACATCTGAAACAAAACAGGTATTTGGAGGCATTCTCATGAGCAAATTCTCATGATATCACAAAAAAACCTCTGTTCCAGGGGAATCCAACACCCTCTTCTGACCTCTGCGGCATTGCATGACATGGGTGCACAAACCTACATGCACACACTACATTCATATACATACAAAAATAAATAAAAAAAAACCTCTGTGTCGTCTTTTACAAAATTTCCTGTTAACATTTAAATCATTTAAATTTTGTAGAAGGATTTATAATATTCCTGTTAGTACTTCTTCCTAAGCAGTAATAACAAAAATTATGAAAGCTTCATTTATAGCCCAAAATACCCACACACTCATGCTAACACCAAAGTGTGTGTGGCTGGCTGAAAACAACCAGTCAATAATGTAAGCAACAGTACTAATCTGGAAAAATGTAAAATAATAAAATACCATATAGTGTCTGATATTTACATTTTGGATTTATTAACAGTATGGGAATGTTATTTAATTCATGGTGAAACAAAATGAAATCTGTCTCAATGACTAAATTCACTGATATTTATAATTATTGAGTTTCAATGCCAGATTTATATTTATGTTGCACCTTGGCCTTTTGTTCCCGAGATCCATAAATTCTTAACACATAATCTTCTTGGAAGTGTGTGGACACTATTATGAAGAACCCTCATCCTTCAGTAGATTATCTACTATTTAATCACAGAAGTCTCAATGAGATTTGGATAGAGAGATAAGAAGTGAAATCCATTTGTACAATATGAAATTTTACAACATAACTGTAACTAGTGAATGCAATGACTATAGGAATATATCATTCAATAAAGCAGAATATGCGATTTATACCTTGATTTATTTATATTTTCTTATCCATTATGAGTTTAATTATCTAAGCATTTTGGATCCGAAAGAAAAACATAGCTGGGCATGGTGGCACATACCTTTATCCTAGCACTTGGGAGGCAGAGGCAGGCAGATCTCTGTGAGTTCAAGGCCAGCCTGGTCTCCAGAGTGAATTCTAGGCCAGCTGAGGCTACAGGGAGACCCTGTCTCAAAAAAAAGAAAAAAAGAAAAGAAAAAGAAAAGCATATTACTTTGTGCATTTCCTTTCAATCAACCCCTGAGAAATATGCAGTTTTAAAATTTATCTTTTTTTTTTTTTTTTTTTGGTATTTTTGAGACAGGGTCTTCCTTTAAGTCCCAGCTAGTCTGGAGCTCACTCTGTAGACCAGGCTGGCTTTGAACTCACAAAGATCTGCCTTCCTCTGCCTCCCAAGTGCTAGGATTAAAAGCATGCGCCACCACGCCCGGCTTATCTTTTTATAACTAAAGTAAAAACATCAATATTGTCATTTTGGACATATTTGCCTATTAATCACTAGAAGAGCAAATTTATCTGAACACCTTAATTAATTCTCATAAGAATGTGTATACAAGTCATGTATATGGCCTTTGTAGAAAAGGTTGGTTAGGACACCTGATATACCTAAAAACTAAAGATCACTAGACAGATTTCTATATTTTCAACTGAAAATTTTAATGTAAAAAGCCATCATTCACTAAAATACAAAAGTAAGTTAAGGGTGTGTGAGGATTATGATATGATGTGGTCCTGATTGTTTATTTCCCATTAGAGCAAGTCTCCTGTAAAATTTATGACCATTGGTATGTGTGATCATCATGTGGTAGATGAACAAATTCCAGGCTGACTGAGTGTTATTATCACATAACCTCAATATTATCTTTTGGGGAAGATCAGAGAAATAGGAAACTCATGTACAAATGCTGATTTTCAGAAATTATTTTGTTGTTTGACTATAAACAGTATATCTGATCCAGTAAAATTGAAGAATATAAAAATACATATCAAGAGAATTTGAGAATATTTCTAGAAACATAATCATCTTTCATTTATAAAGTCCTTGGCTATATTTTTCAGTATGGACTGACTTGAGTGGAATTTTGAATGCAAGCAACTAAAAGTTTTTATGTATGTGATGTTGGTTGTGTTCGATTGGGATAGAATAAAAAACAGGAATGGAGAGGAATCAGGTTTGGTTCTCAGTACGTTTGGCTCCTAATAACCAACAGTAACTCCAGTTCCAGGAGAACAGTCACGCTCTTTTGGCATCTGTGGACATTGCATGCTATGGGCACAATTAGATAATGTGCAGGCAAAACACTCATACAGATAAAATAAAAATAAGATAAAAATTAAATATTTTAAAGCTAATGGAGATATTAAAAGCAAATTAAATGTATTTCATTTAATTAATTATAAAGCTCATTGGTATACAAAGGTAAATATGAACATTAGTGAATCTGTACACATGTATAATACTAATATTAATAATAGATAACATTCACTTTGTGCTTACCATTTAGGAGACCAAGTATAATCATGAAGTCATGTAAACAATAATCTTTCTCACTGACACACACACAGAATGTATTGTGTTAATTTATATTAATATTCAGTAAATAATTACAGAATAATTCTTGTTTGCTGTAAAAATAAATATGTATTCAAATATGAATTTGTAAAAATAATTGGATATATTTACATGTATGTGTTCATGATTTTAACAGTACGTAAATGAATAGTTCCCCAATTCTATTTTGTTTCTCCTCTTAAAAATAATCTGCCACATATATCCTTCATGAACATTAAGATCAATGTGTATAAAAAAAAGATTAGTGTGTATTTTCATGCATATATATATATATATATATCATATGAATATTTTGGTGCACACATTTTTTATTGATCATTTATACAACTCCTAAAATGGTGCAAACAGATCCTCTGAAATCTAGTCAGCATATTTAGGAATCCTAGGTAAGGCATATTCTTCCTACTCACCCACCAGCACTCAGTCTCATAGTTTTCAGCTCAGGGTCAGCCCCCAACCCATTTCTTTTGCTCTGTTTTGAGAATTTGTCCCCATGGGCATGGGTCCTTTGATGTCTATATTACCACATGTTTACATGTGAAAGTTTATAGTCAGTTATAAGTCACTGGTTTTCTGCCTTCATGCACCAGCCCGGGCTCTTACAGTCTTTCCACCTCCTCTTCAGCAATGATCCCTGAGCCATGCATGAGGTTTGATATAGGGGCCCCATCCACAGATACATACTCTGGGCTTCCATGAAAATTCACATGTGTATTTACTTTCTAAATTATATTCACTTTCACTTTCCTGCTATGTAGTTTTATCTAGTGATTTTACTCTTCAATTTCATTTTCTGAAAGAAGAAAGACTAATAGCATTACCAGTCTGATGAGGTTATTGAGAGGATTAAATTAAGTACATCCTAAAAATTTACTCTTTGGCTTATTCCCTGGTCTGTAATTAAATGTTGTATTTAATAGGTATGTTTGCATCTAGTGTCATTATAATTACAGTTATTATTATAGTCTTTTCTAATTGCTATTATTCTGATAACAGAAAATGCAATTTAATTCAAGTATTTATATCACATTAATCCCACTAGAAGAAATACATCATAGAAAGATCTATTTACCATGAAGATGTAATTATAAACTATATGGCAAGGTAGATTCACATATGTGACTTTTTTTTTTTTTTTTTTTTTTTTTAAGACAAGTCTCCCTGTAACTGCCGCTCTCCTGGAATTAACTTTGTAGCCAAGGATTCTCTTAAACTCACAGAGATTCACCTGCTTCTTCCTCCCAAGAGCTGTGATTAAAGCAAGGAGTGGGCCACTACACCTCCTACATATGAGTTTTTGTTTAAAAAAAAAGAAAACAAAAAACAAGGTCTCCCTTTAGTCCCAGCTGGCCTGGAACTTGCTATGTAGACCAGGCTGGCCTTGAAGTCACAGAGATTTGCCTCTGCCTCACAAATGCTGGCATTAAAGGCATGTACCACCATGCCCATCAATATGTGAGTTAAGAAGATAGCTATCATGTTACTTCCCAAAAACCCAAGAATAAAAAAATTTAAAATTTAAAATATTTTTCTAGAGTTACACAGTGTTTAAATAATTTACCACATGTTAATGATGTAATTTTAATACATATTTTTATTAGCCGTTATTTTTGTGTGTGTGTGTGTCTTTTTGAGACAGGTTCTCCCTATAGCCCAGGCTGGCCGAGAACTCACTCTGTAGACAGGCTGGCCTTGAATTCACAGACATACACCTGCCTCTGCCTCCCAAGTGTACCACCACACTCAACTTAAAGTTGGTTCTTAGCCACCAGGTGGGTGCTGGGAATCAAACCTGAGTCTGCTGGATGAGCAGCCAGTGTTCTTACCCACTGAGCCATCTCTCCAGCCCAATACATATTTTTATTGAATTTTTTACATTTCATACAAAACACTGTAATCATATTTAGATTCCCTACCCTATCTGTACCACCTCCATAGCTCACTCATCAAATTTCATGTATACCGTGACACATGTTAATGCTATGAAGTCAAGCTTGTGTATCCAGATGTCCCTTGGTTTAAAAAATATTTCATTTACAAAGTCATCATGCACATTAAATTATGAATGTATAATTAAATGTAAATTAATATAATGACCATTTACTTTTATTGATAACATATCTTCATAAAACAGTTTAAATGAAGACATAAATTTTATTGAAGAAAAAATAATGCTTGTCTGTTTGCAAGTTTTGGATGGAGCTTACTTATGCAAGCTTATAAAGTATGTATTTCTCACAGTCATCATTGTCATTTCTTCAGCTGCCTCTATGTTCCCAAGGTGTTTTAATTCTGATGTCATTTCTCTTTACCTGAAGTCTCACCAGGGATGCCATATCCTGCCAAGAGGGCACATTAATTTCCGGGAATCAAATCAAGGTCTTCCTAAGGGTTATCAGGAATTGCAAACAACCGGAAAATGTTCCAATGTCTAAATCAATGTCTTGGCTTCAGGTTTTAAATTATTCTAATTTAAGTCTCATTGAGATCAGTCTCTTTGAAGTAACAGAGTAGATCTTGTAAAATTGTCCAAAAATCAATAAGTTTCCAATCTAAAATTATTTTGACACTTGTGCATAAAATGAGGTCATTCAAAGTAAGAGATGTCGACATGCATTTGGTTAGTTAATATTAAACTTTTAATGACCTACATTGGGAACATAAATGGTTTTAAATTATAGGAAATATATGGATTATTCTTTTCTAAAACTTGAAAGAAGATGGAGGAATTTTTTGTTTCCTTGAGTGTTAGATTTCATATTTTTGTCCTGTGTCATGATTGTATATGAACCTCTTATCAAAGCCACTTTATAAAACAAAACAAATTATATATTCATATATTTTATTCATAAAATATAATTACATATTTTAATATAGCTTATATTATATTACTTATCTTCCAAAGGGAAGCGTCTCCATGATTAGACATGAATGGTTTGGATGTATTTCATAAAAAATAATATTTTTGACTTGCTACTTGAGAAATCATCAAACTAGTGTGAAAGTTCATATCTGTCATAATTTCTATTTTATCTGTCTGTGGAAGGTTTGAATATAACATCACCATAAAATGCGTTTTGTAAAATTTGGAATTTGTTACGTTTATAAATACTAATATACATAAAAATTATTATTCTAGATTAGTAGACTAATACTAGAAAATGACTGTTTTGCAAATGACCATATATAAACCTGACATTGTTTGTAGTTGTGATAAACATCTCACTGTAGTCCTCTCAGATCTGATTGAAATTATTCTACAACTGTATTAGAGTGTTCTTCCTCAATTTTCTAATCCCTGGTTGAAGATCAGGATTTTCAACTGAATAACTATGCCTACTTCACTGTCCTGAAACAGTCCAACATGAAAAGCCAATGCCAAAACAACGGATGTCTGCACACAGTGATCAAATTTGGATACAAAGATAAAACAAGCCACTTTAATCAATGGGAAAACTATAGGAAAAAGCAGTAAAATATATCAGAAGATATGTTTGAGCTACACTATACCTAAGCATTACTCCTTTTATTCCTCCTGATTATAAGATGTTAATGAGCTATTAATTATCATGTTTCTAGTAATGAAAAGTACTGAATACTGATTCTACTGTAGTTTTCCTCAAACTATATAACAAATTTTGGAAGTAAATTTATTCTTTTACTTTTTCATTTCTTCCCTTCTTTCTTTCTTTCTTTCTTTCTTTCTTTCTTTCTTTCTTTCTTTCTTTCTTTCTTTCTTTCTTTCTTTCTTTCTTTCTTTCTTTCTCTTTCTTTCTTTCTTTCTTTCTTCTTTCTTTCTTTCTTATCTTTCTTTCTTTTCTTCTTTCATCCTTCCTTTCTTTCTTCTTTCTTTCTCTTTTTATGTTTGTTTTGTTTTGTTTGAGACAGGTTTTCCCTACAGTTCCCTAGAACTTGCTACCTTGCTATGCAGACCAGTCTACTTTCTATCACACAGAGTTCTATCTGCCTCTGCTTCCCCATTATTCAGATTAATTGCATGTGTCACCAGTCTGAGCCTGACAAAAACTATCTATTCAGCTTTAACAGGTGAATTTTTTTGAACCCCGAGATCTGTTGCAAAGGGATTTATGAAAACTAATATCCTTAGAGATAAGGATTTAGCATCTCATTTATATTTTCAGCTTATGTATTTATTAAATAAGCTCCAAGCAAGATTATTTCTCCTGCAGGGAATCTGTCAGGACAAACAAATGCCATAAAATTCAACTCATAAATATAACCTTCCTTATCATCACTCATCTGCAAATTCAACTTATAAAACGAAGCTGGCTGAATATCATCAGTGTTATGAATCTGCAATAGCTGAAGTGTTTTGCCTTTTGATAACATTAACAAATGGAGTCTTAAACAGACAAAGGGACAGAAGACAGGAGGATGATTTGAAGAAAATATCCCAAAGCCAAGAACCAAGTAAATTCCAGCAAGCCCCTCCTTTAATATTCAACCTTGATTGTTAACAGCAGAGTGAGGTTACAATCAAAATGAAAACACCTCATATTCTTGAACAGATGAAGCTTTATGTAACTCTATAAAATAGTAATATATTTCTTATACCTTTGATGAAAAGAAGTATTATGAAATATATAACTGTAAGAATAAACCTGTGCATGCATTTCAAAGTAAGCAATATTGAGCTTCAAAATCCACTGTTTTCATAGAATTGTAAAAAGACATATACCTCCCCATAATCTCTTCCCCTCTATCCCAGCAGTCTGTGTCTCTTGTATGTATGCATGGCATTGGTGCAACCCAAGGAGACTCCTCACCTCAGTTGCATTCAGAAAATATAATGCATTCTTAATCTTTAGAGGGGAAGTCACAGTTCAAGTGTGAGAAGTCTGGTCATTCACTGTATTGCTTAAACAATTTTATTTCATGTATTTATGTTTATCAAGCTCCTAAAGTGTATTACTGGTTATATATATGACATAATATTGAACTGTTTGCCAGAAGCTGGATTGGTTTTAAAGTATACTATCAAGGGAATTTTACCTCAAAGCAAAATAACTTATGTGAACACTAAAACAAAAACAAATTTAGATTAAACATTAAACTCAAAATCCACATAATGTAATGGAATAAAGTATTTCATTTACAGACCAGATCATGGACAGAAATCTTGCTTTATTTAGAGATTTTTATCATATTTGTTACATTTGAGGAGTACATATAAAATGACATATTAATATTATTTTATTTCATTTTATTTGAATATATCTTTTTTTCTTTTGCCATTATTTAAACACTGACTTCTTCAGGAAAAATATGACTTCTTATTCCTCCAAGTGCAATATTAATAGCTCTCCATCTTATAAAATAAACCACTTACAACTGGTAATTTAGATACATGTTTTCTCTCTTATTTTCTCGATTAAACTTTTTTCTTGATAATCAGGTTTATAGTCAACATCTCTGTGTAGTAAGAGCGACTGAAAAATAAATCAGAAGAATTATCATATATCCCCCTGAAAGCTATCATCCAAAATGGAATATAGAATAGTTGTTAAATTGATATCCAAATACATTATATTTTGTGCAAATATAGTTGGAAAAATTAAATTGTTGAAATATTTGAATAATTGAATTTATATGGATATAAGGAGTTTCAATATATTTTTTTCATTTTTTTTTCATATATCTGATGTTTGTTTTATTCTTCAAGAATATAAAACTCAGCAGGCAATGATGGTGTTTGAGAACTTCTTTTTCGAGATTTGTTTCAGTAGATAAAGAACAGGAAACCTAGTTGAAGCAAAACTAATCATTTTTATAATATATGTTGTTATTGACCATTTAATAATGGTAGGATAATAATAATAACAGTATTTTCAAAATACTGTAATTTGTAAAGCTATGTCATCAAGATTTTTTTTTGGTGAAGGACAAATAGATTATTATTTTTTTTTTATTACAGAACCACATGGATAGGATCAAACTCTTTTCCAAAAAGTCCAAAAGCAATGAAATATAGAAAATGCAGTGTTTCATAAATCCATGTTGGAACAATGAGCTATTAACTTGTAAATACTGAATCTATTATAGACCCTGAATACTTCACATAAAATAATTACAAAATCTGCATGTAAAATACAAAATTACAAATCCAAAAATCATGTTATTTAAAATATAACTTTATCTTATTATTGCATTTAATTAATTTATTATTGATTTATTTGTTTTGTTTTTGGAGGTACATGGGTTTCACAGCATGCATGTGCAAATCATAGGAGAGTATTCCGAATTGATTGTAGTTAAACTTTGGTCTCAGGCCTGTATGCAGATTACTCTACCTGCTGAGCAAACACATCATCACTAATAATTATATATTAAGTGAAAAAATGATAAAAGTATATTTGGTTAGTAATACAACCCTTTACTTACAAAAGGAAATGATGGAGAGTTGGTGGAAAAGCCACAGAGAAAGGCATTATTTTCAAATACTACATCATGTGGAGGAGGTGCATGACCATATAGAAACAGAGTCTTACAAGCTTCTGGGACCTTGCTCATATGAACTTACATCAATGGTAACAGCATGCACAAGACCCATGAAAACTCAATCAGACAACCTCCCAGCATAGAATTGGGGAAATAAGTAGCAGGACCACACCTTAGCCAAAGAACTATTGACAACTGATTAGAGTTGGCTGAGAGTTGATCTTCTTTAGGGGAGGAGAGACTCTAGATAGCCTGCACAAACCCCAGTTAATGAAATTGTATTGAGGGACATCTGGGTACACTGACTTGACTCATTAGGCTTTAACATATAGGACAGAATGCATGGTATCAAGTGGAAGGGTTACAGGGAGTTAGGTGTGGGGAAAAGGATACAAAGAAGATTCATATGTTTTGTTTAAAATGCACACAAATTCAATAATATTCAATATTATTCAATATTCAATAATATATATGTACTACATTTTAACAATAACTTGTCTCCGAAATTAAATTTCATATTTTTGTTAAAAGAAAAAAAAATCACTTTTAGCGTTATAAGTATTGGTAATATTAAAGCACTTTGAAAGGTTTGCTCAAGCATAATATGTGAACTTTTATCAAGATAGGGTAAGTTTTAGTTTGTTTTTTTTAAACTTAAGACCAGTACAAAAAAAAAAATCCTTCCTCAATGAGAGCATTGAAAAGGTGAACTATTTTTTTTTTTTTTTTTTTTTTTTTGAGACAGGGTCTCCCTTTAGTTTCAGCTGGCCTGAAACTCCCTATATAGAACAGGGTGGCCTTGAGATCTGCCTGCCTCTGCCTCCCAAGTGCTAGGATTAAAGACGTGCACAACACCACCCAGCTTTTTTTTTTTAAAGGTGAACTTCTAAGTATATTTATTTCATATAAATATTATTGTCCTTCATCTCTAAGTCTCAATAAAATACTAAAGTGAAAAGAAACAATGAAGAAATTAGCCAGAGTTTAAAATAATAAAGGCAATATAAAATATTGTAACATTTGAAATTCAAAATTCTTAATGTTTTAAATTTAAATAAGAAATACAAATAATTTGAACCATGCCCTGAAAAAAATAGTCAAACAAAGTATATTTACAAATGTAATTTGTAAATAAAACAGATGTATAGTAGTAATATATCTTATATTAAATACTTGGGAAAGCTAAAATTACAAAGTCTGTTTCCTGACACATTCTATTCCCCTTTTTAGATTACTGGAATATTGTGATAGAGTCAGTGTAATCATTATATTACTTCATATATTAATTGGACCTCAGGATTTAGGAAGCCCAGAGATTTTGCATCGGCTTAGTCAATGTGGGCTCAGTCATCTGCTTAGACATCCACCCATTATAAACCATATGTAAGTCTGTAATAGAAAATGGGTTCATAGCTGTCATTCACACAGCAAGTAGTTATTGGGACTGCAGGCTGTATCTCCATGTATAATACATGAACTCTCAGGCTGTCAAATCTAGGCATGTCAGAAATGTAGTCAAACAAAGTTTTATGCTTTCAGAGTACACTGCATAACTCACCTTTACCTTCAGGCATCCTTTAGATGGATTCACAAAGCTGGAAGAGGAATTTGCTCATTCTAATAGTCAGCGGTCCCACAAATAATGTGCATCTGGGGATGAAGTTAAGTAGAAAGAGCTTATTCTCCTCCAGGCATAGAGCAGAATTGTTTTTTCCTCATTTTAACCTCTATTAAAGAGGCTTAGAGATGCTGGTACAAACTTTATTGTAAACAGTTCATGGAAATATAATAATGCCTGATAAAATTAGTAGTCAATGCCTACTTTATGCCTAATGACAACATTGATTTTATAATTTTCTGGTGTTTACTATGAGGTTTAGCAAAATGTTTAAGCTCATGTAGAACTACACATCTGATTCTTCCTTCTGAAATTAAAAATTGCATGACCTTGGGAGATTCTTGAAGCTATTGTGTCTTTAAGTTTTCAACTCAAAAGAAACAGAATAATTGTATTTAAGTAATTACATTATTGGGTTATTATTTCTGATAATTATAACATTGCCAGATATATGATAAATGTTAAATAAATTCCTGTTATCCTGTCAAATATACAGGGAACATCTAGCACAAAACTTTATAGTATTAAAACTAAGTTATCATAGTTTATACTCAAGGCAGATCTTTCATTTCTCAGTTGAATGCACAGTGTTCTCAAAATCCAAAGTAATGTCAAATGAAATGTAAGAAATAGAAAAAAAATATCTTATTCCAAGTACCTTAAACACTCACTTCCATGATTCAGATATATGTCAGACACAAGGAAGTGAGTATGCATCTGCCTGTCTTTAGCAATCTTGTCACAAGTTCAGGAAATGATTACAACTAGGGATGTAGTAGATAGCCAGATACCAGCATGAGAGCTGAAGTGAAAGGTTGCTGACAGTGATAGTAACATGACTGATTCAGGGCCTGATTTGTAGAATATCTGGGTTTAAGATGATCAATGAAAAGCAAGGAAGGATGGAAACACAGCCTTGAAAATCATACATGGTGGTATATGTTCTAAACAAAACTGGGGGGGGGGTAGAAAATATAATTAACCGCCATGTGGGTGCTGGGGATCGAATCTGGGTCCTCTGCAAGAGCAGTCGGTGCTCTTTTTTTTTTTTTTTTTTTTTTTTATGTGTGTATGAATGTACTGTCTGCATGCAGGTCTTGTGCACCCGTGTCGTGCATGCCATGGAGGTCAGGAGAGGGTGTCGGATTCCCCTGGAACTGAAGTTCTCCCGAATGGAGTTACAGGACAGTTCTCGCACCATATGGTTACTGGGGATCTCGATCCGGGTCCTCTGCAAGAGCACTCAGCGCTCTTAACCTGTAGGCAATCTCTCTGTAACTCCAATTCCAGGAGAACTCCAGTTCCAGGGGAATCACACACCCTCTTCTGACCACCGCGGCATTGCATGACACGGAGTGCACAACCTGCATGCAGACAGTACATTCATACACATAGAAAATAAAATAAATAAAATAAAAAAATAATAGAAAATATAATTAAACATTTCAAGGCTGACTTGACAACATGAGACTCTGTCTCAACAAAACACAATGGAAAACAGCCTTGGCAATTGAGTATAGGCAAATGCATACTCGCTTCCTGAGGACAGTACTAATGACAAGCAGATGGCTTCGTTCCTCAACGAGGATAGAAAAGCAAAATAAATGGTTGCAAGTAGAGAGTGAAAATAATATAGATGATAATATTAAAAGCGAATCAGAGTTAATAACAAACTTTCTGCTCAAAATGAACCCTGAACCAAAATTACGAATAAATATTATGAATGAAATAAAATATTAAAAAATCTATTCTTACATTGTCTCTGGTTAAATTTTACTAGTCAGAGGGTCTGGAAAAAGTTAATATATATATATTATATATATTATATATATTTAAGAAGATTAATACTGTAATTTATGTTATGATTGAAATGTAAAATTAGCTTTTAAAACATAATAACGTTAAGATTTGAAAGTACAGCTAGCTTTTCAAAACAACTGATTGGAATTGAAATATCAACTATGAAATCAGTATTTACCAGAAAATATAATTGTCATTCAAATTGCCTGTGAGGAGGTAATTACTGAATCGAAATAAAATATTCAGTAATTAATTCAGAATTCACCAAATACCTGAACACTTTTTCTTTTTTTTTTTTTATTTATTTCTGTATGTTATCAATGACTGTCTCATGGAGGTCTGTGCAACCCGTGTCGTGCATGCCGCGGAGGTCAGAAAGAGGTCTCGGATTCCCCTGGGCTGGAGTTCTCCTGGAATCAGACGGCTCTCGGCCGCCATATGGGTGCTGGAATCGAACCCGGGTCCTCTGCAAGAGCGGTCGGCACTCCCAACCGCTAGCCATCTCTCCAGCCCACACTTTTCTTATAGGTAAGAGCAAAAAAGGAGAGTATAGACCTTATACACTTACTTAAAAGTGGAAATGCAAGGATACAGGAAATCCTGTTGCAATAATTGAAACATAATTACCTTGAGTTTAGGAAATAAATTCCAACTCTGAAGACTAATTGAGTCAAATAAATCCACACTAAACACATTGTAGAAATACTGAAGAAAAAAGTATAACAAAAACGCATCAAGTTTTTTTTTAAAAAAATGGCAATAATTAATATTGATTGCAATTAAATTGGACTAGCCTCTGAAGAGCAAATTTTCATTTACCCAATTTATGTATTTGCCAATCCTGTAGTATTTCCTTGACATTGATATGGATGTTCTAAACAAGTATGTGAGGAATAAAAAGGCTACTCCCGTTTAGTTTTTCCTGTACTGGTTGAAGAACTAGCAAATCTGGAATACATTAAAAAGCATGACAAAATTTTAAATTTAATGTGTAATCTATTCTACAATTACAAGAAGAGTAAAGATTTATTAGTCACATGAAATTCCAGAGCTTATCTTTGACTTAATATCATGTAAGGTGTACTACAGGGCAATATTGATTACACATATATAATATGCATTGGTGAAAAATGCTATAAAAAGAGCAACATTCATTTCAATAAATGAAAAAGTGTCTTCATTGTTTTTTAAATCAATCAGATGTAATTAGGAGCACATGCTTTTATTTTTTTTTAATTTTTTTTATTAATTATTTCCGTATGTGTATGAATGTACTGCTGCATGCAAGTTTGTGCACCCGTGTTGTGCAATGCCGGGGAGGTCAGAAGAGGGTGTCGGATTCCCCTGGAAACTGGAGTTCTCCTGGAATTGGAGTTTCGGAAGGTTCTCGGCCGCCATGTGGGTGCTGGGGATCGAACCGGGGTCCTCTGTAAGAGCGGTCGGCGCTCTTAACCGCTAGGCCATCTCTCCAGCCCCCAGGAGCATATGCTTTTAAAGGATGAAACACTATTCAGAACAGTGAGGCAAATTCAAGCATGAAGCAGAGGCTCAGAGTCCTTGACCTACACAGGAGAAAGAGAGATCTTTGATACAAGAGACATTTACCAAGTACAGACGAAGGAAAAATATTGATTCTTCCTTTCCTGCAGAAGGTCCCTGCTATTCCCAAATAAGCCCCTCAACCCCCTGGAGCGAAGAGCAGGGATATGGTGACAATGACTCACTCCGGAGATTATAGTCTTATGCAAACATCAGTTTACTTTGCCAAGGACTTAGGTTTATACAGACAAAAAGTTGGCAGCCATTAGAAATCCCTGGCAGGATCAGCATTCCAAGAGAAGGTTTTGAAAAGTGAGACATGTGACCTTATTAGAGAGAAGTTGGGAGAGGGCTTACAAAAAGGACCTGTGTAAATGTAGATAATAATTAAAGGTCACTGATGAAGATCTCCCTTTTAAGAAAAAAGGGATTTTCGACAACACCACACACAAAAAAAAAAAAAAAAAAAAAAAAAGTTGTTGGGCCTGGTGCCGCCCTAATCCCAGCACTCCAGAGGAAAAGGCAGATTTGAGTTAAAGGTCATCCTGGTCTACATAGTGAGTTCCGGACAAGCTGGGGCTACAGGGAGACCCTGTTCTCAAACACATACACACACACACACACACAAAGAATAAGGGGACTTAGTGTCTGAGTGTACAGCTGGTCTCTTATCAGCCCTGTGTGTTCTGCCTGGCAGGGTTTTGTGAAGAGACTTGTTCACCCCTTCTACCTACTAAGACATAGCTGCCTTCCAAGTTTCCTGAGCTACACTTATTCCAAGTTAAATCATCCTAGTCACCAACACATTTCCATTGCAATTCCTTATTTGTGTTATCACTACTCATAAATGGACCCTCACTAAAGCATGTAGAAATTATTCCCTTTTCCCAATTTAAATGAAAAAGGAGAAAAGGTCTTAGAAATACAGTAACCAAAAGAAGAAAAACAATTGTAATTTCTTTACCTTGTATTATATGCACAAAATTCCTGCTTAAACAAATGAACTGAACATTTTCAAAAATATTAGATAATAAATACTGTCATAATCTGTCCTGGCAGAAGGCATGAACTGGGTTGGGATGGGGCAGGGAGAGGTGAATGTGTCTAAATTAGACTGAAAAAAAAAGTATGAAATGTACAAATCATCAAAAAGTATTTAAAAAAATAAATAAAACTAACAGAAATAAAACTAACCCCATACAGACTAACAAATATATAGTCTACCTTGAAACTAAGGAAACTAAGATGATCTATGAGTTAGAACATGCTTCATTATAAATTAGAGTCAAGGCACATTTGAGTTTAGCTGAGTATTCCATTTTTCAAAGATTGATATAAGCTGTCTGAAAATTAACAAGTTCTTCTGTATTTGCTAGGTATACTTTTATTCTGAGATTTATTTTGTATCACATTAAAGTATAGCACATTTTGCTACTAATTATGCAGTTCTTTTGAAAATTTCTGAAGACCCCTGACCAAAGCTTATTCTCAACTTTCAGTCACCTACATCAAGGAATTAATTTATTTCCCAAGAGAGTTTATATTATATGTGCAATTATTTATTACAATGTGACACTTTATGTTATATGAATAAATACCAGCATAGATATTTAATATTTTCAGAAAATGAGGAGTAATAAAAGTTATACTTTTAAATATTCATGTTTATTTACTGTTGGTAAAACATATCAATTACTCATGAAAATCCATCAACTAATAATCATGTCATTCCAAATATGTAATTCTAGTTTCAAAAATGAACTTGGAAGGCTGGGGAGATGACACAACCATTATAGGCTCAAGCTCACAACCAAAAACTGAACTAAAATAAAATGATTTTAATGGAACTATGTTGCTAAAACAAAAATTACAAAGTTAAAGTATTTCAATGTACTAGCAAAATTTTCCATTGTTATTTTATAATATTAACTTATTTTCAAAATAAACATTGCCATATTCTTTGCTTATTCAACTATAAGTTGTAGTATATAGTAAACATTGAAAAATTCTCCTGATCTNCAACTCAGCCTCCCCAGGAATAGCCAGGATTATATAAATGTACCAACACCTGGATCTCTCTTTTTTTTTTTTTTAATTTTTTATTTATTTCTGTATGTGTATCAATGCACTGTCTGCATGCAGGTCTGTGCACCCGTGTCGTGCAATGCCGCGGAGGTCAGAAGAGGGTCTCGGATTCCCCTGGAGCTGGAGTTCTCCTGGAATCAGACGGCTCTCGGCCGCCATATGGGTGCTGGGAATCGAACCCGGGTCCTCTGCAAGAGCGGTCGGCACTCCCAACCGCTAGGCCATCTCTCCAGCCCACACTTTTCTTATAGGTAAGAAGCAAAAAGGAGAGTATAGACCTTATACACTTACTTAAAAGTGGAAATGCAAGGATACAGGAAATCCTGTTGCAATAATTGAAACATAATTACCTTGAGTTTAGGAAATAAATTCCAACTCTGAAGACTAATTGAGTCAAATAAATCCACACTAAACACATTGTAGAAATACTGAAGAAAAAATATAACAAAAACAGCATCAAGTTTTCTTTTTAAAAAAATGCAATATATTAATATTGATTGCAATTAAATTGGACTAGCCTCTGAAGAGCAAATTTTCATTTACCCAATTTATGTATTTGCCAATCCTGTAGTATTTCCTTGACATTGATATGGATGTTCTAAACAAGTATGTGAGGAATAAAAAGGCTACTCCCGTTTAGTTTTTCCTGTACTGGTTGAAGAACTAGCAAATCTGGAATACATTAAAAAGCATGACAAAATTTTAAATTTAATGTGTAATCTATTCTACAATTACAAGAAGAGTAAAGATTTATTAGTCACATGAAATTCCAGAGCTTATCTTTGACTTAATATCATGTAAGGTGTACTACAGGGCAATATTGATTACACATATATAATATGCATTGGTGAAAAATGCTATAAAAAGAGCAACATTCATTTCAATAAATGAAAAAGTGTCTTCATTGTTTTTTAAATCAATCAGATGTAATTAGGAGCACATGCTTTTATTTTTTTTTAATTTTTTTTATTAATTTTATTTCCGTATGTGTATGAATGTACTGTCTGCATGCAAGTTTGTGCACCCGTGTTGTGCAATGCCGGGGAGGTCAGAAGAGGGTGTCGGATTCCCCTGGAACTGAAGTTCTCCCGGAATTGGAGTTACAGACAGTTCTCAGCTGCCATGTGGTTACTGGGGATCGATCCCGGGTCCTCTGCAAGAGCACTCAGCGCTCTTAACCGCTAGGCAATCTCTCTGTAACTCCAATTCCAGGAGAACTCCAGTTCCAGGGGAATCACACACCCTCTTCTGACCACCGCGGCATTGCATGACACGAGTGCACAAACCTGCATGCAGACAGTACATTCATACACATAGAAAATAAATAAATAAAATAAAAAAATAATAGAAAATATAATTAACATTTCAAGGCTGACTTGACAACATGAGACTCTGTCTCAACAAAACACAATGGAAAACAGCCTTGGCAATTGAGTATAGGCAAATGCATACTCGCTTCCTGAGGACAGTACTAATGACAAGCAGATGGCTTCGTTCCTCAACGAGGATAGAAAAGCAAAATAAATGGTTGCAAGTAGAGAGTGAAAATAATATAGATGATAATATTAAAAGCGAATCAGAGTTAATAACAAACTTTCTGCTCAAAATGAACCCTGAACCAAAATTACGAATAAATATATGAATAAATAAAATATTAAAAAATCTATCTTACATTGTCTCTGGTTAAATTTTACTAGTCAAGAGGGTCTGGAAAAAGTTAATATATATATATATATATATATATTATATATATATTTAAGAAGATTAATACTGTAATTTATGTTATGATTGAAATGTAAAATTAGCTTTTAAAACATAATAACGTTAAGATTTGAAAGTACAGCTAGCTTTTCAAAACAACTGATTGGAATTGAAATATCAACTATGAAATCAGTATTTACCAGAAAATATAATTGTCATTCAAATTGCCTGTGAGGAGGTAATTACTGAATCGAAATAAAATATTCAGTAATTAATTCAGAATTCACCAAATACCTGTATACACTTTTCTTTTTTTTTTTTTTTTATTTATTTCTGTANAGTTGTTGGGCCTGGTGCCGCCCTAATCCCAGCACTCCAGAGGAAAAGGCAGATTTGAGTTAAAGGTCATCCTGGTCTACATAGTGAGTTCCAGGACAGCTGGGGCTACAGGGAGACCCTGTCTCAAACACATACACACACACACACACACAAAAGAATAAGGGGACTTAGTGTCTGAGTGTACAGCTGGTCTCTTATCAGCCAGTGGTTTGCTGCCTGGCAGGGTTTTGTGAAAGACTCTGTTCACCCCTTCTAACCTACCTAAGACATAGCTGCCTTCCAAGTTTCCTGAGCTACACTTATTCCAAGTTAAATCATCCTAGTCACCAACACATTTCCATTGCAATTCCTTATTTGTGTTATCACTACTCATAAATGGACCCTCACTAAAGCATGTAGAAATTATTCCCTTTTCCCAATTTAAATGAAAAGGAAGAAAGGTCTTAGAAATACAGTAACCAAAAGAAGAAAAACAATTGTAATTTCTTTACCTTGTATTATATGCACAAAATTCCTGCTTAAACAAATGAACTGAACATTTTCAAAAATATTAGATAATAAATACTGTCATAATCTGTCCTGGCAGAAGGCATGAACTGGGGTGGGATGGGGGCAGGGAGAGGGGAATGTGTCTAAATTAGACTGAAAAACAAAGTATGAAATGTACAAATCATCAATAAAAGTATTTAAAAAAATAAATAAAACTAAACAGAAATAACTAACCCCATACAGACTAACAAATATATAGTCTACCTTGAAACTAAGGAAACTAAGATGATCTATGAGTTAGAACATGCTTCATTATAAATTAGAGTCAAGGCACATTTGAGTTTAGCTGAGTATTCCATTTTTCAAAGATTGATATAAGCTGTCTGAAAATTAACAAGTTCTTCTGTATTTGCTAGGTATACTTTTATTCTGAGATTTATTTTGTATCACATTAAAGTATAGCACATTTTGCTACTAATTATGCAGTTCTTTTGAAAATTTCTGAAGACCCCTGACCAAAGCTTATTCTCAACTTTCAGTCACCTACATGCAAGGAATTAATTTATTTGCCCAAGAGAGTTTATATTATATGTGCAATTATTTATTACAATGTGACACTTTATGTTATATGAATAAATACCAGCATAGATATTTAATATTTTCAGAAAATGAGGAGTAATAAAAGTTATACTTTTAAATATTCATGTTTATTTACTGTTGGTAAAACATATCAATTACTCATGAAAATCCATCAACTAATAATCATGTCATTCCAAATATGTAATTCTAGTTTCAAAAATGAACTTGGAAGGCTGGGGAGATGACACAACCATTATAGGCTCAAGCTCACAACCAAAAACTGAACTAAAATAAAATGATTTTAATGGAACTATGTTGCTAAAACAAAAATTACAAAGTTAAAGTATTTCAATGTACTAGCAAAATTTTCCATTGTTATTTTATAATATTAACTTATTTTCAAAATAAACATTGCCATATTCTTTGCTTATTCAACTATAAGTTGTAGTATATAGTAAACATTGAAAAATTCTCCTGGCTTATCGGCATGCCAAAAATCTGAAGGTGACTGACCTCCCCTATCATGAGAATGCTTTATTGGCAGCATGTATGATTACCCTGGGGTGAATCTTTGGATCATGATTTGTTCTCTGAAAATTCTTAGCAGGATGGGAAGGAATCATAACAGCTGACAAAAATACACTTTATTTAATTTGAACTTCATTCAAAAGACGCTTATTTTATTTACTGAAATTAAAACGTAATTAATCCTATAAGTTAGAAATGTTTTCTTCCATCCATTCATTAGTGATCGCAGCTTTTAAAGTCAATAGCTAAGGAAGATGACAGTAATAATTAGCTTATTCGGTCAGTTTTAAAAGGAAAATTATGATTTACATATGTATTTCCATTGCAAAACTTAATACATATTCAAATCAGATATAAATTTGATATCCATTTAAGTGGAAAACTACAGGGTATGTGCTCAATTTTATTTATATCAAACATGGTATTTAAAGGTACTAATCATTAATGATGAATAGCATAAAAGCTCAAGCTGTAGAATCAAACTGAACTGAGTGTAATTGTGAGATCTGCCACTTTCTCCAGACATTGAACATCTGCAAAAACATCAGTATATCAGTATTGCTGGGGAAAGTGTCTCATCCTTAATCACCTCATGTGGGAAGCAAGAGTTTAGGTGTAAAATTGAAGGAAGCCAGCCTGGGTTACTTTGTGTGTTCTAGGTGAGTCTTTAAACAAAGAAATAAACAAATAAAACACTTAATAAAGATTGTTAATATTCATATACTTTGATTTTATGAGAATTAAATGAAAGATACAAACAGAATTGGTGCAGGTAATGGTAACAAATACAAGCCATTAGGAGAGGTTAAACACATTTCGTACAAAATGTATAGATTTTTGCATTGGAACTTAACTCAAGCTAATATTTAAACTACATTGTAAAGACATGAATGCATATGTATGGATATATCATAACAGGTACATTCTATGAAATTATATATGAGAATATATAATATATTTTATTTATTTATTTATTTATTTATTTATTTATTTATTTATTTATTTGTATGAATGTACTGTCTGCATTTAGGTTTGTGCACCCGTGTCGTGCAATGCTGCGGAGGTCAGAAGAGGGTGTCGGATTCCCCTGGAACTGGAGTTCTCCTGGAATTGGAGCTACAAATGGTTCTCAGCCGCCATGTGGGTGCTGGGGATGGAACCTGAGTCCTCTGCAAGAACAGTCTGCACTCTTAACCACTAGGCCATCTCTCCAGCCGCGAGAATGTATAATATATAGATGTATAATTAGAGGTGGTTATGATAGTATGGATTAATTCCTTCATAAAATAAAACAAGGCCATTCGTAGAACATTATTGAAGACTTACATACAAATTTATGAATGTTTCAAATTTTAATTCATTTGATCTTAATTTATTATTAAAATCATGAATAAACAAATAAAATAACAAAACTGTTATTTCTGTTTGAACATTTTGTTGCCATATTCTCAACTGACAAATGATATTTTTTTTTATATTCCTCTTTTAATTAATATTTTTTTTTAGTCAGTCTCCATGTAATCACTGTAGGACTGGGACCAGCCTGTTCTTAATCTCACAGAAATGTACTTGCATTTTCCTCCCAAGTGCTGGAATTAAAGATGTGCACCACCTCTCCATATAGGCTTCTTTTTTTTTTTTTTTTCTTTAAACAACTCTAAGGACAGTCAATTTTAATACCTGACATGCAATAAGTCTCCACATGCTCCTTTTTTTTGTCAAATTTCACACACAAATACCCTTAAAACTAAAAATAAATACAATGATTGTAAATAATAATTATGGCTACAAGTCATTGTCTTTTAGGCCATATATATATATATATATATATATATATATATATATATATATGTATATGGCATAAATATAGGCATTTATGACAAACATTAGTGAACAGTCACAGTTTACCTCAACAAAAATAAAAACTTCCAAACTCAGTATAGAGAGAGCTACTTCATATAGCATTTCAGTTTTAATTTTGGGGGAATCTTCCTGCAGTTGGTAATGTTTATATTAATTTCTATCATTCTTAGTAGAATCAGAGTATAAGATGCTGACATCTTTTGTGCACATTTTCTAGTTTTGATTTTCAATTATAACTAGTCTAACCTAATCAAACTGATATAATATTTTATTTAACAGATGATTAGACTTGGTTAACATTTTACATTGTCTAATCATTGTCCATTTATATCTCTTACTTTGAAATAATGATATTAAGGTTATTTGTCAAATTTTCAGATTGCTTAATATTTGTTGTTGAGTTAATGAATTCCTTACATTGTCTGTATAAGAGTTACTAAGTGATTGATTTATAAATGTAAATTTTCCATTCTGAAGACAGTCTCTTCCTGCTGTTGCTGTTAATTGTTTCCTTTGCGGCACAAATTCTTACCATCATATGATTCCTATAATCTCAAATTTACATATTAAATAATTATTTTGCTTATTCAATCTGTTGCCTGTACTTTTGAGACCTTGGTAAAAATTTATTTGGCCAATTTTGGTTTTTCAAAGTATTCCTTTCAATTTTTATATTCTTTTTTGTTTGTCTTTTCCTTTTTTTTTTTTTTTTTTTTTTTTTTTTTTTTGGTCTTTTCAAGACAGGGTCTCCCTGTTGCCCCAGCTGTCCTGGTTCTCGCTTTGTAGACCAGGCTGGCCTTGAACTCACAAAGATCCACCTGCCTCTGCCTCCCAAGTGCTAGGATTAAAGGGGTGCGCCACCACACCCAGCACTGTCTTTTCCTTTTTTATAAAATAATTTTATTGATGTTTCGTGTGTTTCATACATCATTTCTCAGTCCAATTTAGACACATTCCCTTTTCCATGTCCCCCACCCAATCCCAGTTCTTCTAGTAAGTTTTGTTATTTTCTTTAAAATGTATATCAAGTCTAGAACTCTTAGGTACACATTCTTTCTTATCTCATTTTTTAAAATTTTTGACAATTTTCTTATAACAATCTCAATTTACCTATACTGTAGTTTCCCAAAGCAGATTGGCAAAGTTAAGATATCCCTTGGTACTTCTAAACTATGGTAATAATTATATTGGTTTAGTTCCGGGAAGGTATGATATTAAAACGAGAGCAGTTTCTTCCCCAGTCCTGCTTCCCCAAGCATCATCAGCACTATAAAACTTTTCTTTCATCTTCTCTTCTTAAACATTTCCCAAGCCTGCTTAAGCCCTTTCTAACTATTGCTGTATCTTCTGACAAGGTACCAGGGGACTAATACCCTGGTAATGTGCTCGCTGACTTAGCTTCACATCTACACTAGGCCTAAAGTTCTGTCTCTAAACTGTCTTTCCATTTCACATCTCAATTACCATTTCTACTAAGGAGATATAAAAACAGAAATCTGTCTGCTGAGATCAGGATTAGACAAAATGAGAGAATTTTAATTCTCTCCAAATTCTTCCTTCAATCTAACTCGTGAAAGAACATTCTCGCCTATTATTTTTTTAGTTTAATTTTTTTATGATTTTGTTCATCCATACAATATTATCAAAGTATAGTCTGCCTGCTAATACATATGCTAAGACTAGGGAGCAAATACCTCAGATTGAAATATCACTTCAGATTAACTGGCATCCATAGTCTATTGAGATTTCCAGGCTACAAAAATGGCATATCTCTATGGTTACTCATATAATCTTTGTTTTATTTCACAATTTTTATCTATTTCACATTTTTTAAATTTATTTCAAGAATTTGTACCTTTTATCATGTAGATTTTAGCCATATTAGTCATCTTAATACCTAAAAACAGCATTTTATTTGGTTGGCTAGTTGTGGAGGAACACAATTACTATGATGACTATAATTATAATACCTGGAAGAATCATATATTTAGTTGCACAGCCTGTAATACTTTGCAGGATTCTGTCTCCAGAACTATATAGAAGTTATCAAGCTTAGAAGCAAGGGAAAATTATATCAAGTTGCAAATTCTCATGTTTAGAAAGTACACTTGCTAGGTGTGGTGGTGCATGCCTTTAATCCAGGCACTCAGGAGGCAGAGACAGATGGATCTCTGTGAGTTCAAGGCCAGCCTGGTCTACAGAGCGAGATCCAGGCCAGCTGGGGCTACAGGGGAGACCCTGTCTCAAAAATACCAAAAACCAGAAGGTGAACTTAAATTCACAAAATGCCACTGATTGAGGTGTGTTGATCTTCTATCCTCTATCTATGAACAACTCACTTCTTATTTCTGGGGTATTATTCTGATTTATGTTTTCCATAATTATCATATTTTATGTGTTTTCTTATTAATTTGTTTTTAAATTTATTTTTCTTGACTTAGCTGAACAGTAAGAGCATATTCATTTGGTATCCATGCATAATTCTGGATATTTACTGTTATTTTTTCTAGATGCAGGGGGTCAGCTGTTAGTTTTTCAAACAAAACATAAGTAGAGAAATCTATAACTCATCATACATAAGAAGTACATTTTGAATGGGGTTGGAATTTTAATGTAAAGAAAGTTATTTATTGTCAATTAATGTATAAATTGGTAATTTTATAACCTTGGGGAAACAAAGAACATTTTCTTCATTGTGTTGCAATATATAAAGCATAAAATTTTGCCACTTTAAACCTTTCATGTATGCATTTCAGTTATGTTAAATGTATTCACATGGCTGTGCTATTTAAACTCTGAAACTTTATATTCATTAAATACCATCTCTCTACTTCCATGTTCCCCAAACCAATCTTCTACTTTATATGCTAATTATCTGCATACATTAGGAATCTTACAAAATTGGAATCATACAGGAAACAATTTTTAATACTATGTAAGCTTTGATGTTACAATATAAGATATTTAATTATATGCACTAAGAAAGAAATTCTAAATTCCTAACTCTCCTACAAAATGTTGGAAATTAGTACCTTAAATAAGATATGGTTAATATGTTAAAGCACCTAGAAATATTCTAAAAATAATGTAATAATTACTGTAAATCTGTTCTAGGATTGTAGCTCAGTGATAGCAGTTCTTTATCAGATACAAATGCCAATATTAATTCCACACACACACACACACACACACACACACACACACACACATCTAAATCAAACCACAAGAGAACAGCCCAATTTTGGGGGGCAGATATTTACAAAAGTACAAACATCAATGTTTGTTGCCCATTTGCAAAACCATTATGTTGATTTCATTAGATTTAGAATTTAAAGCACAGTACAATATATTTTCCCATATATTAGCTGGACAGTCTTCAAACAGTGTTTGTGTGAGGAGAACAGGCTTGTGTGATCCACTGCTTAGGGAACTATAATTAGATCAGCAATATTGAAAAACAGATTGGTTTTAGATACTAGGATACTTCAGTTGCACACATTTGGACAAAGGGTAGCTCAATGCTTCCCTATCACTTTGAAGACAGGGATAATAGTATATAAACATGTTTTTTGAAATCTCTAATATCCTTCAACAAAATGAATAAAATATTTTGCAAACATTTTGGGAGAGATATTAGACAGGGTATATCTAATATCCTTCAACAAAAGAGGAATAAAATGTTTGGCAAACATTTTGGGAGGGATATTAGACATGGTATAACTTATAAAAATGCCAAGGATTTTTTTTTAAATCACAAGATATGTACATTATTACTCATGTGCATAAATAGAATCAATGCATGCAAATATAAATTTTATTTTACAAATATGAACATTGGGTAGATTTTATATAAATATATGATAAAGTTCAGTTATAACTTCTGCATGTATTTAGCTGTGAAAACAAGTAATATAGTTTGGAAGAGAATCTACAGACTGAAGGAAATTGCAGGGAAAGTAGAATTTTAAAAGTTGTATCAGTGTTTAGTAAGTCAGTCAGTCAATTTTTTCTAGTTAGATTTATTTAACTCATAATTTCACAATTTCCTTTTCCCATAACAGCTGATTAATACTCCATTTTGTAAATATATCACATTCTAATTTATTGATTCATCACTTGGTGGATGTCTAGGTTATTTCCATTTCCTGACTATTATGAATAGAAGAGGAAAGCTCTGTAGTAGCAGAAAGAGATGTTTGAGAATAATGACAGAGCTGTTCAGACAATAATGTGGAAAATCTGTTTCTTTCCTTTTGAGGAACATCCACATTGATTTGATAATGCATGCATTTATACCAGCAGTGAATAAGTGATTCTCTTTCCCAACATCCAAGCTAGTATTTGTAACATTTTATTTAAATTTCGTCCATTCTGACTGGGCTTAAGATGAAATATGAAAATAACTTTGGATATTCCTGAGGTAAAGATGTTGAATACTTTGTAAAATACTTCTCAGCCATTTCCATTTCATGTGTTTTGTTTTGTTGAAATTTTTTAATTTTAAAATTATTTTATTGTATTTTGTGCATTTCTTATAATAAATCTTAATCAAATTTAGAAATGCTTACTGATCAAAACCACCCTACCCTTCATAAGATTTCATGCATTTTATCATATAATTTAAATCTTACCTAGGAATGCAGTTGTATTTCAGTCTATGTTTGTCCACTGGAGTCTAGTAAGCCTATTTGGAGATACTCCCTTAAAGATCTTCTCTCATTCATCTAGAAGTAATCGGTTGTCAATATAATATCTGCTATGTTTGGAGCCTGCTCATCATTTTCCCTGTTCTGTGCTGGATTTCCTTCTGATTTAGTCAGTGTGGATCTTGTGCATGCTGTCACTGTGGTTGTAAGTATATATGAACAATGTTCCCAGTTGTCTGAAAGCCTTTGTTTCCTTATACTCATATACACCAACCCTTGCACCTGTAATCTTACCAGTCCTCTTCTGCAATGATCCCTGAGGCCTGGGTTAGTGAGGTTTAATATCGGAGTCCTATCTAAGGACTAAACCACTTATGACATGAAATAAAAATTTCCTTAATCTTTTGCAATTCTCTAAAACTAAGCCTGTTGTGGCTGGCTGTGTGCATCACACTTTGTTATATGAGAAATCACCACTTGTGAGAGTTGAGCGAGTATTAGTATTCTTTCTTTTTTTTAATTTTTTTTATTAATTTTTATTTATTTCTATATGTGTATGAATGTACTGTCTGCATGCAAGTCTGCGCACCCGTGTCGTGCAACACCGCGGAGGTCAGAAGAGGTCTCGGATTCCCCTGGAACTGGAGTTCTCCTGGAATTGGAGTTTCAGACAGTTCTCAGCCGCCATGTGGGTGCTGGGGATCGAACCCGGGTCCTCTGCAAGAGCGGTCGGCGCTCTTAACTGCTAGGCCATCTCTCCAGCCCCTAATATTCTTTCTATATCCCATTCCCTTATGTTCTATAAACCTTAGGTTTAGATGCTCCACTGTACATGTGTCACATATGTGTGGATATTTCTTAGACATATATCTGTGTGTGTGACCGGTTGTGGAACTCTGTAATGGGTTCCATTTGTCGCAGAAAAGAAAAGCTTCTTTGATGGGTGGTGTACACTGTACTTGTATGTAAATATAAGATCCATATTTTGTAGAGAGTAAGATATTTAATTAGCCTAGAGATATACTAGAAATAGGGCTTTCTCTAGCGTCTATGACTGCACCAACCATGTGAATTTGACTATAATTAGAGTTCCACCCATGAGTTCCCTCCCACTGAAAAAGTTTCAAGTCCAATTAAGTAGCCATTCAATGTCCCATAGATAAAAATACTGTTACCTCACCAATAAGAATAGTTTGTTATGCTACTCTCGGTTATTAGTCTTTGAAGCTGGAGTTGGACCTTTAACTTTTTTTCTCTATTAGTAGCTTGCATTGTATCCTCTAAAAGATTAGAGCTAGTTTATACCAAAAGGGAAATGGTGTAATGGATGGTATTCAACTGGAAGGGAAGAAAGAAGGACATACACGCAACATTATCAAGGGGAAAATGGGGCTACTTAATCTGGGATGGAATAGGGAGTTTAGATAGGAAGATAGAAGAGGGATAAATAAAACTTAGCTAGGGGAAAAATCCAGAAAGAAACATATGACTTCACCTCCACCTCCAAAAAATACACATACATGTGTAGACCTAACAAAGAACATAGTGCCAGAGAGAAGAAACTTTCCTTGAATTGTTGATCAGGGTAGTCTAAAGACACAAACAGCACAGACTACCACCCAGACTTAACGGTAAGACTATATTGGTGAGGTCACTATATACTTCAGACACAGGACTTGGAGTCCTAGAGCTGGAACTGATCTAGAAATCTCCCTGAATAAATTTTTTGTAACTGGAAGTCTTTGTAGCACCATATGACAGGGAACTTGGTGTGTATGTAGAACAGGATGGACTCTGTGTTACAGAGACCTACCTGGCCCTGCTTCCAAAGTGATAGATTAAAGGTATATGCCTGTTACCATATGTTGCATTTCATCTTCTAAGTACTTTCTGTTTAATTCATTGCCCAGAGTTGTTATTGTGATTTTTTTTCTTGACATTTAGCATTTTGTGATCTTTGAATGCTCCCGCTACTAACCCTCTCTCAGTTACAAAGCTAGTAAAGATTTTCCCTATTTTGCCATTTTCTTCTTCTCTAGAATGATGGTGCCTTTTTCTGTATGGATGTATTTTACTTTCTTGATTTCCAATTTTTCAGTTATCAGTCAATGTTGATTGATAACCTTAATTTTAGATATACAATGCTATACGTATAATTTAAAAAACATAAATACTATACATTCTGAGGAGGAATGATTCCTCATGTAATTTCTTAAACTTTAGATAAGTAAAATTATTTTATAACTTAAAATACAAGAAAACAAATGATACCAAATTCTGGGGAGGTTGTACGGAAAGGGGAACACTCATCCACTGCTGGTGGGAATATAAACTGGTACAATCACTATGGAAAACAGTGTGGAGAAACCTTAAAAGATTCAAAATGGGCCTACCACCTGATCCATTCATACCACTCCTGGGTATATACCCACAAAACTCATCCTACAGCAGAGATACATGCACAGCCATGTTTACTGCAGCTCTTCATAATACCGAAGAGATGGAACCAACCCAAGTTCCACTCAACCAAGGAGTGGCTAGAGAAAATGTGGTACATCTACACAATGGAGTTGTATGCAGCAATAAAGAAAGATGTCATCATGAAATTTGCAGGCAAATAGATGGAACTAGAAGTTATTATGTTAAGTGAAGTAACACCATCCCAGAAAAACAAAAGGTGAATGGTATCCCTCATCTGTGGATGATAGCACCAAGTAACTAGTTGTAAAGCAAACTGAGCAACATTAATGTTACATTCTTCATTATCTGAAAGAAATTGTGCTCTTATAATGTGAATCCCTTAACAGGTTCTAAAAGTAACCTGTCATTTGTTTTCAGACTTTGGGAATTTGGTATACAGGTGGAGGGTATGTACGCATATTTTAGAGTAATATAAAATCAAAAGGGAAAAATGTGAATACTGAAATATGATTTGGAAATAACATACAGTTTGTTTTCAGATGACATAATTTTAGTATAGGTGAGAAAAAAAGAACTGAGACAAAAAAAAAAAAAAAGACTGAAAAGGTGAAGTTCTCCCAAAACCAATAATCCTCTGCTTTGAAAAAACTTTGGAAAGTCTCAGAAAAAGATTTATGACATGGCACATAAAATAAAGTTGTAATTAATTAAAAAAACTTATGAGATGTATGGCAGAATGCATGAACTCAGGCGGGGTCGGGGGCATAGAAAAGGAAATGAGTCTAAAGTGGACTGAGAAATGATGTATGATGTACAAAAACATTTAATAACAATAAAATATATTTTAAAAGCATAAATTCAGTGACTAAAGAGAGAAAAACCACTTATATGAAATAAAGTTTTCCTTAATCTTACTCAATTCTCCAATAGAGGAAATATAATCTTCAACTTTTGGCAGAGTGCACTTCAATCCTAATAAACTTATCTTGGTCTGTTTCTCTGCATTTATATTTTCAGTTTCAAAGAAATAAATATTTTAGCATAGTAGTTGGGCATTATTCTTTCTCTGAAAACTTTCTCAAAAAAAAAAGTACAGTAAGTATAAAAATAAGTTTGAAGTAAAGACAAGGCTTGGATTAGAGCAACTTTGCAAAGCTGTGGATTCCTGTGACAATGCCAAATTAAGCCTGCTTGTGAGCAGGGAAAACTTTGAGAGGAATAGCAATGGCCAGTTACTAATAGACATGCATTTAACACAGGAACTAGAGAGGAAGAAAGATACCAAATTACACACCTCATCCAAACTCTGTAAGTCCTGAGTATTATTTAGCTCTTATCAATAATTAAATATAAACCCTAGAGAAATACCAAAATTGACTTATTGCCTTTCTTTTGTACACAATTAAGATAATGTTATTTTTCTCTAACATGTTTTGGGCTTTTATTTAATGAAGGTATAAAAGGAAAACATTTTGTCCTTTGGTTTTCTAACAGTATAAGAAAATAATGCCAGATTGAATTGTTTTCAAAGAAAGTAATATGAAAAACTCTATAACTGGACTATTACGCACAAGGTGTTACAAAATTAGTGTATGTGATGTTAAACTAAACTGGTTTGGGAGATTTTTTTTTTTTTTCTGGCCTTTTTTGCGCAGTTCTATAGTCCCTTTGGTATAGAACTTACTATGTAGAGCCAGGCTGCTTTTGGAACAACTTTTCCCAGGGATATTCCCTTCTTCTGCTCCCAAGTGCCAACATCCACAGCTGACTTCAACAGTTTTTTTTAATACATAGGCTACAAATTCTGTTTTGAAAATCCCTTTTTTTCTAATGCTTTGATTATTTAGCTGTATTAATTCTGAGTAGAAATTTCAAATGTGTTGGCAGATATGACTAACACATTTATTTGCTATATATGTCAATAAGATTCTGAAATAACATATACTAGCTATATTTAAATGCTTAGACATTTACTTGTTTTCGCTTTTTAAAATTATATGTGTTATTTCTAATTATATAATTATATAATATATATATAATTATATATATATATATACAAGATTATGTTACAAATCGAATAAAGACCCATGTCCCCCTCCCAACCCTCCCCACCATATTCGCCCTTTCATTCAGTTCTTTGATGCAGTCTTTTCTGTTGCTGGCGGTGTTGTTGTTCTTTCCAATATGCATCACTCCCAAAAAGAAATATGTACAACTGGGTTATTGGCACTAGCATCCACAGATGAGGGATACTATTTGTCCTTTGTTTTTCTGGGACTACGTTACTTCACTTACCATAATATCTTCTAGTTCCATCCATTTACTTGCAAAGTTCATATGTTGTCGTTTTTTACTGCTGCATAGAGCTCCATTATGTAGATGTACCACATTTTCTCTATCCACTCTTCAGTTGAGGGGCATTTGGATTGGTTCCAGCTCCTTGCTATTGTGAAGAGAGCTGAAATAAATATAGCCTTGTATGTATCTCTGCTGTGGGGTGAGTCTTGAGGGTACATGCCCAGGAGTGGTATGGCTGGTTCTGGTGGCAAGTTCATTCCAAGTCTTCGAAGGGTTCTCCACACTGCTTTCCATAGTGGCTGTACAAGTTCACATTCCCACCAGCAATGGATGAGTGTTCCCCATTACCCACAACCTCTCAAGCACTTGGTATCATTTGTTTTCTTGATCCCAGCCAGTCGCAATGGAGTGAGATGATATCTTAGTGGTTTTGATTTGCATTTCCTTAATGATTAATGATGTTGAACACTTCTTAAGGTGTTTCTCAGCCATCTCTAATTCCTCACTTGTGAAGTCTCTGTTCAGGTCTTTGCTCCATCTATTGAGTGGGTCATTTGTTTTCTTTCTTCTTTGTTTTTTGAGTAGTTTATATATTCTGGAAATCAATGCTTTGTCAGATGTATCTGAGGTGACGGTTTCCTCCCACTCTGTGGGTTTTCTCTTCACTTCCTTTATTTATTTATTTATTTATTTTTTGATGTACAGAAGCTTTGAGTTTAATGAGGCTCCATTTGTCAATTGTCAACCTTAATTCTTGCGCAGCTTCTGTCTGATTTAGGAAGACTTTTCCTACACCTATGTCTTGTAGTCTGCTGCCACTTTTTTCTTCTATTGCCTCCAGAGTTTGGAGTTTCACGTTGAGGTCTTCGATCCATCTGGAGTTGACTTTTGTACATGTTGAGAGGTAGGGATTTAATTTCATTCTTCTACAAGTGGTGATCCAGTTTTGCCAACACCACTTGCTGAAGATGCTTTTTCCTCCGTTGTGTCTTCTTGCCCCCCCTTGTCAAATATGAGGTGGATGAAATTGTACATGCTCAGGTTTGGATCTCCAGTTTTGTTCCATTGGTCAACAGGTCTGTTTCTGTGCCAGTACCAAACTGTTTTTATGACTATAGCCCTGAAGTATAGTTTGAAGTCTGGTGTAGAAATCCCCCCTGTATTGCTCTTTTCACTCAGGATTGCTTTGACTCTTCAGGGTCTTTTGTTTTTCCAAATGAAATTAAGGACTTTTTTTCCCCAAGACTGTGAAGATACTCTTGGGGATTTTAATGGGGATTGCATTAAATCTGGACAAGAGTTTGGGTAGAATGGATATTTTTTACTATATTAATTTTCTCAATCCATGAGCATGGGAGGTTTTTCTAACTTTTGATGATTTTTTCAATTTCCTTCTTCAGGGGTTTAATTTTTTGTTTTTTGTAGAGATCTTTGTTGTCTTTGGTTAGGTTTGTTCCTAGGTATTTCATTGTTTTTGAGGCTATTGTGATTGAGATGGTCTCCTTGTATTCCTTCTTTGGTTGCTTGTTGTTAGGGTAAAGAAAGGCTGTTGATTTTTCTAAGTTAATTTTGTATCCTGACATCTTACTGAAGCTCTTAATCATTTCTAGGAGTCTTCTAGTGGAGTTTTTAGCATCCCTTAAATAAACAATCATATCATCAGCAAAAAGGGATAGCTTGACTTCCTCTTTTCCAATTAGAACTCCTTTAATTTCCTTTTCTTGCCTTGTTGCCCAAGCAAGTATTTCAAGTACTATATTGAAAAGGAGTGGTGACAGGGGGCATCCTTGCCTAGTTTCTGCCTTTAAAGGGAATGCTTCTGTTGTTTCCCCATTTAGGATGATATTGTCTGTAGGTTTCACATATATGGCTTTGATTACATTGAGGAATGATGCATCCAATCCAATTTCCTCTAAGACTTTAAGCATGAAGGGATGCTGGATTTTGTCAAAGGCTTTTCCACGTCAGTTGAGATGATAGTGTGGCTTTTGTCTTTCAGTCCATTTATATGTTTGATGATATTTATTGATTTTCATATGTTGAACCATTCCTGTGTTTCTGGTATGAATCCAACTTGGTCATGATGGATGATCTTCTTGATGTGGGTCTGTATTTGATTTGCAAATATTTTGTTTAGAAGTTTTGCATCTGTGTTCATTAATGAGATGGGTCTATAGTTCTCCTTTTTGGTTTTATCTGTGCCTTGTTTTGGTATTAGGTGATGCTGGCTTCATAGAAGGAATTTCGGAGAATTCCCTCTGTGTGTATCCTTCTAAAAAATTTGAGTAATAATGGTCGTAAGTCTTTTTTAATTGTTTTATAGAATTCTGCCATGAAACCATCTGGGCCTGGGCTTTTTTTTAGTTGGGAGGTTTCTTATTGCATCTTCAATTTCTTCATATATTATGCATCTGTTTAAGCTGTCAATCTCTTCTTGGTTGAACTTTGGTGATTCCCAGGATTTCAGATATTCATCCATTTCTTCTAGGTTTTCAAATTTAGTAAAGAATAGGTTTTTAAAGTATTCCTGTATGATTGTCTGGATCTTTTCATTGTCTGTTGTGATATTTCCCCTTTCATCACAGATTCTATTGATTTGGAGTTGTTCTTTCTTTCTTTTGGTTAACTGGGCTAGAGGTCTGTCTATCTTGTTTATTCTCTCAAAGAACCAACTTTTGGATTCATTGATTTTTTTT
>VZQC01005063.1:1784636-1932204 GCA_009823505.1 Rhizomys pruinosus | reverse complement strand
ATATATATCTGATGTGAGAATTAAACTGTTTGTTATTGTTCTTCCTTTAATAATCTCCAAATGTTCTACTAAAGTGAAATTTAACCAGGCTCCAATGGATAAATTCACACTAGGGATAACTGGGGATGCAGACTTGACTAAATAGTCCTCAACATGTATGATGGAATGCATACAATCCAGTGAAAGAGCTGTTGGCATAGGGGAGTAAGTCTAAATACAATTCATCACAATGTATGCATGAGTAAACTCCAAAATGAAGAGGTAGACACACCAAGAAGTATCAGGAGCAATAAATTGAGGCCAACCATTAACAAGGCTAACTGCACAGAGTATCTTAAATTAGCCATGGAGAGAACAAGGAGGATGAGGATAACATTCTCTGTGAGTTAAGTTGAGATTTCTGTGTATAATGGACAAGAAAGAGTACTATGCATTTAGATAGCAAGTGAAGAGCTTTAAACATACACAAACTGCTCTTTAGTCCGGAACAAGGTATCCATGGTACAAAAGCCATGTGAAACCAGATAATCATACAAAGAACAATACTCTGTCTAGCTTATGCTTCCTGATTTCAAGAGACAAATTAGAAAATTTCACAATTATGTGTTTTAAGCAATTTTCTTTTCCTACTAAGAACATTATTATTTCTAACTTAGGTTTCTAAATTTAAGAAAAAGCTAAAATAAATTTTATAGATATAAAAATATAGCAAATCCCTAATAAAATAAGAGTCATAATATTGAGAATTAAAACTTACTGCATGAAAATAGATTCAAAATAATTATGTGATAAAATAGTGAGCAAAACAATACAGAAATGACAAAAAGAAATGATTTATAGGGTATTGAATAAATGAAATTTACTCCTCATGCTTTTGGAGCAGGATTATATCCTACATGCTACAGTGAAAAAAGGAGTTCTCAGGGCTGCCAACCTTACAGTAGAGGTTGAGTGGTAGTATATTTCTCCTACATAAAAAAAGAAAAAAATGAAATTTCATAATTCCACTTCATATATTCATAAACCTGGAAGAATAGTTTACCATACAAATAAAGTGTGGGGAGAATATAAAAAGCACGAATTTAAATAGATGTTATTCCTGAACCTAGAACTAAATATTGTATCTCTAGGTTGAAATAAAACTTAGCAATATTCATTATATGTAAGTAGAAGATTATTGAGCCTAATGATTATACCACTAGAAAGTATCCATGATAAATCAAGCAGGAAAAGATTCATACATATATATATATATATATACATATATGTATATATATATATATATATATATATATATATATATATATATATATATACATATATGTATATATATATATATACATATATGTATATATATATATATAATTGAGTTTTATCAAAACTTAAACATGTATAATAAAGTTATGGTCAGAGCAGCACAGGAAATGGAGAAGAGTAGATGAATGTCATATCAGAAAAAATAATGTTGGAACTATTATGTTATGGAAATTATGAACAAGCAAGAACAACAAACCCAAAGATCCTTCAAGTATATACCTAGAATAAATTATGGCCTTGTATATGAGAAACTAATGTTTAAAATATTACAGAAAAAATCTATATAGTAGCTATCAGAAATATACTTTTTATACACAGAATCATATAAAAATGGGTAAGATAAGAAGCTTCTTCTTACACTGAATATTGTCTGGAGAAGACAAATTAGAAAGGAAAAAAATCTATAATGTTCATAGAACATTTATTTAAATTAAAGTGAAAAACAATTAAAACAATTTTATATGTGGCAGATAAGTTTAATATATTTTTGTTTTATAAAATCTGAAAAAAGAATTGCCATATTATTTTCTTTAGACTTTATAAAGTAATATTTAGGACAGGAAGGAAAAAATCAAAAGGTAAATATAGAGTATACGAATCAATAAAGATAATAAGTGGCTATTTTTAATAATTTAGAAGTTCAGAAACTTCCAAGAAGGGATCTAGATAATGATAGGAAAAATATATGGAAAGAGCATGCTAAAACTGATAAGTGACACTGATTTAAGTTACTTTTAAAGTGAATGGTCCTTCTTCAAAACATTTGAGTCTCTTTGATAAAGTAATTTTAAAACCACTTAAACTCCAAATCACTATGGCAACTGATTTGGTGTCCATTTTTAATTGGATGATGTTCTCTTTTTTTTTCACATGGAAATTTTATTTTATTTTTTATTGATGCTTTGTGTATTTCATACATCATTTTCCAATTCAGTTCAGGCATATACCCTTTTCCCGTCCCCCCACCCCACCCGTACCCATCCCAGATCATTCATTTTGCTGTAACTTTTCTGCATCTTTCTCTGTTTTTTGTTTTGTTTTGTTTTGTTTTCATTTTTTTTAACAATAAGTGATAATTTGTGAGTATAAGCATCCTTCATGTAAAACCAATTTGCAAGCAGTTGTGCCCAAACCCACACAGCTCATGGGTCCCACCATCCAGCAGGGGGGGCTTGTATGTTCAATCAAGTTGATCAAATGAGTGTCCAGTCTATATTGTAGTTTCACAATTCACCCCAATCTCAGCCCTTACATTCTACCACACCCCCTCTTCCGCAGATTGTTCCCTAGGCTTAGAAGGACTTCCTCAGTTTAGTGAAATGATATGCATGTTCATTTTAAAAATTTTTCAAGCAATACAAAATGGTACAAAGAAGAAAATATTTTTTCAAAAGGAAAACTTGCTAACATTTGGTGAACATTTACCATGTAAATGCAAATAGAGGGATAGTTAAAATGGTCTCAGAAAGAGGGATCATATGATGCATGCTGTTTCATAAAACATAATTTTTATTTTGGAATAAGTTTGGGTTTAGAGAAATGTTGCAAGCATAAAAGTATTTTTGTGTATGCTCCACTTGGTTTTCGCTATTCACAACATTATAATAAATAAATAATAAAATACAAAATAGTGCCTGGAAATACTGTGCAGCAGAGGCAGCCATATGCCTGCATATCCCAAATCTAATTGGCCATTAGCTCTCTCCTTCGAGGAATAACCCATGGCTGATGCCACAAGCTTACATCCTCTAATGGTTAGGAGATGTTATAAGCCACAATAAGTCCCTGTCATATCTAACAGAAAAAAAAATGTAATTCATGGATTAACATACCATCAAAACATCTGTGTCTATACCAAAGTAACCTACCATAACAATTAGTACTGTTTAGATACCTATATATCTAATTGCTTGTGCTTCATTAGTAGGATCAAAAGGTTATTCCTGGAAAAACTGTCAGCCCGTGAAAGGAAATAGCCAGAATTGACCAGAGTCCAAGACAACAGCTCCAGAGAAAGTTGACTGTTTTGCTTCTCATCAACCTGTGCCCCATTTCTAAGCCTAGGGAACAAGAGGCGGTGTGGTAGAATGTAAGGGCTGCGATTGGGGTGAATAGTGAAACTACAACAATATAGTCTGGACACTCATTTGATCAACTTGATTGAACATACAAGCCCCCCCCCTTTCTGGATGGTGGGACCCATGGGCTGTGTGGGTTTGGGCACAATGGCTTGCAAACTGGTTTTACATGAAGGATGCTTGTACTCATAAATTATCACTTATTGTTAAAAATTGAAAAAAAATGAGTGAAAGATGCAGGACAGTTATGGCAGAATGCATGATCTGGGATGGGGTGGGGGGGGAAGAGAAAGGGAAATATGCCTAAACTGAATTGGAAAATGATGTATGAAATACACAAAGCATCAATAAAAAATGAAAATTAAAAAAAATAAAAAAAACAAAAATAAATAAAAATATATAAAAATAAAAAAATAAAGTGAATGGAAGCTCTAGTTGATAAAGTTCATTACTATAGACTAATAGTTTTATATTATTATATTATAAACAGACTAATAGTTTTCATAATGTTCATAGATACAGAAAAATGAAAAGTCATGTAAATTAACCATATTTGACAAAAGCTCAACTTGTTACATTTGGAACAGGAAGCCACAGTAAACTTGAAAAGGAAAGGAGATTGACCCATGATATCATGGATGCTTAATCGAAATATCACTATGAACTCAGTTTTACTTCTACACAGAGAGATATTGAATGTAGAGAATTATTGATAGATCCATCCATCTCCACTTGTTAATAAAAATCCAATATGCTACTTTGCTGTGTTAGCGCCCAAGAACAAAAAAATGCAGTATCTAGCATATCTAGGATCCAGATCCTGGTATATTAAGTCGCTTTCCGGGAAAAGAACCCAGAGCCCTGATGAGCCAAGTCCTCAGGAAGATAAGGAATGAGGTCATCCTAGAGGATACTGTTGTCTGGTGAATGTCAACAACTACAGGAAACAATCACATAATTAGGGCAAACATTACATGAATGAGACAAAAGTGATGCTTCATCCCAGGAGTATTTCTCTCATAATTCTAAATCTCAGACAAGTGACAAGCAAAGAAATACTTAATCAGAGGATAGTATAAGCAGGGCATTCGGCAAAGTGTTACAACAATCAAGTCAACAAAAAGTACTTGAAAAATTATAAAAGTAATAACCTTCACAATAACAAATCCAGACACATAAAGGAAGACTTTCACTTAATAAATTGTAATTAATTTTGTCTTTTTAAATTATATTGGTATATGACTGATATTGTTTTAATGAATTCCAACATATCTGTCTATAAATTAAGTTAATAATAAGTGAATCTGTTAGAACTCTCCTATTTTTGTAATTTCTCTGTATAAAAGGAGGTTATAATAAAACAAAGAAATATTTTCTTGTATAAACATCATTTCGAAGATCAAAGTATTTGCTGCTTAAATGCAGTTGTGACCTAATGCAACTAGTTTTGTACTCAAAACAATAAATCATTGGTGAGAACTGCTGAGGAACATGTTACTGTTATAATCTTTATTGTTAATAAACAAGAACTTTCAAAAATTACCATATAAATTTATTGCAATATTATACCAAATCTGAAATGTTTTGTTTTCAGAAAAATATACGTGGATTGTAACATTCAAACGGAAATTGAAAGATTAAGGAGAAAACAAATAACTTCAGAAAAATAAATAAAGCTAGGAAACTGAAATTACATGTTACTAAGTTTATAACCAAACTACTCTAATTGAAAGCAAATGCTATCACAATAAATAAAACAAAGTGGAAAATATAATGCATAAGTGAATCTGCTCAATTACAAAGCTTCTAAGGAAGCTCATTTGGGAAGGTTTTCTGATCATGCTGTTACTAAGGATAGTCTAAAACACGACATAAGTGGAAGTCAACTCATATTTAATTTCAAATAGAGAATTATCATGGAGCTAAAAAAGGCATGGAAATAGAACCATCCAAAAAATAGAGAAGAAAAATTATTTGTGACCTTGTAATTATGCAACAAGAACATGATGCAGCAAAGACATAGATTTAGTAAAAAATCAAAATTATCGCACCAAAACAATGCTGTTAATAAAAATAAAACAAGAGAAATATTTGTGAATCACAGAACTGGTAAAGAACTTAAAAATTATGATATGCAATTGATCAAAACTCAAGTAAATTAAAATTTTATCCAATTAATTAAAGAGGTGTTAACCTAAGGAGACACAGAATAGAATATAACACATTCAATCTCATTTTGTTTTATTTTATTTACATTTTTGGCCCTCTTGTGGCCCAAGTTGGCCTGGAACTCACTACATAGACCAGGCTGGCCTTGAACTCATAGAGATCCACATGTCTCTGCCTTCCAAGTGCTGGAAATAAAGGCGTGTGCCACCACAACTGGCTAACATCATTTTATTTTATATAAGTTAAAAACACTACAGAAATCTACCAACATACTAACTGAGATAGTGAGAATAAAAAAATCTCTATCAAATGTAGCTCAGAATTTAAAATGTATAACGATTTTGTGAATCATTTGATAGTCTCTTGTTTTTAATGAAGTTTTGTACATTTCATACATTTCTTAGTCAAATTTTTAACCTTTCCCTATTCCTTGCCCCTAACCCCACCAGAGCACATGCATACAACCATATGTGTCTTTCATCATTTTCTCTGTCTTTAAAAAAAAATTTCAATGCATAAATTTACTGTTTTGGGGAGAAGCTCACTGTTTCAGTCAGTTCTTTGATCCAATCTTTTTCGTTGTTGTTCCTTCCAATTTGTTTAAGTTCAAAATGTGCACATATGTATGCCTCACCACATAGACCAAAATTATGATGTCTGAAAATAAACTATAGGTTAATTCTGAAGCATGTTTAGGGATTCACATTTTGACAGTAGGATTGTATGCAGGAAAAGAAAAAAAAGTATTACTTTTCATTCCTGCATTACCTAGCAAGTTTATGAGTAACATCAGGTATTATATTTACTAAATAGAAAGAAAAAAAAGAAAAAAATAATTATTCATTTTGCAATACAAATAGATTTGGTACTAGGATATGCAAAAGAAGGACACAATATGTCTTAAGTTTTTCTGGAAATGTTTAATTTCGCTTTGCATAATGGCTTCTAGTTCTATTCATTTATCTGCACATTTCATGTTGTCAGCTTTTTATACCACTGCATAAAACTCCATTGTACAGATGAACCACATTTTCTTTATCCACTTGTTGGTTGAGGGACATTTGGCTTGCTTCCAGATCTTTGCTATTATGATGAGAGCAGCAATAAACATAGATGTGCACATATATCTGCAATAGGATGAGGCTTGTGGGTATTAAGCCAGGAGTTTAAGACTAAGTCAGGTGGTAGGCTTATTTTGAATTTTTAAAACATAAACATTACACAAATCATGGTCCAATCATTCCACTACTATTTACCCAAGAAAATTAAATGTCCACCCTAAGATATAAACTGAAATGTTCATAACAGTTTTATTTGGAAAGGAGCAAAACTGCAATACACACATATACTCAATGACAGACAAAGGATAGAAATTTTGTTGTGTACCCTATAAGAGGGAAGGCTGGGCATGGGCCAGAGGAGCAAGCCAGCAAGAAGCATTCATTCATGGCCTGTGCCTCAGCTCCTGCCTCCAGGTTCCTACCCTGAGTTCCTGCCTTGGGCTCCCTGAGTGAAGAACTACGACACAGGAGAAGTGAGCTGAATAAAACCTTTCTTCCTCAAGTTGGTGTTGGTCAGAGTGTTTTGTCACAGCAATGGAAGAGAAACTAGAACAGAAATTGGTACCAGAGAGTGGGCTATTGCTGTGACAGACCTGACCTTGGTGTTTTAGGGAAGGATTGTGGAAGCATTTGGAACTTTGGGCTAGAAAAATCATTGAATGCCTAAAGATCATTGCTGTGGAACTTGGAACACTTTTGCTGAAAAAGTTGTAGATGACGGAGGCCTGGCTTGTGAAGTTTCTAGTTTCAAAGGGAAGCAGAGATCATCAGGACTGTCTAATCTATGGGCTCTGGTCAGCTGGAGGTGAAGAATCAGCTGTAAGTAGCAAGAGACCAGAACCTGAAGTAAAATCTTTGTTGTACTGGGACAATTGATGCTGGTTAGCTGGGGCTTAAAAATCAGCTGTAAGTAACAAGAGACCAGCATCACTGTGGTGAAATCTGGGAAGAATTTCTTCACGGTCAGCACACAGAAGCTATGTTCCAGAGGGGCTTGAGCCTCCATATCAAGCCAGAAGTAGGACTTGGTAACGTGTGTCTCCTATATGGTTCCAGTGTTGAAATCTGAGGGGGTCACAGAGAGGAGACAAGGCTTGGCACTGTGAGAGGTCAGGAAAGACCATTGTGGAAGTGTACCTTGGTTGCAGTGAAGACCCCAGGATTGCAGGAGTCATGGAGAGAAGCTGAGGCTTTGCACCAGGAGAGGTCAGAAGAGACCATTGGTGAAGGTGCTGCCTCAGTTTCAGTGGAGACCTCAGCTTTTTGGAAAAGCCAGGACCTTGGGACGACCACCAAGAGCAGCAGCTGGTGTGAAATGGAGGCCTGGGCCTGCGAGATGAGCTGTGTGTGCCAAGGAAGGCAGAGTCAGAGCAGGGGAGCTGCCAAACCCTTTGGAGTCCAGAAGACTGAGCGAATCCCAGGTGTCCAGCCTTGAGCTACTTTGCTGGACTTAGGTTTTGTTTGAGTGTGCCTGATTCTTCCCTTTGAAATAAGACAGTACATGTTTTGGATTTTACAGAAGCCCAGAGTTAAGAGACTTTTAACAGACTGTGAACTTTTTTTTTTTTTGTATGTGTATGAGTGTACTGTCTGCATGCAGGTCTGCTGTGCACCCGTGTCGTGCAATGCCGCGGAGGTCAGAAGAGGGTCTCAGATTCCCGTGGAACTGGAGTTCTCATGGAATTGGAGTTACAGATGGTTTTTAGCCGCCATGTGGGTGCTGGGGATTGAACCCGGGTCCTCTGCAAGAGCAGTCGGTGCTCTTAACCGCTAGGCTATCTCTCCAGCCCCCAGACTGTGAACTTTTTTTTATTGGTGTTTTGTGCATTTCATACATTATTTTCCAATTCAGATCAGGCATATTTCCCTTTCCCTTACCCCCTACCCCCACCCCATCCCAGATCATACATTTTGCCATAACTGTCCTGCATCTTTCTCTCAGTTTTTTTTTAGCTATAAGTGATGATCCATGAGTACAAGCATCGTTCATATGAAACCAATTTGCAGGCTGTTGTGCCCAAACCCCCACAGAGACTGAACTTTTAAGTGCTTGGACATTTTAAGGACTGTGGGGCTTTTAAGGTTGTACTGTCTTAAGTTGTGACTAATGATAACATCATACCTTGGGGACAAGAACTGGAAAGGTGGTGGTGTAATAGTGATGTGTTTTGTGTGTCAAGTTGACAAGGGGTCAATTGTGCTGGAGAGCTTTAGTGTCACCTTGACACACCTGGGTTGAGGGAGCCTCAATTGGGAAATTGGCTCCATTGGACTGCCTGCGGCCACATCTGTGGAGTATTGTCTTGATTGTTGATCAGTGTGGGAGGGCCCAGCCCACTTTGGGGTTGTTGTATACAGTATAAGAGTGCAGGCTGGGCATGGGCCAGAGGAGCAAGACAGTAAGAAGCATTCCTCCATGGCCTGTACCTCAGCTCCTGCCTCCAGGTTCCTGCCCTGAGTTCCTGCCTTGGGCTTCCTGAGTGATGAACTATGACCTAGGAGATGTTATCTGAATAAACCCTTTCTTCCCCAAGTTGGTGTCAGTCAGAGTGTTTTGTCACAGCAATTGAACAGAAACGAGAATAGTTCCATAATTTGTCAAGTGGACTAGTCTGAACCCCTATGAACAGAGACAAATAATATGTTGTAATTTTCATTTAAACTTGTGTGTGTGTGTGTGTGTGTGTGTATGTGAAGAACACTTTCAAGTAAAGAATTTGGAAAATTTAAATGATTCTACTGGCAAACCTGACTTAAAGCACATAACTAGATGACTGGTCTGAACTGTCATAACATATTTATGATTAGATTTATTAGCATATATTTATTAACTGAACTGTATTCCAGATAAAAACTGGATGTAAAATTTTTAGTTGCATGGTTGTTATTTGATTTACTTCATTTGTCTTTCACTTTGTAAAAGTTACTTTAAGACTCTCTCATGTGAGCAATATTAAAAGTGTTATAAAATCAGTTGTGATCATAAATTAGAATTTCTGGTCATAAATTATGAAATTAACTATGATAGCTAATTACGGCCTCATGGTAAAAGCATACAACATAAAACCAAGAGAAAAGCTACAGTAGAAACAATTGTTAAAGTGGTTAATTCCAAAGCAATTCCAAAGATTTTGATCATGAAAAATTTATTTGGATTGCGATTGTCCTTTATCTTTCTGATTTTTGAATTAAAATTGCAGAATTTGAAAAGATTTCTCTCAACAACATGGTTAAATATAGAAGCTATACATTAGATCTAAAATGATCCAATTAATTTTAGCTTGATTTAATCATAAGCTAGTTTGAAAAATCTATGTCATTAAGAAGAATATTTCAAAGCCTAACCTGTCTTTACATGACAAGCATTTAGCAGAATTTATTACAATTGCACACAAATTTGCCTGATTCACAATGAATTAAATATTCTTCCAACCTTATGGATTCAATGTTATCTTGTGCATTTTAACTCTAGGTTTGTAAACCATTTCTCCCTCTCTTTTTAAAGAAAGGGATATCAATATAAAACTGGAAGTGTTGCAATTATAAACTAATGAGATGAATTGTTAAAAGTACACTGAAAGAGTTTCAGAATATCAATACCTGTCACAACTTGGAAGTAATTGCCATCTTAGACTAAATACATTGTCATAGCTGAACAATGACTCTTTACTATCTAAAAGTCAGGAAAATCAGACACGGAGTGCATTTGTAAATGTAGAACTTCATAAATTTTAGACATAGAGTTTAAAATGAATTTAAAGTTTCAACCAACTGTCAAACTGATTGCATTCTTTATTTCAGTGAGTGGTTATTCCATTTATTTTCTATTTGCCAATTGTTTTCTTTCTCATAATCATTCTTAAGCAAAAGGAGTTGAGTTGGTATAGAGTTATAATGTGGCACTTAAAACTGTTCTGAACAATAGGCTATGATTAAACATAATAAGTTATGGAGACATTGTTCCTGTTAGACACTAAAGGCTTAATGCTCAAAGGAAAACCTCACTCCCTATCCCCTTGGAATACACTCCCCCTTTTGAAGCTGTTGACAAGGAGCCCCATAGACTGTAAAATAATACTGGGCATCAACCATTCTCTTAGTTACCCGTCTCCCAGAACTTCATGGTAAAATCCAATTACTGAAGATACTACATACATGCATTGTAGAACAAACAAGAGGAAATCATGTTGGTGCTCACCTCAAAGTTTCATCTCTATTATTAAATATCATACAGCTAGACAGTGCTACCCATGCTACCAGAAGAGTAAAGTAATCATTAGTTTTGCCCAGCTGTGAATTTGTGAGCTACAACCACTGTCCTAATAAGATATAGCCCACAGTTGCAAATGTTATGGGAATAATTCTCTCTCTCTCTCTCTCTCTCTCTCTCTCTCTCTCTCTCTCTCTCTCTCTTCTCTCTGCTCTTTTATATATTTATTTAATGTTGAGCACTTGGGATTAAATAAGTTATCAGGGCTGTTATCCCTGGAGAAAACTGATGACCTCTCTTTGATTTTCTTCTATGTACAGATATAAACTACTAAAATCTGCTAAAATTTACCTAGCCCTTTTGGCATATCAACTGATGTTGTCATTATGCAGGTGCTTTTATGTAACCATATGGTTGAGATTTTGTAGGTGAACTATCCCTGTCATATCTGGAAGACACTATTTCAGAGAGGCTGCCATGGTTTTCTGGCCTTTATAGACCTTTCATGATGTTCTCTGAGCCTTAGTTGTAGGGATTGCATTGTAGACGTACAGTTGCGATTATGCTGCCTGACTTCACTTATTCTCTGCATTTTAACTCACTGTGGATTTATGTAGTGTGATCTATATGCTGCACAAGTAAGCTTTTTTTAAAAAAAAATAAGGATGGGAGCTACACTTACCCATGGGAATAATGATATGTATCTAGAATTCATTTAGAAATTATACTGGTCTAAGAAAACTGCAAGAATGCATTGTCCTAGAGTCAATGGCCTCTCTAGACATGGGTTATTGGATATGTTTACAGTCTAAGACATGGATTTTTCCCTTATTGAGCCATCCTCAAGTTCAATTAGGGAGGTGAGCTGTTCTGTTAATAACAAGATAAAAGTACCACTATTGCTATTATTATTGGGGGTATATTGTTAGTATGGATATTACTGTGGCTTATAGAGTTTTCAGCTTGGTAGGAGTATTGTTTTGTTTTGTTGTTGTTATTGTTGTTGTTGTTCCTTTTCTACCTTACATACTACTATCTAAACCATGAAAGCTATTCCTTGGGGAGAAGGCTTCTAGGTCAGTTCCAGCTGCATTTTTCAAAGACTTGTGTCTGAAATATATAGAATTTTCATCGATAGGTTCTTATTTTCAAGATCTGGGATATGGCAAAGCTCTATGGCCAAAAAATATATTAGGAGTCATTTTGAATACCCTGAACAACAACTAGAAAAGAGGTTAGTCATGTCTGGTATTCTGTTATTTGTTTGATAGCATATGTTCTACAGTTCTTAGGAGGAACATTTTCACCCCATGCACATTTCTCTATTTAAACTATACATGCATAAACAAACAAACTGCTTTTCCTCCAGGAGAATCTGATAGACCCTATCTCATTGATTATCTTTAGCTCTCCATCTTGAGGCATGTACTATAATGCTCCCTGTAAAAAATGTAGATGACTTAAAAACTTCCTCAGTGTCAATTATGGGAAAACTTTAGTTTGTTGGTGAGGATTATCAAAGAGTCTCCCAAAACAATATAAACTATTATCATTGTCCTTGGTAACTTCCCAGAACTTGAAGTTAGTAGCCTATTGCTGATGACAACACACATTTTACAATAGAACTTGTTGGAATTGAACTGGAAGCCTCTTCCCTCAAGATTAGCTTTCATTGCACTGCAAAGTGGAAGACCAGCTGTTAAGGGACAAAAAGAATCAATAGTCTGACACAGCTGTGTAGACTATGAAACATAACAATGACCAGCTGAGCAAGATATCACCAATACTAATAATAAAATTGAAACTTTTACATTGTGGTAAACAACTCGCCATTTGAACTTAAGTTCTGATCAAATATAGGGGAACTGATGCCTGGCATTGAAATCCTAGTCAAATTACCATGGTTGGAGAGGTTGTAGACCCTAAATGAAAACCCATTACTGCCATTTTCTTAGACCAACATAATTTCTAACTGTACTCTAAACACTTTTTCTCAGACCCACAGATCACTGATATTCTCATACTTCATCAAAGAAGGATTATTCTTTATCATAGAGAGACTTTTATAGAGATCAAAACCTTGTCAAAATGCAGAGAATACTTGACCCTGGGGTGCATAGTCCCAGACACAATTTCTTCTGGGGTCCCTGACACCTAAGTCTCAGAGAATACGTTCAATAATGGACTAAGTATTGTAAGTGTGAGAAAAACAGAGCCCCCACTGTTAGTGTATTTTAGATATTGCAGGGAAGACAGACCCATTAAATCTCAAAAGTGTTGTTGCCTAAACAAGACCTGCATCATGACAACACTATTTGACATGTCAACATGTATTAGGGTAAATTTCAAAAGGTCTTACCACTAGATGAAAAGCTATAGGCAATCAATATTAAATCAATCAAAAAGAGATCATGGAATTTAGATTGTGTGTGTATCTGCGTATCTGTGTGTGTGTGTGTGTGTGTGTGTATGTGTGTGTGTTAAAAGAGTTGGAAGGCAGGAAGAAAGGATAGAAAAATATAAATGCAATACTTATGCATGAAATTTCTCTCTCTCTCTCTCTCTCTCTCTCTCTCTCTCTCTCTATATATATATATATATATACACACACACACACACACACACTATGGATATGAACAGAGTTCTTAGAAGAATGAAAATCATTAGTAAACTAAAAAAGTATTCAACACTTTTAGCAATCATATATATGTAAATTAATGGAACTGATGAATTAATCAGAATAATGGAGATTATGATTAAAAATAAAAGAATATACCACCAAATACCTAAACTGTATTTCATGTCCTATCATCAAGTTCATAATGTCTAGTAGAATCTGTATGCCTTAAGTGGTCCAATGGCTTCAGTGTCTTCTGAAACCCAGGTCATAGAAGCTTGATTCACAGGCAGGTACAAAAGAGAGGTGTTTGAGGGTCATGGACTCATCATCGGAATGTTAGAGGAATCTGTGCTCCCTGGGTTACTCTCATCTCTATTTCTTTCTGTTTTGTGTGCTCATGTCTAGCAGCAACAGGTAAAACTGATAATGCTCTGACATCTTTGAACCTCTGAATGTAAATAAACTTTTTAAAATTTTTCAAAATTGATCAACCCAGATATTTTTAACAGTAATGGCAATTGTATAACACAGATGATTTTGATGAAATCAAAAAACGACTTACTCCGGATGCAAAGAGGAATATCAATAAAACATGTTGATACACTCAGGACGTACTTTAAATGTAAATGTAATCTACTTTAGCATGGTGGTGGGCCAATAATAATAATTCCTTCCAGAGCTTCAAGTCTATAATTAAGTCTGCAAAGCTAATAAATTAACATGGAACAGAATATTTTATAAGTATAATATATTTTTAACAGCTCATGTATTAATATTTTAACAATAATGTTGATGATTAGGAATACAATGATAAGACACTCAAGACAAAACAAAATTTAGCTTTTAACTAATTAAATGCACTTTGCTCCAAGGCAATCTATAATTTATAGGTCAAACTTTCAATAATATATACATGCATGCACTTACTATGGTCAAAGTGTTTGGATTTTTTAAATAATAATACTTTTATTTGATATTTTGTGTATTTCAGATATCATTTTTCAATTTAATTTAGAAATATTCCCCTTTCCCTTCTTCCCACCCCACCTCAGTTCATTCACTCTGCCATACATGTCCTGCATCTTTATCTCAGTCTCTTCAAAGTTTTCTCTGCAAAGTTTTATTGTCCTAGGTAGAATTCAACCACATAAGTCCCTCCTTGACCTATTCTGCATGTTTCTGTGGTTCTCTCCCAAACTGCACCACTCCAAAATATGACCATGTATATATACATTATATATGTACCAGAATTATGTCCTCCAGGAATAAACTATGTGTCCAGGAATTCACATTTTTCCTTTTCCTTTTATATGACTCTAAAATATGAATATATGCCTCCTGCTTATATACATTAATTATCATGTCTGAAAGTAAGTGGTAAGTTAATTCTGGGGCTCATTACGAGATTCACATTATAATATCACAGTTGCTGTCAGATAGAAAGAAATATAACAATAACGTTGCTCCGCTTGTCTTTCAATTGGGGGATTTGCTACTAACATTCACAAATGAGGGAAACCACTCTTCATTTGTTTTTTGGGGACTGTGTTACTTCACTTGGCATAGTAGCTTCAAGTTCCATCTATTTACCTGCAAAGTTCATGAAGTTATTTTTCTTTACTGTTGCATAGAACTCCATTGTGTCGATGTGCATTTTCTTGTTTGTTGTATGATGTGGAAAAGCCCAGCCCTCTGTAGGAAGTGCCAATTCTGGGTGAAATAGTAGTGAATAAGAAGCAGGTTAAATTTTCAGCAACCTACAAAATATAGGTGTAGGAAAGGAGTTTCTAAATTAAACCTCAATTGCACAGGAATTATGGTTAACAATCAACAAGTAGGACCTCTTTAGACTACAATTCTTCTGTAAGCAAAAGAAACAACCCAGGAAGTATGAGAGACAATCTACACCAATGACACATGTGACAGACATTTAAAATACAGAATACATAAGGAACTTAAAATAAAAACAAAGAATCAAAAAATGACCCAATTAAAGGATGGGCTGTGGATCTGAACAGATTTTTCTCAAAAGAAGAAAGGAATATGGCTAAAAACATTTTTTTGTCTTTTTGAGAAAGGGTCTCCCTTTAGTCCAAGCTGGCCTGGAGCTTGCTGTGTGGACCAGGCTGGACTTGAACTCAAGCTGGCCTCCTGAGTGCTGGTATTAAAGGCATTCACCACCATGCCAGGCCTAAGATAGTTCTTAGCTGCCATGTGGGTGCTAGGAATTGAACCAAAATCTTTTGCAAGATCAGTCAGTGCGCTTAGCTGCTGAGCCATCTCTTCAGCCCGGCTAACACCACTTTTGAAATAATTCAACATCATTAGTAATTAGAGAAATGCAAATCAAAATCACTTTAAAATTTCATCTTACTCTAGTTAAACTGGCTAAGGTCAAGTGAAAAAAACTTATTCTAAAATCTGGAGAGGATGTGGGGAAAAAGGAATGTTCATTCACTGCTGTTGGGATTTAAAGCTCATAATCCATATGGAAAGCAGTGTGGAGAACTCTTGAAAAACTAAAGTAAGGGCTGGAGAGATGGCCTAGCAGTTAAGAGTGCCAACTGTTCAATCCCTAGCACCCACATGGTAGCTAAGAACCATCTTTAATTCTAGTTCCATGGGAATCCAATGCCCTGTTCTGACCTCCACAGCATTGCACGACACAGGTGCACAGACCTGCATGCAGACAGTACATTCATACACATAAAAAATAAATAAAATTAAAAAAAATTAAAAAGGAAAACGTTTCCAAAAAAAGAAAAAGAAAAACTAAACCGAATCTGCCATGTGGCCTGAATATACCACTCCCTGGGATACACACAAAGGACTCACCCTGTTTCAGAGCTACTTGTGCATCCATGATTGCTGCTGCTTCCTTCACAAATGGAAGCAAATTAATTGTCCCTCAACTAACTGACTGAGTGGATAATGAAAATGTAATTTGCACAATAGATTTATACTTAGTTGTAAAGAAAGATGAAATAATGAAAATTGCCAGTAAATGAGTAGAACCAGAAAATGTTATGCTAAGTGAAGTAATGCAGACTAAGAACAAAGCGATATATGTTCTCCACCAATTGTGGATCCTAGCATCAAATCCTTATATTCAAGCATCCCAGTCACCATCTACCAAAGAAGCTTCTTTTGCAACAGATGGAGACTATTACAGAGTACAACTGCTCACACATATCATTGTGAAATATGCAAGCTTAAGTGGCACATCTACAATTCAAATGCTATATCCAACTAATGAAGTACCTTACCTTTATGCAACCAAGGTTCATGGGCATAAAAGATCACAGATGGCCAAAGCAAGAGGATTAGGAGGATGTAAAGGTGACTCCGCAGACAGTGTTCCTATATTATACTTCATTTAACTATCTCAAGGACCATTGTGGAGGAGAGGACAAAAAGACTGTAAAAGCCAGGGAGGATGTGCATGAAATAGAATTGTATAAACTGGGACCCTGCTCATATGAACTTATAGCAAAAGTGCCAGCATGTACAAGACCCATGCAAATTCAAGCACAAAAAACCCAGCATGGAACTAGGGAAATGGGCAGCAGAATGCAATCTTATCTGAAGAACTGTTGATAGCTGATTACTGCTGGGTGAGGAGGAGCTAATCTTCCTAAAGCAAGGGAAACTGGATGGGTTAACTGGGCCTCAGTGGATGAACTTGCCCTGAGGGATGTCTGGGAACACTCACTTGATATAAGGGGCCTCTGACACAAATGACAGAGTGTATGCATTACGTTGGGGGTGGAAGGGTGCTAAGGGGAAAAGAGTATAAAAGTGATTAAGATGTTTGAGAAATTAAGTACAAAATATGTAACAATTCAATAAAACTTAAAAATAAGTCAAATAAATTCCAAAAATATTGCCTATTAAATAAAATAAGAAAATTAAATGTGACCCAGAAGTTCCAAGCCAAATTATCCTTTTCCTCTCCAAGTTAGTATCAGTTAGAGTGCTTGTCAGAGCCATTGAAGGCAAACTAGAATAGGAGAGGATCCAAAATATTATAAAAATATAATATATGGAATTCTTAAAAGTAAAAAAATATATATAGAAAATATTTTAGTTGCAAAATGATTCTATCAGAGGAAAATATAACTTATATAAAATATTTCAAATATTTTTACATATTTGATACATAAAAATGAATAACTGGCTTGCTAAATCTTAAAGTATTTTTGACTATTGTCTTTTAAAATGTGGGTTGAGAGTAGTTTGGCACAATGGGCCTTAGCACAAATGACAGGATATGTGGACTATAAAAGGGGTTTGGGAGGGTTCTGGTGGAGAAGGGATTATAAAGGTGATTAAGACTGAATGAAAAATTATTTATGAAACATGTAAAACATTCAATAAAAATTAAAATAAATCTAAATATATAAAATAAAATAATTTCTTTCCACAAACTGGGACTGTCTATTAAGCAATTATTAAAAGAGAATATTGCAAAATAATATGTCAGTAAACATCTATTCTTGTGTAAAATAATTCAAATATTAAGGTTACATTTCCTTTTATACATATTATTATCTTATTCAGGTATAAACATTCTACAGCCTTTTGTTTTCTGTACATTTGCCAGTTGGTGGGTTTCTCTGTTAGTTATCATCTCTTGAATAAGGAATCTGCTTGGGTGAGAGTTGAATACTGACATGAAAATTAATCTATGGGTATGACAATATAAGAACCAGTATTATACAATAATCACTTAGTAGGAAATTAATATTTGTTTCTCCCTATGTCCTTTGAGCTGTCTAGCCTCAGGTTTCGAGGCCTGGTATCATGATCAGTTATAAACTCCATCCTAGGAAGAAGGGTTCAAATATAATTAAACAGTGATTGGTTAGTCCCATAATATTTCTGCCATGATTGCACCAGTGCACATATCACACCGGGCCAATTGTTGTTACAGGATTCCATGCTAGGAATGTTGATGATTGATTTTCCTGCCAGTAGCTTGTATAGCAACTTCCAGCACTGTGAAAGCTAGCCAGTAGAGATGAGATTTCACAGTCAGCAACAGCTTGATTTTTCTACTATTATTATTTTCTCTACAGCTCACATATATACTGTCTTTAGCAACAAGGACTTACCATCCAGAACTGGATGGTAAGTCCTTGTTGCTAAGGAGCAGCAACAGCTACATCCAGTATTGGTTTTCATATGGACACATAGCAACAGTGAAAGCATGGACAAGTCCGATGAAAGCTCAAAGCAGTAAATTCCCAGCATAAACATAAGAAAGTCCCTAAGAAACTCTAAACACACCTGAGGAAATTGTGGGTACAGACAGCTACTAGGAGGGGGAGTGACATGTTGTCTCTTTCAACCTTGGGTTACTGGTAGGTTAACATAGCTTCAATAGACACTATAGGCCATCTATCTATCTATCTATCTATCTATCTATCTATCTATCTATCTATCATCTATCTATCTATCTATCTAGATGTGTACATATGTATATATATATATATATATATATATATTGAAGCAATGAAANTAGACACTATAGGCCATCTATCTATTATCTATCTTCTATCTATCTATCTATCTATCTATCATCTATTCATCTATCTATCTAGATGTGTACATATGTATAATTATATATATATATATAATAAAATATATATATAATTTAGAGAGAGACGAGAAGGAGACAGAGACCGAGAGAGAGAGAGAGAGAGAGAGAGAAACACTCAATTGCATAGGAGCCGCAAAGGGAGATGGTGATGGGGGAGGAAGTCTAAATTAAATATCATCAAATTATGCAACTGTGCTGTTATATTGTGAATCTCTTAATTGGCTCTAGAATTGACCTACCACTTATATTCAGACATTGTAATTACTATATATGGGTGGAAGATATGTATTCATATGCTAGATTAATATAAAATTAAAGGGAAAAAATGTGAACCCTCCAAACATATTTTTAAATTAACATTCAGTTTATGCCCGGAGGTCATAATTTTGATACATATGTGTTGTTTATATAGACATAATTTGGAATAATACAAAGGGGAGGAAATAGCAACAACATAAGGACTGGTTCAAAGAATTGACTGATACAGTTAAATTCTGCCCCAAGCCTCTGCAGAAAAGAAAACAAACAAAAAAAAAATCCTTAGAAACACTGACAGAAAGATACAAGACATGTATGGCAGAATGCATAAAATGGGGTCATGGAGGGGCAGGGAGAGGGGAAAGTATCCAAACTGGATTGAAAAGTGATGTATGAAATATACAAAACGTCAGTAAAAAGAATGTAAAAAAGAAAATTGCAAAAATTCGATAGATAATGTATAAAATCATTATTAAGAATTACTTTCAATATTCATTGTTCTTTGAGATAACTTACAATTTGCCTCCAAAATTTGGTACTTTATTTATATTTAGTTATAATATACACAAAATTTTATTTAATGTTAATATTAACATTATATTATAGTAATGAAGTATATAAACTGCATAAATTAATTTATAATTAGACACAATCTGAATTACAGACCTTTGAAAAAAATGTATTATTTTTATCAGTACGTATTTTCTGCATGTGTGTGACTGCACCCATGTGATAAAATGCCATGGAAGTCAGAAAAAGATGTCAGATACCCTGGACTTGGAATTAAGAATGGTTGTGGGTGCTGGGAATTGAACCTAGGTCATCTGCAAGGAAAGTCAGTGCTCTTAACAACTGAGCCATCTCTCCAGCCTCAAGACTAGAAACATTTAATTAATCTTGTAACTCCAAATTTTCTGTTTATAATATAGATAGTGAGCCATATTGACTTCTTGTGATTTGGGCACCTGAACTTAATTCCTTAGTGCAAGAACTTACTCTCCAAGAGAGAGTTAATGAATATTGGTGTGCATAAATGGTTAAAGGCCAGAATGCAGCATGTATTTCTCATTGAAAATAGTAATAAGATTTGAGAAGGTGGTCTATTATTGTGTGTTCTTCTGTTCTTAGGGATTGAAGGGCAAGAATCTGATAAGGTAAGAGTGGAGCCTAGCTTCTACTTTCCCATTTCATACCGGAAATATTGTTTTAAATAAAATTTAAAAAAAAATGAAGCTTGGCTCTAGAAAACAGTTCTGTGAGACTCCTGAAAGTACAGGATCTCAGAATTCAGTTAGGATCCAAATTGGCCTTAGAACTGTAACATTGCTTAGAAAAACCACAATATACAAAGGTCACCAATAACAAAGGTATAGCTTCATATTTTTCAGTTCCCTGACTTTCAGTTTTCCAGGTTTAATGGAACCAGATGCTTTCATTTTGCTTCATGTCAAATTACTAAAACTGTTCCAAGTCAGTGTCTTCAGAATCCTCTTCTCTTTACAATCTGCTTCATACACTTCTTGTCTGTGTCCCTCTTCCCTGCTCCGTTTTCAGCAGATTCTTACTGCTTTTTCCAAAATTACTCCAAGACATGTTGTTCTGAGTTCTTTGACTTTGTGTTTATTTGAAATACTCCTCTGAAATATCTGTTAGTCACATACATTTTTGGAAAAACAGCTTTCAGAAAACCCTCACTTGGTTATTTAAAAATAGCATTTATTCCCACTCACTGAGCAGCTCTGTGTTGCCAGCCAAACATAATTAAATTCATCACAACCATCTGATTACTAGACATTTTTTTCTAATAAATGAACATTGAAATACCAGAAAAAAATCTTAAGGTAAGCTGACCATGCTGGATGGAATCCCTTGGTGAGCTCAATTTATTCATACTTTAAGAAATATCTTGCAGATCTCATCTCCTGATAGTTCATTGCAGTGTGAGGACACACTGACCGAACAGAACAGAACAGAACAGAAGAGAAATGTGGGCATAATATTTTAATGTCCTCATAAATGTATCAATTTTTAGAAATGAAATAAGCTCAATGACTTGTAAATCAAGGTCCCCATGCACATGGGATAAAATATTTCATCCTCATATTTCTTTAATTTCTTAGGAACATTGTTTTGTTCATACTATTTTTCCTGTGTTTAACCACGTAGCATATTTTCAATTGTTTAGACTATAGTTTGTGTGGTATGGGATTCTAAGAAGTTGAAAGACAGAAAACATATTTTCTTGTAGCAGGAGGTTCATTGCAATGGATTAGACAAAAATCAATATTGGGGATTAAATATGATGCTCAAAAATAATTTAAAATCAAGGTTCTTGCAATTCAACACTTTCTCCTTTTACCATTTCTTATCATTCTGACATTCTTGAAATATCTCCTTGCTTTTTAATCATTATGAACATCATTTGATAAAAATAAATATAAGAAATTATAAAAAAGAGATAGGGACCAAAAGTTTGCTATCATTTTTTTCTATCACCCTTTCTACAGCCCCAGTGTACATTACTTATCCCCTACAGAAAATCTAAGTAAAGTAATTGAGCTTCTAGAGATAAAAACAAATAAACAAACAAATAAGCACATGGTCAAAAGTGGTGGCAGCCACAGAGTAGATGCAATTACCAGTAAGAATTGAAGACAGGGGCTGGAAAGATGGCTCAGTGGTTAAGGGCACCAACTGCTCTTGCAGAGGACAGGGCTTCGATTTCCAACACCCACATGGCAGCTAAGAACCATCTTTAACTCCAGTTCCAGGGGAATCAGACACCCTCTTCTGACCTCCGTGGCATTGCACAACACGGGTGAAACAACCTACATGCAGACAGTACACTCATACACATAGAAAATAATAAATAAAAAAAAAATTTTTAAATTGAACACAGGCCAAACAACAGTACTCTCTCTTTTTTCTTTTTGTCTTTTTACTAAGATCTCAAGTTTTATGTCTGTAGTACAGTTTCTCTGGTCTTACTGATTATTTATTTCTGGTTGTACTTTCCTTTTGGATGCGTAAAGCCACACAGTTAGCCCAAATTAACCAAGGTTTTTGTTTTCTCAAGGTCAGTTGAGGATCTAGTCCTCAGGGGTCTCTTGGGGTTTTTTTTGGGGGGAGGAGGGTGGGAGCTCCCTGCTCCTTTTAGCTTTTCATTTACCAGTTCCATCCACTTGAGAACAAAATCAGGTCTTGCTAGATAGACCAGGCTTCCTTTTCTGAAGCATGAGCAGACTTTCCTCTTTATAGACTGGACTCTGGCTGAAGGCCCATTAGTGGCTCTCCAAGACCTCCGTGAACAGGAAGACTGGTGACCCACATTTGCAGGACATTTCAAGAGATGCCCCCATGCATAGTCCCCTGAGACTTGATTGACCTCTGAGAGCAAGAACATTAAGTATTGACGTAAAGTATGGTCATTAAGCACCCAAAAAGGCTAAGTTGCACTAACCTATTACATAGCACCTATATTAAAATTTTATCCTTTTGAAACACACTGTATGTTATTTCCATGAAGCGAATCTAGATTCAATTGGATTGAGAAATGATATATGAATTATGGAAAATTTTAATAAAAAAAAATTGAGGAGCCAAGTGTTGTGGTACATGCCTTTAATCCTAGCACTCTGGAGGCAGAGGCAGGCAGAGCTCTGTGAGCTCAAGGCCAGCCTGGTCTACAGAGTGAGTTCCAGGACAGCTGGAGCTACAGAGAGACTCTGTCTCAAAAACACACACACACAGAAAAAAAAAATTTTTTTAAATTACATGGTCTTAGAAAAAATAATGTAAATAATGGGGCTGGAGAGATGGCCAGGGGTTAAGAGTGCCAACTGCTCTTGCAGAGGACCCGGGTTTGATCCCCAGCACCCACATGGTGGCTGAGAACCGTCTTTAACTACAGTACCAGGGGAATCTGATACCCTCTTCTGACCTCCACTGCATTGCATGACAGGGGTGCACAAACCTACATGCAGATAGTACATTCATAAACATACAAAATAAATAAAATAAAAAAATAAGTAAATAAAAAAACTTCAATGAAAGTTAAAAATGTATTACTTCAAAAAAGGAAGAGAGAAAGGAAAGAGAGAAAGAGAGAAAGAGAGAAAGAAAGAAAAAAGAAAGAAAGAAAGAAAGAAAGAAAGAAAGAAAGAAAGAAAGAAAATAAACCAAAGACCCAGACCTAAATCAATAATCAAGTAGACTGGCTCAGGAAATTTCTTTTTCTAATCAATACTTTTTTATTTTATATTATTCTAAAACATGCAAATATACACTCCATACATAAGACAAAATTAAAAATTCTGAAAATAAACTGTAGGTTGATTCCAAAGCACATTTAGAGATTCACATTTTAACATTAAATTTGCATGCAGGTATAAAGTCGTGTAAGTTTACATTCTTTTTTCTTTGGAATATGACTTTATCTCTTCTATCTATATATTGTAATTACAATGTGTGAGTATAAGTGGTAAGACAATTCTAGAGCCCATTTATAGATTCACATTGTAATAGCACAGTTGCTTTCAGATACAATGAAATATAATAATAAAGTGGCTCAGTTTGCCTACCAACTGGAGATTTGGTGTTATCATCCACAAATGAGGGAAACCATTCACCTTTTGGGACTATGTTACTTCACTTACATAATGGCTTCAATTTCCATCCATTTACCAGGAAAGCTCATGATGTCATCTTTCTTTACTGCTGCATAGAAATCCATTGTGTAGATGTAACACATTTTTGTTATCCAGTCATCTGTTGAGGGGCATTTGGGTTGGTTCCAGCTCTTTGCTATTGTGAAGAGAGTAGCAATAAACATAGATGTGCATGTATCTTTGCAGTAGGATGCTTCTCGTGGGTATATATGCAAGAGTGGTATGGCTGGGTCAGGTGGTAGGTACATTTTGAGTTTTTTTAAGGGTTCTCCGCACTGCTTTCCACAGTGGTTGTACCAGTTTACATTCCCACCAGCAGTGGATGAGTGTTCCCCTTTCCCCACAACCTATCCAGCATTTGGTGTCTTTTGTTTTCTTGATCTTGGCTAGTCTTGTTGGAGTGAGATGATACCTTAGTGTGGTTTTAATTTGCATTTCCTTAATTATTAATGATGTTGAACACTTTTTACAATGTTTCTCAGCTATCTTTACTTCCTTACTGGTGAAGTCCCTGTTTAGCTCTTTATTCTGTCTTTTGAGTAGGTCATTTGTTTTCTTACTTCTTTGCTTTTTAAGTAGCTTATATATTCTGGATGTTAATGCTTTGTCTGATGTATCCATGGGGAAGGTTTCCTCTCATTCTGTGGGTTTTCTCTTCACTTCCTTGATTGTTTCTTTTGCTGTACAAAAGCTTTTGAGTTTGATGAGGTCCCACTTTTCAGCTGTTGTCCTTATTTCCTGTGCAGCTGCTGTTTGATTTAGAAATCTTTTCCTACACCTATGTCTTGTAGGTCACTGCCAACTTTTTCTTCTATCCCCTTTAGGGTTTCAAGTTTTAGGTTGAGATCTTTGATCCACTTGGAGTTTATTTTTGTACAGGGTGAGAGATAGGGGTTTAATTTTGTTCTGCAAATGCTGATCCAGTTTTGCCAATATTTGCTGAAGATGCTATCATTCCTCCAACGAGGTTTTTTGGCTCCTTTGTCAAATATAAGGTGGCTGAAGTTATATGAGCTCAAGTTTGGATCTTCAATTTTGTTCCATTGGTCAATGGCTCTGTTTTATTTTGTTGTTGTTTGTTTTTTTCTTTTTTTTTTTTCTTTTATTTTTCCTTGCCCGTATCAGGTTGTCTTTATGACCATAGCACTGTAATATAGCTTGAAGTCTGGTGATGTAATCACCCTTGTATTGCACTTTTCACTCAGGGTTTCTTTACCTATTCAGGGTCTTTTCTTTTCACATAAAAGAAAGAAAGAAAAAACAAAGAAACAAATAAAATAAGCCAATGACCCAGACATAAATCAATAACCAAGTAGACTGGCTCAAGAATTTTCATGAGACTGATATGGTATGTGATATGTTCATTTATTCATGATTTCAGAAATCATGACTATGAACTTGTTTATCTGAATCCTCAAGAATTCCATTTTAAATTTATTTTACTGAGCATATGTACATATCATACAATGGATCCTCATCAAATTTTCCCTGCAATGTGCCAATTCCCCATGAGAAGTCATGCATTACATCAACCAGTGTAAGCCCTATCTAGTCAAGCTTTTGAACCCAGATGTCACTCTGTGTACTCACCCACTGGTGTCTAGTCATATTCTTCCTCACCCATTAGTAAACAGTCCCCCAGAGTAGTCAGTCCAGGTCCAGGCCCCCACCCATTTCCTTTGCTTTACTCTGAGTCCTTTTCTGAGTAGGCATGGGTCCTGTGCCTGATGCCAACATTGCCACAAGTTCACATGTGCCAGTAGTTTGTAAGCCCCTGCTTCCCTATGGTAATGTTTCAGGCCTAGATCATATATTTACATACCCCTTTCTGGAGACCAGCTCTGGCAGGTTCAGGTCCTGAAGTGGGTGGTTGCAAAGGTGGCAATGAAATCAATCAAATAAGAAACAAGAATCTTTTTTTGTGACCAGAGGACCATCTATCCTCTCTGCTCCTGTGCAGCGGGCCTTTCAGGTTTGCTACTCTGTTGATTTCATGTCCTAAGGATTATAGAGATTACCCATCTCCCTTCTCTGATCCTGTGCATAGAACCTTTCTGGTTTGCCACTCTGCCAATTTTCCTTTTTTCTGTCTTCTCTGCTCTTTTTCTTTTTTCTCATTTCTGTCTGGTTCTCAGATCCCTGTTTATTTTAATATACCCTAAGACTAATACTGGTTATATAAGGTTAAGCTAATAATGAAAAAAAATATAAAATCAAAGGGAATGAAAAAGAGGAGAAAAACCTTTTCAAAGAACTGACCAAAACAGTAAACTTGTGCATCGAAGGGGTTATAAAAGACTGAGGAAAAGATACAAGACAGGACTTAAAGTGTATGGAAGAATCCATGAGCTCAGGTGGGGGACAGGGGACATGAGGGGTGGGCATGGATGGGGGAATCAGTCAAATAAATGAGTCAATAAAAAATTAAAAAGTTAAAAATTTAACCCAACTTTCCCACAAATATTTTCATAAAATTCACGCCCACAATCATTATTAACATCAAAACATTAAAACAACCAATAATGATACACCATTTAGTTGACACCTCAAAGAAGGTAACCAATAATAGTACAGCCACTAGGCTAAGCATTTTACCAGTTTTGTACCAAAGCAAAGTTAAAATTAACTTTTAACTCTAAGGACTTTCTTCATGCCTTGTTCATACATAGGTTCTAGACAGAATAAGTGAGCTTTAAAGCTTTGACATAGAGAAATTTATTTTTCTTACTTTAGTTCCTTGTTCCCTCAACCTGTAATCCATTTCATGGATGATGTAATTTTAATTCATATCTTGTTTTTATTCTGGTCATTGTTTTCCTCAGTTTCTTTTTCCTCAAATTATCTCTATACACCTCCTCCTGATCTGATTTTCTAAAGGCTGCTGAACTTTGAGTCAGATCACTAGAATCCACAGCATTACTGGACTTAGTTTCACTTTACCCTACAATTCTCTTTTTAGTTTAAACCTGATCATGAAATCAAAATTCCTTTCTTTACTTGGGCAATCTGTGCATGATAAAGTTTCTGTTGAATTCTTAATTGCCACTGTATCATACTTTTAAGTTGTGTACACAGTGTCATTATTTCTCACAAAGTATTCATTTCTAGAAAAGGCAAATATGTCAGTCCCATTTCTTTTTTTTTAATTTAATTATTTTTCATGTATATGAGTGTACTGTCTGCATGTAGGTTTGTGCACCTGTGCTGCAGAGGTCAGAAAAGGGCGTCGGATTCCCCTGGAACTGTAGTTAAACACTGTTCTCAGCCGCCACGTGGGTGCCAAGGATTGAACCCAGGTCCTCTGCAAGAGCAGTTGGTCCTCTTTACTGCTAGGCCATCTCTCCAGCCCCAAGTTCCATTTCTTGAGGCAGAAGCAGGTACCCTAACTGCTAGAAAGCCCAAAGTTAAGCAGGTTAGAAAATAAAAAAATTAATATGATAAAAAAGAATTATCAAAAACCAAGGTCAGCTGGAGAGCAGACTTCAACAAGACAAGTCAGGTCACTGGAAGTTTGTCAAGCAATGAACCTTTCAAGAATGATCCCACCATCCCCTTTTCCATAATGATCCTTGAGTTGTTGGTTGGTGAGGTACACTCTAGAGGCTCTCATTCTTTGAAACATAGGCAATTGTGGTTTTTTGTTTGCATTGAAAACTATTTGTCTAAGAAATCTTTACTGATAAGAATTGAGGGATGCATTCATTTCTTCTCTACTCCTCATTCTGCTATGTTCCAGGAGCCTTAGGTGTAGAGGTTCAACTGTAGATGTGTCTCCTAGGAACTGATCACTTTCAGATGTATATTTTCTGAGTATGACAAGTTATGGGAGTCTGCAGTAGCCTCCATCTGTTGCAAAGAGAAGCTTCTTTAATGAGTGGTGTACGGTATGCTTGACTGTAAATATGAAATTTCATATTTAGTTTATGGTAAGAAATTACCTTTTTCTAGATATATGACAATGATAGGGTTTTCTCTAGGATTTATGTACCCTCCAGCCATGAGCATTTAGCTAAGTTTAAATTGCCACCATTAGTCCATCCCATTGAGTGCACTTTAAGTCCAAATAAGTAGATGTTGACTATCACGCAGATAGTACACCAATAGAGGTAGTTTGCTGTGAAGGTCATTATGATTGTTAAGCTTTAAGGCTGGATTGGGCAGCTGATTGATTTTCTCCCTTAGCAGTGTACATACTGTCTAGCATCATGAGCACTAAACTTCAGGGAAAAGACTTCCAGACCAATTTCTGCTTCATTACTCTAAGTTCTGAATCTGAATTTATGTCCTGTCTTGAACAGTAGGGCATTTTCTTCTAGTTCTGGGAGATAATCAAGAGCTTTATCAATATCATGTATTGATAAAGGGTCTTTTGGATTACTATCACCAACAACTCAAATAGGGGTGTCTTGGGTCTGGAACTGTGTTTCTTGCCATACAGCCCCCAGCTATAGTTGTATATTAATGTTAAGAGAGTGTATGTGCATTTCTAATTTGGTCACAGGGGCACACATTACCATCTGGGTTCTCTAGCCAGCCAATTTCCATAATCTTTATTATTTTTTTTCTTTCCACCTTCCTACTCCTTAATCTGCCCCAATACCCCCATTATCCCCACACTCCCACTCTGTGAGTTCCCTTGCCCAGACCATGTACATCCCTCCCCCTGACGCCCTACACTCCCAAACTCCTCCCTAGTAACATCTGGTCCTTACTATCACCATTTTTTAGGTTTGTTCTTTTCCTTTACTTCCATATATCCATTTCATTTTCTTGACTCCTGGTTTTACATCAGGATATATCCTCACATATGGGGGTATTCTATCTACAAATTTGTAAGAACATTAGTTGCTTGGTTTTCTGACCTTGTGATACTTCACTTAGTATAGCACTCTTTTACTGATAAATAGTAGTCCACTGTAAAAATATACCACATTTTCAACATCCATTTATCAGTTGTGGGACATTTAGATTGCTTCCAGTTATTAGCTATCATGAAGAGACCAGGAATAGGCAAGGGTGTACAGGTATCTTTACAGTGTGATGAGTCCTCTCTGTGTATTCCAAGTAGTGGTATAACTGGGTCATATGGTTGGCTCATTTTTAAGTTTTTGAGAGTTCTGTAAACTGCCTTCTATAGTGGATAAACTAGTTTGTATTCTCATCAGCAGTGAATGCATGTTCTCCTTTCTTTTTATCCTTGCCAGCATTTGGTTTCATGCATTCTCTTGATCTTAGTTAGAATGATTTGGATAAGGTGGAATCTTAAAGTAGTTTTTATCTGTATCTCTCTTAGTACTAATAATGTAGAGCAGTTTTAAGGCATTTCTTAGCCATATTTTTTCTTCATGTAAGAATTTTCTGTCCAGTCCTATATCCTATATTTTTATTGGGTTATTTATTTTCTTCCTTATTTGTTTTATTGTGTTCTTTATATATTCTCATTATTAAACCTCTGTTGGATGTTTAACTAGTAAAGAATGTCTCACACTCAGTAGGGTTCTTCTTCACTTCCTTCTTTGTTTCTTTTGCTTTGTAACTGAATGAGGTACCACTTACAGATTGTTGACCTCAAGGCCTTATGTGCCAAATTAAGAGACCCCTTTCCTATGCCTACATCTTAGAGGGTACTGCCTTTGTATTCAGCAGTTTCAGAGTTTCAGGTTTTATACTGAGTTCTTCGATTCACTTGGAGTAGACTTTTGTGCATGGAGAAGAATAAGAATCAAATCTCATTCTTCTATAGGTGGAAATTCAATTCTTTCAGGACCATTCGCTGACGATACTATCCTTCCACCATTGTGTGGTCTTCACGCTTTTGTCAAATATCAGATAGGTAAAATTGTATAGACTCATGCTGCATCTTCTATTGTATTCCATTGATCTATATGTCTATTTTTGGGCGAGTAACATGCCGTTTTTATAATGACAATTTGGTAATATAATCTGAGATTTGGTATCGTGATGCCACCAGCATTATTCTTTTTGCTCATGAATGTTTAGGCTATCCAGGGTCTCTTGTGATTCCATATGAAGTTTTGAATGATTTTTTTTCTTTTTTTTTTACTTTCAAAACTTTGGGGAAGATGCTTTAAGGAGGCAATTAAAATTATATTCCATGTACATACATATATGTATATATAACAAATAATTTAAAAAGGATAGGATATTCAAAACATGCCAAGATACCAACCTGGTGATTACAAAGAAAAACTGTACCTTACAATGGAGTGATGTAGTGGTCAGCACCTTAATCAAGTGAGCATATCATCAAGAGGGGAAAATCTTGAAATTATATGGCTCCTGATGTGATATAATAAAAAGAAGACAATATCACTCATCTAGCACTCTTGATAAAAATGTTTAACAAGAATCTAATTATGAAGAAACAGTGATCTAGAATGTTGGACACTTTATGAAACATCTAGTGTAAACTCTTTAAAAAGTGGATGTAATAAATTCCAGATTATGTATGTGAGCAAAAAACAAAACAAAACAAAAAACAAAAATAAAAAGTGGAAAGAATGCTTTGCATTTAAAAACCCAACACAGGAAAAACCAAATGAAACGAATGGTCCCTGGTCAGGACTTGAAATCCCCAAAGAAGGCTGTGAGAAATAGCTGACTACAGCCTGTATGCAACCATGTCATGGGACCACTGTTCATTTTATTTTTATTTATTTCTGTATGTGTATGAATGTACTGTCTGCATGCAGGTTTGTGCACGCATGTCATGTAATGCCGCGGAGGTCAGAAAAGGGTGTCGAATTCACCTGGAACAGGAGTTCTCCTGGAATTGGAATTTTGGATGATTCTTGGCCGCCATGTGGGTGCTGGGGATGGAACCCAGGTCCTCTGTAAGAGCGTCGGCGCTCTTAACCACTAGACCATCTCTCCAGCCTCCCCAATCTTCATTTTTAAGCTATACTATGTTGTGCAGGCTATACAACATCCATACTTGTTCTTAGGGGTACACACTGAAGCACTTAGAAGTGAGTGTCAGGATGGCTACAATCTGCTTTCAGATAGTGAAGTTAAAAAGAGAGCTTGAGTGACCAGCATCCAAATTACGACACACTGACAGCTGGTTAGCACAGGTGAGACAGTTACAGGACTTACTCCTTTTACTAACCTTTAGATCTATGGGCTTGAAAATATATAAAAGGCTGAGGGAAAAGTCATAAGAATTCTCCTTTTCATCCAAGAACTGAAAGATTTATCATTTTTGTCTCCCCTACAAAAAAATATGCAGTGTCAAAGAAAAATAATTTCCAGTGAATTTTTCAACTTTTGATAAGATTCATATTTTTTAAATATACTTTTATTGATGTTTTGTGTATTTCATACATCATTTTCAGTTCCATTTAAACACATTACCCTTTCCTTTACCCCCACCCCAACCCAGATTATGTATTCTGTGATACATGCCCTGCATCTTTCTCTGTCTCTTTTTTTTTTTTTCCACTGTTTCAGGCAGTTCTTTGATGCAGTCCTTTCTGTTGTTGTTGTTGTTGTTGTTGTTTCCAATATGCATTACGCCCAACTGCTTTGTACAAAAGCTCAGGGGGCCCTACACAAGAAATACTTACAACTGGGTAATTGGCACTAGCATCCACAGATGAGTGATACCATTCAATTGTTTTTCTGGGACTGTGTTACTTCACTCAGCATGATGTCCTCTAGCTCCAGCCATTTTCCTGCAAAGCTCGTGATGTCGTCTTTCTTTACTGCTGCATAGAACTCCATTGTGTAGATTTACCACATTTTCTCTATACACTCGTCAGTTGAGGGGCATTTAGGTTGGTTCCAGCTCCTTGCTATTGTGAAGAGAGCTGCAATAAACATGGCTGTGCATGTATCTCTGTGGTGGCGTAAGTCTTGAGGGTACATGCCCAGGAGTGGTATGGCTGGGTCGGGTGGCAAGTTCATTCCAAGTCTTCCAAGGGTTCTCCACACTGCTTTCCATAGTGGCTGTACGAGTTTACATTCCCACCAGCAGTGGATGCATGTTCCCCTTTCCCCACAACCTCTCCAGCACTTGGTATCATTTGTTTTCTTGATCCTAGCCAGTCTTATTGAAGTAAGATGATATCTTAAAGTGGTTTTCATTTGCATTTCCTTAATGATTAGTGATGTTGAACAGTTCTTGAGGTGTTTCTCAGACATCTCTAATTCCTCACTTGTGAAGTCTCTGTTCAGTTCTTTGATCCATCTATTGAGTGGGTCATTTGTTTTCTTTTTTCTTTGTTTTTTGAGTAGTTTATATATTCTGGAAATCAATGCTTTGTCAGATGTATCTGCAGTGAATGTTTCCTCCCACTCTGTGGGATTTCTCTTCACTTCCTTGATTGTTTCTTTTGATGTACAGAAGCTTTTGAGTTTGGAGCTGCTCTCACAGGAATACCTTTTTAATCCTACTAACAAAGAACAAGCAATTCGATGTACAGGCATTGAAGCAGTACTAATTATTATGGCAAGCTAAGCTGTGAGCATAGACACAGATGCTTGGATGGTATGCTAATCCACCAACTGTGGTTTCTCTATAAAAGGTGACAAGTTCTTATTGTGGCTTATAACATCTCTTAACCACTAGAGGACATAAGCTTGTGCATCCACTGTGAGTTATTCCTCCAAGGAGAGAGCTAATGGCCAATTAAATAAATAAATAAATAATATATAATATATATATATATATATATATATATAATATATAATTTAACTATATATATATATATATATCAGTATCTCCAGGCAGTTGAGTTGTAGCTGATAATGACGGAGGAGTCTTGATTGTCTCAAGGAGACCAATAGTTTGCTGTATTGCTTTAGTGGCCTTTGGTAATGCTCTCTGGCATTTCAGAGGCCAATTAGACATTAGCAAGTGACATCTAATCCATTTTTTCATGCTTACACCAGGCCTTCAACAACAGGGACTTACCACTTTTCTCCTTGCATATATCTCACTTATAGGCAAAGGCCTTTATAATTTGGGGGGCTTGGATCCCCTAGCCAATATCTCCTAGGTATAATAATTCATTGCTGATATCAGAGCTTTCCTGTATTAATATATTTTGCTTATTTACACAGCTTATAAAGACTTTACTATTGAATTTGGCTAGAGATAGAGAATTATCCTTTCACAGTTCCCATGTCTATCAGTCAGTTAAAAAAGGTAGTTATACCTGTTTTATATGAAATTACCACTATAACAGTTATCTCTAGTTTACAGTTAGGGAATGACTTCATTACCATCATGTTTTTCTTTTTCCTATAAAGTGGAGAGTTAGGAAGGTTTCTCAGCATCTGGAAGGTAAACTTCATTAGGGCCCATTATAGACAATTAACCCAAATAGAATTCAGAGAGATGTTCAGTGTCCGTGACTCAGGCACTCTGAGGTTCCTCTTTCTTTAATGTTCAGATGAGTCAGCCTCTCTGCTGGCATTTCCCTGTCCATCCTGCACAGCCAAAAGTTGTACATTTTCAGGCATTTAGTTTGGTGTTTTTACCTGTGGGAACATGCAAATCTCCTCCCATTGTTAGTTTCAAGATCTCAAAATTGAAAATTTATCAATAGGTTTAGAACACAGAGTTTTCCATTTGTATCCCAGAATGAGTACTACACCACCTCCCACCTGCCTCTTTTTGTTTTTTAAATTTTTATATTTTGATCTATAGATGCCTAAGTTGTATTACACATACCCATAAACAAGAGCCAAGGTGTAAGTTTTCATTAAATTTACCCAAACAGTTTATCATTGACTGTATGCTACTTATTTGGGAAGTAAACTTAAGCTTAATTCCTTTAAATTGTCCTACAAGTAAAAGAAAGTATTACAAGGTGATATTGTATAACTCAGAAAAATATAGAGACTATTTGTGTACCTTAACTCCAAAGTTATTGTTAGAAGTTCAATACAAATTATAAATAATACAATTAACATTTTATATTCCCAATTAGTTCAAATGTATTATTATTTTCACCAAAACCTACAACCAAATTTAACTTATTTAAACATTTCACTAAGCCTGAAAATATCCTATATTAGGTGGACAAAGATTGGGCAGAGTTGAATTCCTGCCAAATAAATTTTACCCAATATATACTTTGCTCTTTAAAGCTGTATGACCAGACTATGACTTCAGAGAAATCAAGTCCACTAACCTATATGGTTTATTTTGTATTTCTGTGTAAATATCTACTGAAATACCTCTCTATATAAATATGTTATTTTTAAGTATATCCTTTTAAGCTGCAAACCTTACAGAGTGGATTTTAACAACTATCTTTCTCCAAGCTCTTGGCCTTCTTCAGGCCCGGCATGAAACTTGCTTTAAAGACTTTTCAGTATCTAGCTCCTTTTTTTTTATGAGCACAAGCATCCTTCATGTAAAACCAATTTGCAAGCAGTTGTGCCCAAACCCACACAGCCCAAGGCTCCTACCATCCAGGTGGGGGGGCTTGTATGTACAATCAAGCCTATCAAATGAGTGTCCAGTCTATATTGCTGTAGTTTTACCATTCATCACAATCACAGCCCTTACATTCTACCACACCCCTTCTTCTGCAGATTGTTCCCTAGGCTTAGAAAAGGCTCACAAGGGGACGAGAAGCAGAACAGTCTACTTTGTCTGGAGATGTCGTTTTGGACTCTGATCAGTTCTGGCTGTTTCCTGTCATGGGCTGACAGTTTGTCCAGGAATAACCTTTCAATCTATAAACAATTGTTACAAATATTATCCACAGAGATGTTTGATGCCTGTAGCAGTCTGAGGCTTTTCTTCCTTTTAGTGTTGAGATGGGCTAACCTCTCTGCTGGTATTTCTTGTTACAACATACACAATGCAAGGCTTTATCTTTTCTTTCTCAGCTGTTAAGTTAGTGACGTTTTGACCTGTGGGAACATACAAATCTTTTCCCATAGTTAGTTTAAGATTAAATTGAAAGTTTTTGACTAACTGATTTAATATATAACTGTATCCCCCATTTTTTATTTTGGGTTTTTATTTTTTGACCCATGAGTCTTAAAAAAGCAGTTGTAGTACACATACCTATAGGAAGGAATCAAGGTGTAATTTCATTAAATTAATCCAAGATGTTTTGGGTGACTGTATGTTGTTAATTTGGGAAGCAAATTACCTGTAGGATAATTAAGTTAAATTATCCTACAGGTAAAAGAGAATGTTACAAGATGATACTACATAAGACAAAAATTATAGAGAACGTTTGTATATGTTAATCCCAAAGTTATTGGCCTATAGATTTTAAGTAAAATGCCATGTAATTTTAAATAAAATACCATGTGATTTTAATTTAGATATACATTAATCGAATATAAACCAGTGTCCCTCTCCCTTACCTCCCACCCCTCCCGATTCACCTTTTCAGTCAGTTTTCTGATGCAGTCTTTCTGTTGTTGTTCTTTTAATATGCATCCCTCTCCATAAGAAATATTTACAACTGGATTATTGGTGCTAGCATTCACAGATGAGGGATACCATTCGTCGTTTGTTTTTTCTGGGACTGTATTAATTCACTTAATATAATATTTTATAGCTCCATCCATTTCCCTGCAAAGTTCATGATGTTGTCTTTCTTTACCACTGTATAGAACTCCATTGTGTTCATGTACCACATTTTCTCTATCCACTCATCAGGTGAGGGATATTTGGGTTAGTTCCAGCTTTTTGCTATTGTGAACAGAGCTGCAATAAATATAGCTGTGCATGTATTTCTGCAGTAAGAGTCTTGTGGCTGTATACCCAGGAGTGGTATGACTGGGTCAAATGGCAAACTCATTTTGAGTTGTTCAAGTGTTCTCCACACTGCTTTCCATAGGGGCTGTACAAGTTTACATTCCCACCAGCAATGGATGAGTGTTACCTTTTCCCCACAACCTCTCCATCACTTGGTATCATTTGTTTTCTTGATCCTGGTCAGTCTTAGAGTGGTCATAATTGCTTTTTCCTTAATATTATTGACGTTGAACAGTTTTTGAGATGTTTCTCAGCCATCTCTAATTACTCCTCTGTGAAGTCTCTATTCAGTTCTTTGCTCCATCTTTTGAGTGATTCATTTGTTTTCTTTCTTCTTTGTTTTTTGAGTAGTTTGTATACTCTGGAGATCAATGCTTTGTCAGATATATCTGCAGTGAAGGTTTCTTCCCACTCTGTGGGTTTTCTCTTCACTTCCTTTGTTGTTTCTTTTGATGTACAGAAGCTTTTGAGTTTAATGAGGTCCAATTTGTCAATTGTCGATCTTATTTCTTGTGCAGCTGCTGTCTGATTTAGGAAGTCTTTTCCTACGCCTATGTCTTGTAGTCTGCTGCCAAGCTTCTCTTCTATCACCTCCAGAGTTTGGGGTTTCACGTTGAGGTCTTTGATCGATCTGGAATTGACTTTTGTACAGGGCAAGAGGTAGGGGTTAAATTTCATTCTTCTACAGGTGGTAATCCAGTTTTGCCGACGCCACTTGCTGAAGATGCTGTCCTTCCTCCATTGTGTCTTTTTGGCCCCCTTGTCAAATATGAGGTCGCTGAAATTGTATGTGCTCAGGTTTGGATCTTCAGTTTTATTCCATTGGTCAAGTGGTCTGTTTTTGTGCCAGTACCAAGCTGTTTTTATGACTATAGCCCTGCAGTATAGTTTGAAGTCTAGTATAGAGATACCCCCTGTATTGCTCTTTTTGCTCAGGGTTGCTTTGGCTATTCGGGGTCTTTTGTTTTTCCAAATGAAATTGAGGATTTTTTTCCAAGCCTATGAAGAACCTTTTGGGGATTTTGATGGGGATTGCATTAAATCTATACACGAGTTTGGGTAGAATGGACATTTTTACTGCATTTATTTTCCCAATCCATGAGCATGGGAGGTTTGTCCATCTTCTGATGTCTTCCTCAGTTTCCTTCAGGGGTTTAAAATTTTTGTTGTAGAGATCCTCGGTGTCTTTGATTAGGTTTGTTCCTAGATATTTTATTGTTTTTGAGGCTATTGTGAGTGGGAAAGTCTCCTTGTATTCCTTCTTCAGTTGTTTGTTGTTGATGTAAAGAAAGGCTACTGATTTTTCTAGATTTATTTTGTATCCTGCCATTTTACTGAAGTACTTAATCATTTCTAGGAATTTTCTAGTGGAGTTCTTAGCATCCCTTAAGTAAACGATCATGTCATCAGCAAAATGGGATAGTTCTATTTCCTTTTTCCAATTAGAACTCCTTTAATTTCCTTTCCTTTCCTTATTGCCCTAGCAAGGGTATCAAGCACTATATTGAAAAGGAGTGGTGACAGGGGGCAGCCTTGCCAAATTCCTACCTTTAAGGGGAATGCTTCTGTCCTTTCCCCATTTAGGATGATATTGGCTGTGGGTTTCCTATATATGGCTTTGATTACATTGAGGAATGATCCCTCCAGTCCAATTCCCTCTAGCACTTTAAACATGAAGGGATGCTGGATTTTGTCAAAGGCTTTCTCCACGTCAATTGAGAAGATGGTGTGGTTTTTGTCTTTCAGTGGATTTGTATGCTTGATGATATTTTTTTTATTTTCATATGTTGAACCATCCCTGCATCTCTGTATGAATCCAACTTGGTCATGATGGATGATCTGCTGGATGTGGGTCTGTATGTGATTTGCTAGTATCCTGTTTAGAATTTTGGCATCTGTGTTCATTAGGGAGATGGGACTATAGTTATCCTTTTTGGTTGTATCTTTACCCAGTTTTGGTAATAGCGTGATGCTGGCTTCATAGAAGGAATCTGGGATAACTCCCTCCTTTTGTATCCTTCTAAACAACTTGAGTAGTAATGGTTGTAGTTCTTTTTGTAATATTTTATAGAACTCTGCCGTGAAACCATCTGGTCCTGGACATTTTTTGGTTGGGAGGCTACTTATTACATCTTCAATTTCTTTATGTATTATTGGTCTATTTAAGCTGTCAATCTCTTTTTGGTTGAGCTTTGGTCAGTCCCAGGATTTCAGATATTCATCCATTTCTTCTAGGTTTTCAAACTTGGTAGAGTATAGGTTTTTGAAGTATTCCCTTATGATTGTCTGGATCTTTTCATTGTTTGTTTTGATATTTCCCCTTTCATCACAGATTCTATTGATTTGAAGTTGTTCCTTCTTTCTTTTGGTTAACTGGGCTAGAGGTCTGTCTATCTTGTTTATTCTCTTGAATGATTTTTTTCTACCTCTGTGAAGAATGTTGTGGGTATTTTGATTGGCCTTGCATTGAGTGTAGAGATTGTTTTTAGTAAGATGGTCATTTTCACAATATTTTCTTATGATCTATTTCAGTCCTGTTCATTCACCACTGCATATTGATCTAATCTATGAATTACTATAAACTTGTAGTTCTTTTTTCCTTTTTTTATTTTTTTTATTTTTAAGGGATTCTACAATATAATGACACAGTTGTTTGCAGATAACATTGATGTTACTCAGTATGTCATACAATTAGGTAATTGCAAGTATCTATGTCCAATTTTTGAACAACCCAAGGTTCCCATAGTCCAGTTGGAGAAGCTTGTATGCACAGGCATATTGATCAATCAGGAGTCCAGACTATATCCCTGTAGTCTCATGATTCACCCCTATCTCTCCGCAGCCCTTACAATCTACCATGCCTCCTCTTCCACAGTTTGTTCACTGGGCTTTGGGAAAGGGGCACTACTGGGTGAGAAGAAAACAGTCTAATTTCTCTGGAGTTGTCATTTTGGACTCCAGTCTGTTCAGGTTGTTTCCCTTCATGGTTGACAGCTTTCCCAGTGATACCCTTTTTAGTCATACTAACAAAGTACAAGCTATTGGATGTACAGGCATTTAAGCAGTACCAATTATTATGTCAAGCTAAGCTGTGAGCATAGACACAGATGCTTGGATGGTATGCTAATCCACAAACTGTGGTTTCTCTATAAAGGGTGACAAGTTCTTATTGTGGCTTATAACATCTCCTAACCACTAGAGGAACAATAAGCTGTGTGGCATCTCCTGTGATTATTCCTCCAAGGAGAAGCTTATAGCAAATAGATTTGGGATATATATAGACCTTGGCTGCCACTGTTGCATAATACCTACAGGCTGTTGAGGTTAGCTAGTATGACGGGGAGACTTGCTTGTAGCAGGAGACCAATATTTTGCTGTAATCTTTGTGGCCTTTTGGTAAGCTCTCTAGATTTTTCCAGAGGCCAGTTGTATTCTAGCAAGTGACATCATCATAACATTTTTCATGCTCACAACAGGTCTTGAACAACAGGGACTTACTGTCTTTTCTCCTTGCTTATATCCCACCTTATAGCAAAAGGCCTTTATAATTTTGGGGGGAGGCGGTTTGATCCCCTAGCAGACATCTACCTAGCAGACGATAATTCATTGCCTGAATGTCAGAGCTTTCCTGTAGTATTATATTTGTTAATTACACAACTTATAAAGACTTTTCTATTGAATTTGGCTCTAGATAGAGAAATACCTTTCACAGTTTCCTATGCCTATCAATCAATTAAATCCATTATGCCTGTTTTTATAGGAATTTACCACTGTAACAATTGGCTCTTAGTTTACAGATTAGGGAGTCGGTTCATTACCATCATGTTTCTTTTTCCATATAAAGGGGAGAGGTAGTAAGGTTTCTCAGTATCTGGAAAGGTAAACTTCATTAGACCCCATTATAAACAGTCAACCCGCAATATTATCAGAGAAGATGCTCAGTGTTCTTGACTCAGGCAGTTCTGAGGATTCCTCTTTCCTTGAAGTTCAATGGGTCCAACCTCTCTGCTGGGCATTCCCCAGTCCATCCTGCATAGCCATAAGTTTATGTTTTCAGGCATTTAGATTGGTGATTTTTCCTTTTATGAAAATAAAATTCGTCCAATTGTAAGTATCGAGACAAGATTTGAAAATTTATTCAATAGGATATGGAACACAGAGTTTCCATTTTGTATCCCAGAAAGGATAGTACCCCACCTCCACCTCCTCTTTTTTTTTTTTTTTCTTTTTTTTTTTAGGTCTTTTATAGTTGTTGACCTACAGATCCTAAGTTGTATACAATACCCATAACAGGAGCCAGCATAAGCTTTCATTAAATTTACCCCAAACTGTTTACCATTGACTTATGCTACTTATTTGGGAGGATAATTTAAGCTTGAGTTCTTTAAATTGTCCTACAAGAAAAAAATTGTTTATAATGTATGTTGTGTAATTCAGAAAAAATATATAGGCATTTCGCATACCTTAACCCAATACAAATTATAAATAAAACAATTAACAATTTATCATTCCAAATTAGTTCAATTGTATTTACCATTTCCCCAAAACCTCACCTAATATTTAATACTAATCTAAATCATTCACTAAGCCTTAAAAATATCCTATATTATTTGTGTATAAAGCTTGGGCAGAGTTGTACCTGCTAAATAAATTTTCCCAATAAACACTTTGCTCTTAACTATACTGAACTGGCCTAAGACTCTACTACTTATTTAGGAAATTAAAATTTAAGCTTAATTCCTTTAAATTGTCCTACAAGGAAAAGAAAGTGTTACACTGTGATGTGATGTGTATAATTCAGAAAAATATAGAGACCAACCCAAACAAAACTAATAATAAAAAACTAGCATTTTAGATTCCCAGTTATTTCAATGTCGGAGATTAGAGCTCTTTGGGTTTTTTTTTTTTTTTTAGCACAAGCATCCTTCATATAAAACCAATTTACAAACTTAAGAAGACAAAAATTCATTAAAAATAACACTACTGTGTTAATATGTTGAATGAGTTTATATCCAAGATAACTACATAATTCAATCAAATATCTGTTGAACAAAAAAGGGCAACTTCCCAGAATTCTGTCTCTTCCTTTAATATAAAGTAACACTTCTCAGCCAGGTATAATTTCAGATTCCAGGGACTCTTGCTGATATCTGGAGATGTTTTTATTGTTATGATTTGCTACTGACATTCAGTTCATAGTGACCAGGTGTTTTGCTAAAATCTCCAAAGTGAATAAGGCTCTCTACCTAAAAAAATACATAGATTGTCTTTCTTAAAATGTTAATTGAAGAAATTTGAAGAAACTTGTTTCTCTTCTTGACATATCACAGAACATTGTGAACCTGTGGATGAAAGAATACTTTGTATTTTGTGTTTCTAGAAGATAAAGTTTATGTCACATAAAATGACAGTGTGAAGAATTTACTCTTTAATTACATAGTAGCTGTATGCCATTTAATAATTGCAGGGTAGTGCAGAGCAATGGTTGATAAAGGACAAATAACATTATAGGGAAACATCATATGAAAACCTATTTTGTAAGTTTATGAATACATATAAGATATTTGATTGGACTTATCCTAGATAAGTGATTATGCTCATCCTATAAGCCACATTTTACAAAATAATGAACCTACTTCAAGCCATGGAATACGTCTCCTTGAGATATTAGTCAGTGTTGTTCTTGAGATCTCCAAAACAATACAGGTGCCCACTATATCTTGACAGTAGCCTCTTTGAATGAAGGCGCTATGTACACTGGTCACGGGACATGTAGAAGTCAAGTTCTTATTGTCCAGGGAACATTCTCTTTCCCTGGCTAATTACATAATACTAGAAGGTGCTATGAAAGCTGTTAGGGTTTGGGGGAATTAAATAGTCTTACTCAGTTATGAACCCTGTGAACTGAAATAATAACAGGTTTGATGCAATATGGCTGCAATATTAGAACAAACATTTATGGGGTAACCAATAGATTTTTTTTATTGAATTGAATGCTTAACCTTGCTCAGGGGAAAACACACATCTGGTACTATAATCCAGGTTCATAACTCATAGTTAGGTGCTCATTGGCCCAGTGGTGAAAGTACAATTATTGTTTTTGATAAATAGACATAGTATCAACCTTGCCTCTAAATTTGTATCTCTATATGCTGAGAGGAACATGGCTTTCAGACATCATCAGAGAAGGTTTTGTGCAGTGAATGGTGGTCAATATAAAAGACTCACAATTGGTCAGCTTCAGAGAATTTGCTGCAGTGCTAAGTGACAAATAGTACGTCTACATCATCCACTTCTCAAGGCTCAGGGACTATCACACAAGAGTGGGCGGAAAGATTACAAGACCTGAAAATTGGGGAGGACTGGATCAAAAAACTGTTCTGGATGTGACAGGATGACTAAACACATAAACTCACAGCAGTTGTGGTTGCCCACACAACATCAAGCCAGTCAACTCTAGCATGGAGTGGGGTGGGATTTATGAGTGCCCTTCTCTAACAGAGAAGAGTTGGCTCTGGATGAGACAGAGTCAGTTGTCATTAAACATACAGAACCTGATTGGTCCAAAATGCCCCAATGGATAGCTTCATATCCATGTACTTGTGTGTAAGCAGCAAAAACTGGAGTCAATGGTTTATTTCAAAAGTAAAAAAAGACTACGCGAAGTTGATTGGGTAGAGCGGGGGTTTCTGGGATGGTTTGGGATGATTTTTTTTCAGAATACTTTGTACGATATTGTCAAATATCATGAAAATCATTAATATTGTTATGTATTACTTGCATATTTAATAAATGTTAATTATACAAAATGGTACCTGGAACATTTGCAGGTATGTAGCATTGAATATGCTGCAAAATAAAATGGAATTTTTATTAAAATATAATTATTAGTATTAAGTAATATACTCTTTCTTTTTTTCTTTTACTGAATTTGTTTTAGATATTTTATCTAGTTTTGTATTTTATGTGAATGTGTATATTTCTTGCATGTATTTAAGTGCACGCATGTCAGGTGATGCCCAGTGGGGGTCAGAAGAGGACATTAGGTTTCCTGGAATTAGAGTTAATGCATGGACAATTGTTAGCTTCCAGGTGAGTGCTTGGAATTGAACCCCAGTTTTCTTCAAGAGGAACCAGAACTCTTAACCACTGAGCCATTTATCCAGCCCCTAATGATAATGTTTATTCAAAGTCTATGTATATTATTAGAGAAATAATAAAACCATCTCCATCAGAGTCAAAGACAGAAGCAGAAAACACTTTAAATTATTCTATATGAAAAAAATTATATTATATTTAAATGTAACTGTATTGTATCTTGAGTAAATATCTACTCTTTATTCTAGGTGGAGGCCATGGTTATATTTCTCTTCATTGTTTCTTACTAGCAAATAATGAATATCTTGATAATATTTCAGGTCATTAGGATAGATTTTCTGTCCATCAAAGTTACCAAGGGCCTTTATTGATTTTGAATTATTGAAAGCCTTGAATTTAAGATAAATTAGTTGAACTGTAGGGTGTCTATATTAGATATAGCTTTCTTAATTCTATTGTATTTCTGGATTTAGTACACGCTGTTATAGAATAGACAATAGTTTAAAGACAGATATGTTTTAACCTATATACTCAGCACATAAACACTATACTATCCATTAATTTTAATAAATATTGGATAATTACAACTAAAACAATAAACTTCATGAACTATAGATTTGAAAGTTATAAACACTGCTACTAAAGTGATGAGAGATGCAAAACGCTTATTTTTATAATTCTCAAAATTAAAGAGGTTGAGAAATAACAAGAAATTCAGGTTAAATTATATGCTTATTTCTGTTGATAATTTTTCTACCATCTCTGTAGTATATGCTAAAATTAAAATTTCTATTTATGTGGGAGAAAGTTATTTGTACCACCACTTATGTGGCTTTTGTGTGCTTGGACAGCTTTGAGTCTAGATCCAAAATCTGAGCACAGGATGTTCAGTGCTTCTACAGTCTTATTTTTTTTTCCACTAAATCTCTTAGCTATTATTTTCTTACCCACTTTTAGTGTTCTGTTCCTGTAAGAAAATACCTGAGGTTGGAATTTTTTTTAATTTATTGTTTTGAAGAATGAGAGGTCCAAGATCAAAGCATTTCAGACATAGAACACTACACTCTTGGGCCCAGGCACACTCCAAATTCCTGTGTCTTAAATATCTGAATTAGCTTCCTAACCCATAAAAGCTATACTCTTAATCTAATTATCCATCATTCTGTGAAAGGGGGAGTCTCTTAATCAAGGGATAGTTCTCATAACTCAGTCACTTAACAAAGGCAAAATACTGTTTACATATATATATATATATATATATATATATATATATTAATAGTAAATTATTTTCTTAAATATAAAATCCATAGACACATATCTCGAATCCTAGCAATTACAAAATAAAAATGCCCAAGTACTATAGAATAATAAATACTATTATATATGTTTTGTTCCATTGCTCTGCAGCTGCTTCAGGCTATGATAACTCGGCACCGGTGTTCATTTGAGTGACCTTATGGTTCATTTCTCATCTTACTGCTGATATTGATATCCAAATAATATTTTTATTAGATACATTTTGCAGATAAAAGGAGAAAATGACCTGCCTGATATGGGAGGCTGAAAAATAGTACTGTCTGAATCTGCCTTCAATAGGTGATAAGAGACTCAGAAAAGAGAAAGATTCTTTAAATATTACAACTTCCATTACATTGGAAGGCATGCTTGCCACTAATAGTCAATTATATCTGCATGAAGATTTGCTATTTATTATTAACTTAGCCATCTTTGAAATGCCCATATAATTACCAGAATGTGGTGACCGTATTGATTATTCCTTGCCTGAGGATCCAACCAAATGATTATTAATGGGTAGAGTTATTCACAAATTCCAAAATGAAACATGAATTCATGAAATCATGTGTGGGAGAATGTAGGGGGGCAGATAGAGATATGTCTAAATATGATAAAGATTTATTATAAGAAATGCGTAAATTTTACAAAAATATACATTAACACTTGAAAATCACAAATTTAATACTGCAAGAGGAATGAAAATTATAGTTTCCTTACACATTCTCTCTATAACAAAATGAGAAAATAGTAAATCAAGTTCAAAAAAGGATAAAAATCCTGTATCTGTGCACTACAATAACAATCATGTAAATATTGGTATCAAATTATTTCATTTAGTTTCTTTACTAGAAAATAATACGATCATTGCAAATGAAAGGATTTGCTTTTACATGTTTTATAATTCATCCTAATATTTTATTCATTAAACTTAATTAAGAATAGTTTTTGTTTAAAGGGATTATGTTAGACACTTACTATGCACTTGAAGCTTTAAAAACTTGTTATAATAATTTCCACTACTTCTAGTGATATTTTATATGATTTTAATGAATTACTTTTTTCTAAATAAAAATTTGTTGCTTTATTATTGTCTTATATCCAAATGGTTTGTGGGCTATTTTGGAGAACATAGTGCTGAGCATAGAAAATTTCAATTCATTATCAGTTTTACACAGCCCAGCATACTGGAGTCTAGCAAAGATGTTCTCTATTTTTGAGCAAGAGATAATTATAAATTCTTACAAAGTAAAGGGCCCCATAAATACTGTATCCCTGGTGTAACATTAATAGAGTTTGTTCAATGAATCATGTTTATTGCCCATTATAAACCTTTGATGCTGGGCTACATTATAGTTGGGCATCATATCTGCCTTGCACAGTTGTACTCCATGATGGCTGCCAGTTGCAAAGGCGTACACAAAGATTAGGCAAGGATGAAGCCTAATGTATGGCAGATGCTTTAAAACTCCAATTTTATTGTCCTTAAATCAGCAGATTTTGGCATTGGTATTTTGTTGGAGGGAAAATCCAGTCATCTGAAAAATATGTGTTTTTATTATAAAGATTATAGTTATAGTTATTTTAGAAAAGTAATCTACATTAGAATCATACAATATAATTCTTTTATAATAATTATGAAAATAGTAAAACAAGTGTTTTCCTTAGTAGAGGTGGTCCCAGTCTTTCCTAGAATGTGTCCTCTCCTTTCTGTGCATAGAGATGTCCCAGAGTGGTAAGTAAAGTCGGTGTCTGTATCAAGTTGAATTGGGTTAGAATAGGTTTCTGAGGCATTTATCTGTTGTATATTCTCTGGAGGAATTGACACTTCTTGATAAAACTGCTTCTGAGCCAGGACTGGGAGATCAGAGTACCATCAACATGCTACTAAAAAGTCCATTCAAGGCCGGGCGTGGTGGCGCACACCTTTAATCCTAGCACTTGGGAGGCAGAGGCAGGCGGATCTTTGTGAGTTCAAGGCCAGCCTGGTCTACAGAGTGAGTTCCAGGACAGCTGGGGCTACAGGGAGACCCTGTCTCAAAAAGACAAAAAACAAAACAAAACAAAAGTCCATTCAAAATTCAAAGAGAATTTGTTTTTCTTCTATCTTTACTGAAATGAGAACAAATAATGGATCAGCACACTATGTTCTTTTATTCTCAAACATACATGCATATTTGTACAAAGCACCAAATTAAAAGATGCACTTTCAGAGAGAATACACCACCTAGAAAGCAGCCAATGAGTATAACTTTTTTCAAGTGCATTCAGATTTTTACTTTCAGCCCTTCATTTTGTGATTCATGCAATATTTATTGGCATGAATTTCAGGCCAGGCATATTAATCTGGTTGAGTCCTTATCTTTCTAAAATTGGGGCATTTTAGATTCTTGTTATAAAAGTGAGATGTGCTATAGACATTGTAGCTCTTCTTTCATAATATAGCAGAGATTGCACTGAAAGACAGCTAGAAAAAGACAGTGTTAATCGATCTGGAGGAACAATCAAGCCATCCACAGTCTGAATCTCTGAAGTAAATCAAAATATGTGACCTGACATTCATTAGTGCAGGTAGACATTTAAGTATTAAACTTATTTATATGTACTTTCTAAAATTTGTGGTAGTGACTTTAAGGATATGGGCATACTTCAGACAAATGACTTTTATCTAAATTTGCAGTTTAATGTAAACAAGCTCACTGAGCTATGACACATTTTTACCTCATGCACATTTTCCAACAAACTGCAGCCTAACCAACATAATGACAATGACCAACTCAAGTACATGTTTTCTCTTTGATCAAACAAGAGGGACCTATGAGAATGGATTTCCTGGTAATGCGTATTGTTACCCATATGGACAACTTCTTCATTTAAGTAAATTGGTGAACTGAGGTAATGAATTTCATAATGACAAAATGAGTTTTACCTTACTTTGCCACCTAATATAAATAATCTCACTGAGCAATGAGTTCCTTTTGTGACATGAAAATGTGAACTTAACCCCTCATGCCTCTTCCCTGCCCACCACTCAAAATGATATATGAATGGTTATGTGAATGCTTTATATGTTAACACTGCAAATAGCACTTATCACAATGGGAGAATTTGTAGTTATTTGTGAGATATCCTTGATCTATTGATCAAAAAGCAAATTTCTTATCTGATAAGATAAGGGTCTAGGTTTTATTTCTCCATTGTATGCTGGATGTAGTATATCAAACAAAATAAAGAGCAGGCCCATGTTTTAAAGCACAATTCCCAAAGAAAACTAAAGCAATAGTTTCTCAGCACTTTGCATCTGCTTTGGGTCTTAAAATGTATGCTAAGAGTCAGACTGATTTTCATTAAGGTATAATTGATATGATAAAAAGGACATAGGAGTTAACCTTTGTTTTCTGGCATCTAAAATGAAATAGTTGATGGGCTATGAAGGTCTTTCACTGTACATGCCGTGATAAAATTTTGTCCAGCTAGAGAGATTTGATAAATGATTAGCAAGACAAAGGATGACAGTAATTGTAGGAAGTTTTGTTTTTATACTGAACAGGGACCACCACGTGGCCATGCTAAGGGGGATAGGGACACAGCACACACTCTCTTCTGGCCTTCATGAACATTGCATAACTTGCTGCACTTAAATAAATACAGGCATGAAACTCATACATATTGGATAAAAATAATAAATAAATAAATAAATAAATAAATGCTAAAAATAATAAATAAAAATATTGAAATTCCAAGAGGTTTTCTAAAATGTATTCTTTATTCTGAAATTAAGAGAGTATGTTTTCACTTTAAGTAAGATAAAGCCAGAAGCAAAAATAAAAAGATTCTCTGACATACCCAGCTAAAGTCATTGACTTGCATGCCTCAAAGCCTCACATGGTAGTGTTTATCATTTCTGAGTATTTGCCAGACTTCTGAATCTTGCCCTCTGGCTTCAGAAAGTGATTTTGTTAGCACAAGAGTGCAAACACATCCCACAGGAGTGGATTTTCATTAAATAGGCACACAATCCTGATGCCAATATATTAATTTACAATGAGTTATATAATCCCACAGGTACTAGAAGGAAAAAGTGGCCAATTTTCTCTCTCTCCCTGAAAAGTAAAATGGAAAAGAGAAAATACTAATGTTGCTGATCAGCAAAGATTTGAGTTGCAAACTTCCACTGTTCAAGCAATTGTGATGAAGGAAAGTTATAAACAGAGATAATTTAAACAATTCTTTAAAGGGAGCATTACCTGAGGGATGCTAAAAACTCCAGCAGAAAACTCCTAGAAACAAGAGTTTCAGTAACTTGGCAGGAACATAGAAAAATCAGTAGCCTTTCTTTACACCAACAATAAGCAACTGGAGAAGGAATAAAGGAGACCTTCCCACTCACAATAGCCTCAAAAAATAAAATAAAATAAAATAAAATAAAATAAAATAAACCTGGGAACAAACCTAACCAAAGACATCAAAGATCTCTACAACAAAAATTTTAAATCCCTAAAGAAGGAGTCTGAAGATGACATCCAAAATGGAAAAACCTCACATGCTCACGGATTGAAAAAATTAATATAGTAAAAATGTCCATTCTACCCAAATTAATATACAGATTCAATGCAATCCCAATTAAAATCCTCATGAGTTTTTTTACACATTTGGAAAAAAAAATCCTTAAATTCATATGGAAAAACAAAAGATCTGGAATAGCTAAAGCAATCCTGAGTGAAAAATGCAATAAAGGGGGTATCACCTTACTAGCCTTCAAGCTACATTACAGGGCTACAGTCAGAAAGACAAACTGGTAGTGGCACAAAAACAGACCCATTGAAAAATGGAACAAAATTCAAGATCCAAACTTGAGTTCATACAATTTCAGCCACTTCATATTCGATAAAGGTGCCAAAAAACCTCATTGGAAGAAAGCTAGCATCTTTAGCAAATGGTGTCTGCAAAACTGGATCACCATTTGTAGAAGAACAAAATTAAACCCATACACCCTTACCTCTCAGCCTGTACAAAAATCAAGCCAAATGAATCAAAGACCTCAACTTGAAACCTGAAACTCTGAAGATGATAGAAGAAAACATTGGTAGTAACCTTCAAGACATAGGACTAAGAAAAGACTTTCTTTTATATTGTTATTAAACTTTATCCATAGGTCATACATCATTTCTCAATCGAATCTAGAGTCACTTCTCTTTCCATGCCCCCCAACCCAACCCAAGTCCCTGCACTCTGCCTTACATGTCCTGCATCTTTTTCTGAGACTTTCTAAATCAAACAGAAGCTTCATAGAAAAAAGGTCAACAGCTGACAAGTTGGACCTCATCAAACTCAAAAGTGTCTGTACAGCGAAAGAAACCATCAAGGAAGTGAAGAGAAAACCCACAGAATGGGTTTTCTGACAGAGCATTAACAGCCAGAATATATAAACTATTCAAAAAACAAAGAAGTAAGAGAACAAATGACTCACTCAAAAGGTTGAGTAAAGAGCTGAACAGAGACTTCATAGGTGAGGAAGTAAAACAGTTGAGAAATGTTAGTCAAAAAGGAAGGCGCCGGGCGTGGTGGCGCATGCCTTTAATCCTAGCACTTGGGAGGCAGAGGCAGGCGGATCTCTGTGAGTTCAAGGCCAGCCTGGTCTACAGAGTGAGTTTCAGGACAGCTGGGGCCACAGGGAGACCCTGACTCAAAAAGACCAAAAAAAAAAAAAAAAAACAAAAAAAAAAAAAAAAAAAAAGGAAGGCACCTGTGGCTTCTTTGTGCTCAAATACCTGCTTGTCTGTTTACACCAAAACCTGGCCTTAGGCTGGATTTGCCCTCATTAGCAAATGCATGAGACTCTCTTGGGAATAAAGGCACTCACACATACTTGTGATGTTTGCAGAACATGAGGCAGGAGGTCTGAAAACAAGCCTTGAGACTTGATGTCACTCTGCATATAAAAACAAAATCCTGTGAATAAATAAGAGGGTTGGGTTCTTACCACCAGACAAGAACCTCTCGCCATTACCATGAGTGAATTTGTAGCCCCTTAGGCTTGTGTGGTCTTTGGTAGTGGAATTTGGCTGGGAAAATCAAGTAGATGCCAGCCTGGGAAATCAGTGAATGCTGTCAAAAAGATCACTGGTGTTTGATGGGTGTGTGCCAGCAGGATTAGGCTGTGGAGAGCTAAGCAAGTGACAGCCTGGAGTTAGGCAATAGAGTGCTCAACAAGCAGCAGGGTGGAGGATATAGGAGTGCCAATAGGGTGCTGCCTGCTGTAAATGTAGAGATGAGACAAGGGGGCTTGGGGAAGGTTATCAGCCTTTGGCCCCAAGGTTTAGGACAGCTCCTGGCAAATGCCTTGCATCTTTTCCTTTTCCCTGTCATCCAGGGGACAAAGTTCTTGTATCAACATCCAAGTGTGGCGCAGTGATCCCTACAGAGAAACATCTTAAAAAGTGTTCAACATTGTTAATAATTAAGGAAATGCAAATTAAAACCATTCTAAAATATGATCTTACTTCAATAAGACTGGCTAAGATCAAGAAAACAAAAGATACCAAATGCTGGAGAGGTTGTGGGGAAAGGGGAACATTCATCCACTGCTGGTGGGAATGTAAACTCATATAACCACTGTGGAAAACAGTGTGAAGAACCATTCAAAGACTCAAATTGAGTGTACCACCTGACCCAGCCATAACACTCCTGGGTATATATCCACAAGACTCATCATACTGCAAAGATACATGCACATCTATGTTTATTGCTGCTCTCTTTACAATAGTGAAGAGGTGGAACCAACCCATATGCCCCTCGGCAGACAAGTGGATACCAAAAATGTGGTACACCTACACAATGGAGTTCTGTGCAGTGATAAAGAAAGATTACCTCGGGGCTGGAGAGATGGCCTAGTGGTTAAGAGTGCCGACTGCTCTTGCAGAGGACCCAGGTTTGATCCCCAGCACCCACATGGCAGCTGAGAACCGTCTGTAACTCCAATTCCAGGAGAACTCCGGTTCCCGGGGAATCCGACGCCCTTTTCTGAGCTCTACGGCATTGCAGGACACGGGTGCACAAACCTACATGCAGACAATATATTCATACACATAAATAAATAAAAAAAATAAAAAAAAAGAAAGATTACCTCATGAATTTTGCAGGTAAATGAATGGAACTGGAAGCCATTTTGCTAAGTGAAGTAACATAGTTTCAAAAAAGCAAATTAGAAAAAAAAAAAAAAAAAAAAAAAGGGCTGGAGAGATGGCCTAAACCAGTTAAGAAGTGCCGACCCTCTTACAGAGGACCCCGTGGTTTGATCCCCAGCACCACATGGCGGCTGAGAACCCTTCTGAAACTCCAATTCCAGGAGACCTCCAGTTCCCAGGGGATCAGAGACCCTCTTCTGAACTCCGCGGCGTTGCACGACACGGGTGCACAGACTTGCATGCAGACAGTACATTCATACAATATACAAGAAAATTAATAAAAATAAAAAAAAAAAAAAGCAAATTAGGAATGGTTTCCCCATTTGTGGATGCTGGCAGCAAATCCCCAGTGGAAAGCAAGCTGAGCATTGTTTGCACATTATATTTTTCTATCCATTATGAAAAAGCAACTGTGCGTTTATAAGGTGAACTCTTAATGGGCCCTAAGAATTAACTTACCTTACCTTTCAGACGATAATGATTAATAAGGTGTATGGGGTAGAAGGTATGTATTCATATGTTAGATTAATATAAAAATTAAAGGGAATATGTGAATATCTAAACATTATTCAGATTTAACATAGGTTTATCCCCGGAGGACTAATTACTGGTACATATGTGACGTTTGAGATAGGAATAATTTCGGAGCAATAGAAATTGGAGGGAACAAATAAAACATAAGGCGGTCAACGATAGATTTGATTACAGTTAAATTCGGTCCAAACAATAAAACCTCTGCAGAAGAAAAAACTTTAAAAAGACAGAGAAAGACGCAGGACTGTATGGCAGATGCAGGAACTGGGGGTTGGGGGAGAGGAAAACAGAAAGGGGACTATGTCTAAAATTGAAATGAAAAATGACTGTCCTGAAAAAAAAAATATCAGTAAAATATTAAATTAAAAAGACTTCATAACTATATTGAACAGGAATGAAGAGAAAGATGAATGGAGAGAGAGGAAGTTTTTGCTCCCCGAGTTTAAGGGAATGCTTCTAGTTCTCATTTACTATGATGTTTGCTGTGAGTATATTGCCTTTATTATATGTTAAGATTGTCCCCTGTATTCTATGTTTTATAGACTCTGTTTGCATGAAATGTTAGCATTTGCACGGTCTACTCTGCTTCTATTGGATAAACATTTGGTTTCTATGCTGAGCCTTATATGATAAACTCATTTATTTATTTCATATATTGAACATCCATACTCTGTAGGAATCCAACTTGATTATGGTGGGAATCTCCCTTTGAATGTCGTTCTTGCATGTTGGCGTTGTGTAATTTTTTTTTTTTAATATTTTCTAATCTATTTTAAAACTATATTTCTTTACTTTTTTTTTTAATTTATTTATTTTTGTGTATGTGTATGAATGTGACTCTGCATGCGCGGTTCTGTGCACCCGTGTGTGCCATGCCGCGCGGAGGTCAGAAGAGGGTCTCGGATTTCCCCTGGAACTGGAGTTCTCCTGGAATTGGGGTTTACAGACGGTTCTTAGCCGCCATGTGGGTGCTGGGGATCAACCCACCGGGTCCTCTGCAAGAGCGTCGGTGCTCAAACCGCTAGGATCTACTCCCAGCCCACTGAATATGATTTTACATTGATGTTTTGTTATCCATATACATTTTTCATTCAGTTTAGAACATATTCCCCTTTCCCTTCTCTGATGCCACCCCACCCCAGATCATGCAGTCTGCCAACATGTCTGTGGCACCTTTCTCTCAGTCTTTTAAATGTAAAGTTTTTCTCTATAAGGGTTTATTGTTTGGGCAGAATACTAAAAAATCAGGTCCATCGTATTTGACACAGTAATATTTTATTCTTCTTTTTGAGACAGGGACACTCCCTTTAGTCCCCACGCACTGGAGCTCATTATGTAAACCGGCTGGCATTGAACTCACAGATATCTCGACTGCCTCTTCCTCCCAAGTGCGCTAATTAACCCAGTCTTATAGTTATTGTGGTTCTTCCCCAATTTGTATTGCTCCATAATATGCCTATATAAAGTGTCATATTAAATATATAATAATAATATAAAATGCATTATATGAATATATATGAATATAAATATCAGATTATATATAATATGACATTATAATAATATGAATAATATAATATAAATTATATATATAATATATATAATATATATATAGATTATATATAATAATTATACCAGAATTATTTCCTCTGGGAATAAATTGTATGTTAACTCGATATTGTTTTTGTATTGAGTTCACATTTTTCCCCTTTAATTTTATTACCTAAAATTGGATGGTTTGTATTTTCTTCAGAATTCTACATCTATTTATACAGAGATGTAGTTTGTAACTTCCCTATTTTGTTGTGTCTTTGGTTTCCGTATTAGAGTAATACTTCATAGATGGAATTTGGGAGTATTCCCTTTTTTTGATTTAATGAAATAATTTGAGGAATACTGATATAGCTTATCCTTGAAGCTTTATAGAATTTGATAGTCTACCCATCAGGTCCTGGGGAATAGGTGCATGACCACAAAAAACAACCTATTCTTCCAGGCAACTTATCAGTTTACACATATGAGCTCACAGTAAAGTTGACAGTACATTAAGTTATATGAAGCTCAAACAAGACAAAAAACATGGGGAAGTGTGTGATAAATAATATGGTGATAAAGAATATGGAACTTTTGGTAACTGAGTCGGCTTTGTAGAAAAGGACAGTGCCTTACAGGGATGGGAACCTTGGTGGTTCCAGAGCACGAGCTAACTAACAACCAACAAAATATCAATAAAAACAACAAAAAAAAAAGTGAATCAAACCACAGAAAATACATCAAAATAAGCATGGAGTTGAAAACATTTATTACCAGACACAATATTTTTGGTCTTTTTTGAAGGGTCTCCCTGTAGCCCCAACTGGCCGAGATCACCTGTTGACCAGGCTGGCCTTGAACTCCAAGAGCTCACACCTGCCACGCCGACCCCCAAGTGCACAATAAAGGCATGGACCACCATGCTTGCGCCAGAACAAAAATATATGTTGAGAGGTCTGAGTGCAATGCACATGTTTTGTGCTCACAAGTTAAGGCAAAGCCACAAACTAAGAAAGAAAAATTTTAAATACTAATGAATCAACACATTAGCTTAGTCGGACAAGTGTAAGCATGGCATGAGTGTATGTTTTTTTCTTGATTCTATTTTTAAGGGATTGACTTGCAGAAGTGTTGGGGAAAATTAAGAAATCAGAAATAATTAGAACAACCTGTCAGTAATCAAAGGTAGGAAGATCTCTAGACCCAAACTATGCATTTTATTCATAGGTAGGATTCCTTCAAAGTGATGAAATCCTCAGCACTCTTACTATGCCCTTCAATTTCTTGGCTCAGACACAACCAAATTATAAAGGATTTGAGGTCATCGTACCCCATATGTTAGTCTTTTTCAGAAATTCATCCACAGAACACCCAAATTGGTATTGATTGCATAGCTAGAAGAAAGAATTTAGCGATGATTGACATGTAAAGCTAGCATATCATTCTCTGCAGAAACAAAGAAAACTTAAAAAGCAAATAGGATAGCTGATGTTGCGGTCTATTGATATAACTACCTTGGTGGAAATACACGAACAAGAAGACTGAGTCATATCCAAGCAATGTTACATACTCACTGATTTTAGATGTCAAATGAAGCGAGACAATCTTTATCTCAAAGTACATACTTGAAATACACATTTACTTAGGTGATGTTGATTTATTTTATATTATACGAAAATAAATTACTTTTACTTCATGATAGAAAAATTCTGGGTTAGCAGAAATCATAGCAAATAATTTAGCAAAATAAATTGAACAGTTCACATTAAGATATATTATGGAAAAGTTATGAACTTAATAGTTATTAAGGTTAGGCATACATATATGTGTAATTTCTAAATTGGAAGAGAAACATAAGCTATTTAATGCTAATAAGCTACTGAGTTAAAACAAAGATCCTGAAGTGTCAATTTAAACCAAAGTGAGGAAAATCCATTTGTGGCTTTGTGTCCAGTCCTAATTTTGTCCCATTCAGCTCTATCTCACAATGACACATTGGGATTTCATAGACTTAATTGCCCATATACTACACTGGGAAGCAGTTTTCTGTATCTTAAATATTCCAGAAACTCTTTTCTGGTTGGGAGAGCTTTTGAATTTCTGCTCCTTTTAGCTATTAACTTAGACTTCCAGAACTTTGGAGCTCCAAGGGATTTGTTTCCCAGATCTGTGGTCCTGTTTTGATTTTTTTTCTTAAGTGGTCATTTCGAGCATTTTTTCATCGCAGATCCACATTATGACATATTAAAAAAGTTACACTCCCCTCCTGTCCCATTCCTGCTCTGCACTCCCCACATTCTCAGGTATTCTATCACCATATATTAAGTTCCTATGTGGTCAAAAATCCAGGTGTCCCTTGGTTCAAGTTTATCCAGTGGAGTGTATCTGGTGTCCTTCCCTTAAATTAAGAAATAGATTCCCTCGATCCCTAAGTAATTACGCCCAAATCCAAGATCCCTTGGTTAGCATTTGGTTTGCATCCATTTAGGTTTGCCTAGATGATAGTTCGTACGCAAAATAGCGATCCTAGCATGACCAATTGTAGATCCAATTTACCAGGATCCATAACTACTCTAACTACACTCCAAATCGCGGGTTGTGTCTGCGGATAGTGGGGCTACTACAACAATATGCCACGCTGCCCAACACTGAGACTGACCACATACCACCCCGATAAGGAAAAATCAACGGTCTATCGATAATAACTTCCCGTGCATACTATATCTACCATACTTACGACGTATGTATATTCGCATCAGCCCACGATATCCAAAGAGAATTATCCTAATTATATATATATTGAATTGCTATGAAATAGCATATATGTGAAATTTGTATTAGCGCTACTGTTTGTTGCCCTTGAGGCCTGAACTATACACTGCTATCATAAATCTACTAACCAGCGCTGCTGCACTCAGTCTCCCCATCCCCCATCCTCCCCACCCCCACCCCCCGCCCCTCCACTCCTCCAATATTTATATATATCTATTGTATGCATAACTACACACTCACCGATTTTAGCTTCAAAGCGATTTACATTTACTCACCCCTCACACAGTTGTGACCTCTGACACGCCCACGTATGTCCCAGATGCTCCTCTACATCGTCTATGACACTTAAAGTTGCCCTGACCTCGCCATTCATTCCTCACTCTCACTTCGTATGCTCTGTTTTGTTTTACTAACTTTTCCGGTCGTGACCATTAAAAACCCACCCTAATCGCTATCTTCCTAAACAGAAATTGTGCAACAAGGTGATACGCAAAAGCAACAAGTGTACCCACTAGATCTCAGCAGTGTTATTAATTAGACAGTCATCTGGCAACCATTTTCAGATACAGTCACAAGGAAGGCACCATCTCTTAATAATCTTTCAAGGTATACTGTTCGTCCTGTTAATTGGTCATTGGAAAACCTGAGCTAGAAGCAAAATATTCAGTTATGTTGTTAAAACTCTAATAAAGTGGTTGGCTAAAAATATTTTAGGGAGATACATAACAAAATAGCAATTTTTCCAAAAAAATTAATAATTGTGGAAAGGGAAAACAGGAGGAAGATAGCCATCTCAAGTAGTTTACTCACTCACCTGGTAGCCTAGTTTACGGAAAACTGAGTGAACTGTGTATTATCCCCTAGAAAAACTACTCCGATGGAGTTCGGATTACAGTTTTTCCTCAATAAAAATTGAGTGCATCCCATTGTTTCTTCTTTCTTCGTGAAAAGTTCAAAAAAACTTAATAGGTGTAATGCCTGACAAAAGCAACTCATAATAGATGCACAATAGTTAGAAACATACTTTTTGTTTGCAAAGGATAGTTGACACATAGAACTGAAATTTCCCTTTTGAAGAGCTACAATTTTTTTCTTTTTCTTTTAAATTTTATTTATTTATTTTCTATGTGTTATGATGTTAACCTCACCAGCCTGGCATACAGGTTTGTGCACCCCTGTCCTGCAATGGCCACGCAAAGGTCAAGAAGAGGGGTAGGGGATTACCCTGGGAGAGGAGTTCTCCTGGATATGGAGTTACAGACAGGTCTCAGCCACCATTGGGTGGCTGAGGGATGAACCGGGTCCCTGCAAGAGCAGTCGGTTTTTTTTTTTTTGTGTATTTTTTGTATTATGCGACGTAATTGTATATATTGTAATTACAGCATGTGACCCACTTTCCTTTAATGTGGCCCACAGAAAGGCCCAACATATTCCAGATACCTACAACTTTGTGCATTTTCTCCTGTGTATCCACCGCATCTGGCTTCTTTCCCACCTGAGTTTCCTAATCTGTTGACACATGCTGAAAATTGAATCCAAAAAAAAGATCCTTTCAGAGAGTTCACAGAAGAACTTAAATGTGTTTTGGGAAGAATGAAGGGAATAAAATTGTATTATGAAGTAATAAAAAAAAATTGTTATACAAAGAAATCTCACATCCTATAGTTTAAAAGAGAAAAATTACATGTTTTAAGTGCCAGGACGAAATGAACCTTTTCTGAACATGATATGGAGTAACTTTCCTCTCTCTGTAAGTCCTCTGGGTCTATTTATCTATGACACTTGTCTGGCAGGCAGTTCTTTAGCTGGGCTATGTGACTAACTTCCCCTGAGGATTACACCACACAGCTTTCCTATCAGATTGGCTTTCAATGGATTTTGTTACTTTAAAAGTGACTTGTGACCAGGAGAGTGTGGAGATGTTCAAAAGAATCGACAGGCCACCCCCCTTTCTAAAGCATTTGAAACACTATTTTTTAAAAGCAAAATCCGTTAAAATTGCTGCCAGAATACCTCTTCTATCTAGAACATGTGGGGGTGGGGTAACTGAGAATGCCAAAGAATCACCTGTCCATAAAGTAATATAATATAGCTTACTGGAAGCTAACATATACCTCAATTCTGTTAAGGATCAATTATTTTCGTGTAATAAATAACAACAATAACTGTATTTCCACTATCCAATCCGGAAAGCCACAATAAGGTCAGAATGGTCTTCACACATGTGTTTTTTAGGATACAATGTGCAAAGTTATAGGTTTACAAAACATCTCTTCTTAAGTGTATTATGTGTTAAATATGCCTAGTTGAAACAGTTTTTATTGAAAGCTGAAAGAAATATTTCATGAACAAACGATAAACACTAATTTGATAGCAGAAATAACATTTCTTTATATTGAAAATTAGACTCAGTAATTTTAATTTTAGAGAATCATTTATTCTAGCATCTAATGCAGAAAATAGTACTGATTTTTAATTATTTATTATCTTTAAGCCTATGTCTATGGATGTTTTGCTTGCATTGTGTAAATGAACCCATGTCAACAATGCTTTCACACGTGGTCAGAGAGAAGAGTGTAGAATTCTCTGAAACTGGGCATATTCCTTCGCAGGCCAATTAGCCACCAGGTGGGTACTGGGAATCAACCCCTGGTCTCTGAAGAAAATAGCCATGTCATTAACCACTAGCCATCTTTCCAGCCCTGGCATTTATTATTTCTTATTTTATTTTATTTAGTATTTATTTATTTACTTTATTAGTTTACACCTGTGACAGGATCATTGGAGTGCACATGTTAAAAGCGGTCTCCTTGTTTCATAAGTTGATCTTTTATAGATTTGACAAGTCCCTATTCCACATTTGTTTTAGACTGGAAACCCACACCCCACAAAACCCACAAACACATAAAAAATTGCTATCTAAAGTTATTTATACACAACAGATTTAGACATTGTAGCTAAATGCATATTGATTCATTTTAAGGGGTAGAATAAGTACTAACCATCTATAAGAATTATTGACTGTTATTTTTTAGAAATATTTTCTTTTTCAGTTACTGTACAAATACTGACAGGAACAATTAAAACCTTATAGCTTTCTATATTTACTTGTCTTGTTTCTCTTCCTTACATTTTCTGTGGTTTTCCAATTTTTTCTGTGTTCTGAACTGTATTCCCTTATATTCCTATAAAAGTTCTCCAATTACTACTACTCACAATGACAACTACATTTAAAATATACCTCACAGAGGGAAATAATTTTAAATTGACCCTTAGGATGTTCGCTAATCTGATTGATTGATAGCCTTATAAAAGAGAATGTTAGACATGACTGCTGAAGAGCAGATATACTGTGAAGACATGAGTGCAGACAGATCTTCAATAAGCAAGGAAAGATGGGATTAAAAAGAAGACAACATCCTAAAATTATATAGACTGCCAATACTTGTTTCAATTACCTTGGACAAAAGCAGAATTGAAAAGATAATTTTTTAAAAGTATTAGCTATCTAAAAACAAACTGAGGACACATGATACTTACAAAATGCGTATGCCCTACAGTAATGGAGGGCAGTAAAACATTGCTACCACCCCAGTGTGGGTTGGCCATCCTGCTAACTGGCAGACCACAGCAGGGCACACTGAAATGTGTGTGAATGGTTGAGCAACCAACATTTAGGCCTCTGACCAATGTGGATACCAATTACTCATAGAACATGGAATGCGTCTGTCTATTTCACTAGCGTGAACCTGGAATAAACCTACGGGAGTTTTGAAAAGGTGGGACAACTTAAGCTGAGTTCTTGTTTTTTTTTTAATATCAATGTCTTTATCCAGGAACAATGCAGATTCACACTACTTCAAGATTTTTCTCTTACCATGTCAGAATGGCCAGAGCCTAAAAACCAAAATGAATAATTCGGAATGCGGATGTGGGAAAGGGTAACACTTTTATTATTATTGGACAGAGTGCAAACTGGTGCAGACACTATAGAAATCAGAGTGCGATACACATCTGAAACCTAGAAATAAGAACCTTCACATGATCCAGCCACTCATTACCACATAACTTTCACACACTTAACAGTTATATCAGACCTGAAGGTACACATCTCACAGGCCATAGGGAAGAATGTAACTATTTTTGACGCTCGTGTATAGAAAGGACGCGTACTTGTGAGAACTCTTAAAAACTAAAATGAGCCTACCATTTGACACAGTCATACCTCTCCTGGGTGTATACCACAATGGATTCATCCTATTGCAAAGAACACATGCAACCGTGTTTTTATTGCAGCTCTTTTCACAAGACTGGAGATCTGAAAATAACCCATGTGTCCCTTAAATGGTGAGTGGATGTGAAAACAATAACGACATTTATCACAATGGAGTTCATATACAAGGGTAAAGAAAGACAGCAAATCATGAATTTTTGAAGGAAATGGATGTAGCTAAAGCTGTTCTGCTAAATAAAATAACAAACTCTAGAGAAACAAGTGATGTATGTTGTCCCTCGTTTGTGGATCTCTATCACACAAATCTTTTATGTAATGTCAAGATGGGTAACATGTTACATAAAATAATACTATATGGACTGATAATCTAATACAGAATATAGTCTGAAGTTTATGCTCGTATACTTTCCCAAAGTTCTAAGATTTATGGAGAAAGAACAAGTTTATCCAAAAAAAATAATGAAAAAAATAAAATACCCTTCAAAAAAGTACAAAAACAATACCTATTTGAAAAAAAAAAAAAAAAAACTAAAATTAACAAAGTAAAATTATAGCTTTTTTTATTTTTTTACTCACGACATGGAATTTACAGTTAAATGTGAATCACCTAAATGGTACATCTGAGAATATAACCTGTAGTTAATTTTCAGAATTGTAAATTATTATATAGGTATGAGAATCTATCTATATATGCATAGTTTTTCGGCAATAATTTAAAATTAAATGGAACAAAATTGCAGTAAGTTCCATTAATTTAAAAGATACAGGAAGATATAAAAAAATCTTATTAGGTTCACAGAGGCTCTACCTTAGGTTATGGGAACTATAAGTTACGGGCAAGAGGAGCTAAGTTTTCAACAATTGCCAATGTTTCCATACAAGTAACTTCGTCTAAGAAATATCAATGTGTTGACACATTGGCTGGCCTCTGCATAATAAAAGCCAGTAATATTGACCTACCACATATATATCCCTGAGTTTGCAATAATAAGGACATTGACTATTACAGAATAAACTGGCCACTAAAATTTTTGATGAAGAAATTTGTTGCCTGCTCCCAAGAGGAATTCCAATTGCTTGATACTGCAAATCTGGTCCAATGCAATGGATACAGAAGACCCAAAGACCCATAGTGAAGATGATGATAATTCCATAATATTCTTAAACAGTCATGTTGGAAAAAGCACCTTAAATGTTTATATTTTAACCCATAGTCCTGGGTTACTTTCATTCTTGTTCAGAAAAACTTCATTTTGGGTTTGCAGCAGTCAATGCAGGGATGGACAACACTGCTTAGTAAGCAAGATCTAAACAAAATAATTCCAATCAAGGTATAAATGATCTTCAGGCCTTGCCTCTTTCTGAGATGTTACTGGCAGTGGATTGCTTCCAGAAGAATATGAATCAATCTTATGAAGGTTATGGCTCTATACTCATGCACTTATGGGCAGTCCGAAATAGAATGTGGCTTATATCCTAGTTGTAATATATTGCAATGAGAAATTTTCTCTGATTGACTAATATTTTCATCTAGGATAAGAAGTGTTAAACTTTTCTTTTGGCATTTATCAGTATTGTTATAAAACAATGATATAATTTAACATGCTGTCAATGATCACTTTTTTTTTTTTTTGTTTTTTTTTATTTTTTTTTTGTTTTTTTTGTTTGTCTTTTCTTTGATTTGTCTTTTTGCAGTTTTTCTGGGCGCTGTCCTGGGAACTCGTTTTGAATAGACCAGGCTGGGCCATTGAACTCACAAAGCTCGCCTGCCTCTTGCCTCCCAATGTGCAGGATTAAGGCATGCACCACATGCCGAGCTCGAATGAAAATGGTGGTCTCGAAACTCTCATCGCGTACGCGCGCGCTCTCCTCATCCTCCGCGCTCCTTCTCTTCCGCTTATCTTTCCACTTTGGTATTTTGGAATATCTCCTATATCGTCCTAAGACAACCTGGGGATGGCAAGTATGTACGAACCATGCGGATCCTCAGGTTTTTTGGTGTGGGGGTATGGGGTAAATTTGTGCCAGGCAAATGCGATTAGCATCCCTAATTTTAAACAACATATGTAAAGTGTTTTTTAATTTTATAAAAATATTTGAACTCATTTGTTTCCAAAATTCAGACTTTTCCATGATAAATGTGAACTCTATTATTACATCACAGAGCATGTGGGGTAAATATAAGTCAAAGTTTCCCTTCAGTGAAAGGTTCACCTCAAAATATTTTTCTTTTTACTTCTCAAAAAACCTTTCAATCTTAGATTAATGGGGGCAAGTTAGTGCTTATATTTAGCCTTATACAAAATTAAAAATAAACAATAAGCATGAAACATGGTTACTTAAAATGTTAGATAACCGCAAAGATAAATTGCTGAAATGGTTTCAACAGGTATCTTGAAAGTACAAAATATGAATTAATATAAGAATATTAATAGAGTTATCAATATAGATCAATGAAAACATTAAGAGATGTGAATTAACAATGAATTAAAAGTATCAATATTGGAATTTTTATTAACAAAACTAAGTATAACTATTCTATTATCTCTGTAGGCCCAAACAGACTCAATGTTCACCGAAAAATTGAATAATAATCAACTATTAATTATTAATCAATACTTTTACTTGAATTTATATCTAATTAAATAGTTACAATTAGAGTAATATCCCACATTGGATAGGATTGTACTGATTAATGGCTAAAGTAGAGAATCATATTCATTATTTTTTAGATAAAATGCTTCATAATTCCACATTTAAAGTTGAACTAAAAATATTGATAAAAATCCAAGTGGGATGGTGGCAGGCACATTTATTCCCTGGCACTGCAAAGACAGAATCAAGCTTTGGTTCTCCTGTGAGATCCAGACCCAGACGTTCTATATAGTTCCAAGGGCAATGGGACAACAAAAGAACTCAATAGAATAAAAAGACACGAACAAAAAAGATCAAAACAAACAAAATAATTAAAAGCTCATGTTTTAGTTTAAAATCAATAACAACCGAAGAAAAAAGCTGTGAAATTCAAAGATTTCATCAAAAATTAACATATTTAAGATCTGTTAACATTTTCTAAGTTGCCTCTTGTTCTCTTCAGTCATTTTATAAACCTTGTTTTATGCACAAGTTTACTGTTTGTGGAAGTTTTTATTTTTTTCCTTTTTCTTCCATCTTTTTGTGTCCCTTTCAATTTTATTATTATATAAAATATGCATATAGACTCTCACTCCACACAAAAATCAACAGTTACAGATGCCTAAAATATACATTATAAGTTAATTCCTAAAATTTACACCTTTAAAACACGTTAACGTATGCATGCCAGTGTAAACTAAATATAAGAAAACATAGCTGCCATCCATATGTGGTAATAGACAATGTGTGAATACAAGTGGAGGCGAGCAATTCATAGAGCCCATTGAGGAGATTCACATGCGGAATAGAATGTGCTTGCCACTCATCGCACTACAATGAACCTAGTAAAAAATAAAGTTGCTAAGTTTGTGCTGCCACTGGGGTATTTGGTGTTAGAATCCACAACACATGGGGGAAACCTTCACCTTTTGGGTTTTTTATTATTCTGGACTGTGTCACTATCTACTAAAATACTGCTAAAATGCTTCCAAGCTACACATGCCCTTTACCAGCAAGCTCCTGATTGTCATCTTTCTTTCTTTTATTTTATTGATGCTATTGATAGTATTTCAAAATCATTTATCCAGTTCAGTATTAGACACATTCTCCCTCGTCTTCCCCCTTCCCTTCCCCCTCCCCCCACAAAACCAACACCCATCCAGTCTGCATCTGCCATGATGTCCGCATCTTTCTCTCTAGGGTTTTTTTTTTTTCCATTTGTTTTATTTTTTGCAATATGTGATTAATTTTATGAGACACANCTCTCTGTAGGGATCACTTGCTTCTGTTGTGGTCCCATTTCCACAAAGAGAGCCTGGGAGCTCTTTGTAGTAGTCTGGGAGCCAGAGCAGGAAAGGAGGCCCTGAGGGGGTGTCTCCTCGCTGTGTTCTCATACCGCCCAGATTTCCTTTCCTTCCCTTATCTCTCATTCTATTTTAAATTTATTTATGTCCTTAGTTCTTTGAGATAGTCTCAGAGTTGAACTGATCTTCCTGCCTTTACTTTTCAAGTGCTGAGATTATTTGCCTAGCTTCTTTTATTTTTAACCTGACATAATTTTTGAGGTTGAAAGGTGGTCAGGGTGACTTCCAAAGACACTGGTTCAGTTCCCCAATATTTATTAGGCACAATGACTATCTATCTCCCCCTGGAAGTTTATGAAGACAGCACCAAGAATGGAATGAATGGGGCTGGAGCAATGGCCTAGCGGTTAAGAGTGCCGACCGCTCTTACAGAGGACCCGGGTTTGATCCCCAGCACCCACATGGCGGCTGAGAACCGTCTGAAACTCCAATTCCAGGAGAACTCCAGTTCCAGGGGAATCAGAGACCCTCTTCTGAACTCCGCGGCGTTGCACGACACGGGTGCACAGACTTGCATGCAGACAGTACATTCATACATATACAGAAAATTAATAAAAATAAAAAAAAAAAGCAAATTAGGAATGGTTTCCCTCATTTGTGGATGCTGGCAGCAAATCCCCAGTGGAAAGCAAGCTGAGCATTGTTGTCATTATATTTCTTTCTATCTGAAAGCAACTGTGCTGTTATAATGTGAATCTCTTAATGGGCCCTAGAATTAACTTACCACTTATTTTCAGACATGATTAATAAGGTGTATGGGTAGAAGGTATGTATTCATATTTTAGATTAATATAAAATTAAAGGGAAATATGTGAATATCTAAACATATTTCAGATTTAACATACGGTTTATCCCCGGAGGACTTAATTCTGGTACATATGTGACGTTTATATAGGAATATTTTCGAGCAATAGAAATGGGAGGGAACAATAACAACATAAGGACTGGGTCAACGAATAGATTGATACAGTTAAATTCTGTCCAAAGCAATAAACCTCTGCAGAGAAAAAAACTTTAAAAAGACAGAGAAAGACGCAGGACATGTATGGCAGAATGCATGAACTGGGGTTGGGGGAGAGGAAAACAGAAAGGGGACTATGTCTAAATTGAAATGAAAAATGATGTCTGAAATAAAAAATATCAGTAAAATATTATATTAAAAAAGACTTCAAGTACTATATTGAACAGGAAATGAAGAGAACAGGAATGGAGAGAGAGGAAGTTTTTGCTCCCCGAGTTTAAGGGGAATGCTTCTAGTTCTCTATTTACTATGATGTTTGCTGTGAGTATATTGCCTTTATTATATGTTAAGATATGTCCCCTGTATGTCTATGTTTTATATGACTTTTGTCATGAATGTATGTTAGCATTTGTCAAAGGTCTACTCTGCTTCTAATGAGATAAACATTTGGTTTCTATGCTTGAGCCTCTTTATATGATAAACTACATTTATTTATTTACATATATTGAACCATCCCTGCATCTCTGTGATGAATCCAACTTGATTATGGTGGGAATCCCTTTTGAATGTGTTCTTGCATTTGGTTTGTATTTTCTTTTTTTAATATGATATTCTTTTTTTTTTTAATTTTTTTTTTAATTTATTTATTTTTGTATGTGTATGAATGTACTGTCTGCATGCAGGTCTGTGCACCCGTGTCGTGCAATGCCGCGGAGGTCAGAAGAGGGTCTCGGATTCCCCTGGAACTGGAGTTCTCCTGGAATTGGAGTTACAGACGGTTCTTAGCCGCCATGTGGGTGCTGGGGATCGAACCCGGGTCCTCTGCAAGAGCGTCGGTGCTCTTAACCGCTAGGCTATCTCTCCAGCCCCTTAATATGATATTCTTATTGATGTTTTGTGTATTCCATATATCATTTTTCAGTTCAGTTTAGACATATTCCCCTTTCCCTTCTCTGAGCCACCCCACCCCAGATCATGCATTCTGCCATACATTTCTGGCACCTTTCTCTCAGTCTTTTTAAAGTTTTTCTCTATAAGGGTTTATTGTTTTGGACAGAATTTAACTATATCAGTCTGTTCTTTGATCCAGTCCCTATGTTACTGTGGTTCCCTCCCCATTGTATTGCTCCAAAATATGCCTATATAAACATCATATGTATACCAGAATTATGTCCTCTGGGAATAAATTGTATGTTAACTCTGATATATGTTTTGGAGTTCACATTTTTCCCTTTAATTTTATATTACTCTAAAATATGGATGGTTTGTATTTTCTTCAGAATTCTTACATCTATATTTATCAGAGAGTGTAGTTTGTAACTTCCCTATTTTGTTGTGTCTTTGGTTTCCGTATTAGAGTAATACTTCATAGATGGAATTTGGGAGTTTTCCTTTATTTTTGATTTAATGAAATAATTTGAGGAATACTGATATAGCTTATCCTTGAAGCTTTATAGAATTTGATAGTCTACCCATCAGGTCCTGGGGAAGAGGTGGTGCATGACCACAAGAAAACCTATTCTTCCAGGCAACTTATCAGTTACACATATGAGCTCACAGTAAAGTTGACAGTACATGTAAGTTTTATGCAAGCTCAAACAAGACAAAAAACATGGGGAAGTGTGTGATAAATAATATGGTGATAAAGAATATGGAACTTTTGGTAACTGATGTCTGCTTTGTAGAAGAAGGACAGTGCCTTACAGGGATGGGAACCTTGGTGGTTCCAGAGCACAGAGCTACACTAACAACATCAAAAAATTCAATAAAAATCAATAAATTCAATAAAAAGTGATCAAACACAGAAAATACATCAAAATAAGCATTGAGTTAATAAGAAAACATTTATTAACAGAACAAAAATATTTTTGGTCTTTTTTGAGAAAGGGTCTCCCTGTAGCCCCAACTGGCCTGGATCTCACTCTGTTGACCAGGCTGGCCTTGAACTCACAGAGCTCCACCTGCCCCTGCCTCCCAAGTGCTACAATTAAAGGCATGGACCACCATGCCTGGCTCCAGAACAAAAATATTTGATGAGAGGTCTGAGTGCATGCACATGTTTGTGCTCACAAGTTTAGGCAAAGCCACAAACTAAGTAAAGAAAAATTTAAATACTAATGAATCAAAATTAGCTTAGTCGGACAAGTGTAAGCATGTGCATGAGTGTATGTTTTCTTGATTCTATTTTTAAGGGATTGACTTGCAGAAGTGTTGGGGAAAATTAAGAAATCAGAAATAATTAGAACAACCTGTCAGTAATCAAAGGTAGGAAGATCTCTAGCCCAAACTATGCATTTTATTCATAGGTAGGATTTCTTCAAAGTGATGAAACTCTCAGCACTCTTACTATGCCCTTTCAATTTCTTGGCTCAGACACAACCAAATTATAAAGGATTTGAGGTCATCTGACCCCATATGTTAGTCTTTTTCAGAAATTCATCCACAGAATCACCCAAATTGGTATTTGATTGCATAGCTAGAGAAAAGAATTTAGCTGATTTGACATGTAAAGCTAGCATATCTTCTCTGCAGAAACAAAGAACAACTTAAAAAGCAAATAGGATAGTCTATGTTGCTGTCTATTGATATTACTACCTTGGTGGAAATACACGAAACAAAAGACTGAGTCTATCCAAGCATGTTACATACTCACTGATTTTAGATGTCAAATGAAGGGACAAATCTTTATCTCAAAGTACATACTTAAAATAACATTACTTAGGTGATGTGATTTATTTATATTATATAAAATAATTTACTTTATTTCATGATAGAAAAATTCTGGTTAGCAGAAATAATAGCAATAATTTATCAAAATCAATGAAAATAGTTAACATTAAAGATATATTATGGAAGTTATGAACTTAATAGTTATTAGGTAAGGCATACATATATGTGTATTTCTAAATTGGAAGGAAACATAAGCTATTTAATGCTACTAAGCTACTGAGTTAAACATAGATTCCTGAAGTGTCAATTTAACCAAAAGTGAGGAAATCCATTGTGGCTTGTGTCCAGTCCTAATTTGTCCATTTTCAGCTCTATCTCACAATGAGCCATTGGGATTTCATAGACTTAATTGCCCATATACTACACTGTGGAAGCAGTTTTCTGTTCTTATATTCCAGAAACTCTTTTCTGGTTGGGAGAGCTTTTGAATTTCTGCTCCTTTTAGCTATTAACTTAGACTTCCAGAACTTTGGAGCTCCAAGGGATTTGTTTCCCAGATTGTTGGTCCTGTTTTGATTTTTTTTCTTAATTTTAATTGAGTTTTTTGCATCTCATATAATACATATTAATAAAAATTACACTCCCCTCCTGTCCCTTCCTGCTATAGCCACTCACCACATTCCAGGTATTCTATCACATATATTAAGTCCTATGTGGTCAACAAAATCCAGGTGTCCCTTGGTTCAAGTTTATCCAGTGGAGTGTATCTGGTGTCCTTCCCTTAAATAAGATCAACTATCCCTCATCCCTAAGTAATTACCTGCCAATAGATCCTTGGTTAGCATTGGGGCCTGTTGCCCGATTCCCCAAATCTATGCTAGGTTTTGTCTGATTGAGTAGGTGTGTGTCTTCTGCATGCTTTCAGAATTGCTGCAAGTTCATATGAATAAATTTCCAGTGATCTGAAAACTTCTCTTTCCTTGTGTTTATCCACCAATCCTAGATCTTGAAATCATCCAGCCCACTGATAGTTCAAAAATTATATATATATATATATATATATATATATATTGTATATTTTAGCTATGCATAGCATATAAATATGTGAAATATTTGTAATTAGCTACTTTTGTGTGCTTGAGTGAACTATTAATTATAAATTTTACTTAGAATGTCTCTCTCTCTCTCTATACATATATATATATATATATATATATATATACACACACACAAAGATTTTAGAAGTTATCAAATGGAAATTTTGACATTTACTAATAAAGTTGTGAGAGCAAGCACATATAAGTCTACATATGTCCATCTAATTTATGTGACATTAAAGGTAATCCTTCACATTATCTCAATAATCAATTTAAAATGCAATCTGTTTTGATTTACTAATTTTTCAGGTCAGATGAACATAAAAAAAAATAATGAGCATGATCTATTAACAGAAATTGTGAAAAGGTGATAGCAATGCAAAAGTGGCCAATAGATTCAGCAGTGTTATTAATTAGAAAGTCATCTGGCACCATTTAGATACAGACAAGGAAGGCACCATCTCTTAATAATCTTTCAAGGTATACTGTTCGTCCTGTTAATTGGTCATTGGAAAACCTGAGCTAGAAGCAAAATATTCAGTTATGTTGTTAAAACTCTAATAAAGTGGTTGGCTAAAAATATTTTAGGGAGATACATAACAAAATAGCAATTTTTCCAAAAAATTAAATAATTGTAAAGGGAAAACAGGAGGAAGATAGCCCTATCTCAAGTAGTTTACTCACTCACCTGGTAGCCTAGTTAGGAAAATGGTGAACTGTGTATTATCCCCTAGAAAAACTACTCCGATGGAGTTCGGATTACAGTTTTTCCTCAATAAAAATTGAGTGCATCCCATGTTTCTTCTTTCTTCGTGAAAAGTTCAAAACTTAATAGGTGTAATGCCTGACAAAAGCCAACTAAGTAATAGATGCAAAATAGTTAGAAACATAATTTTTGTTTGCAAAGACTAGTGAACATAGAACTGAAATTTCCCTTTATGAAGAGCTAATTTTTTTCTTTTTTTTTAAATTTTATTTATTTATTTTCTATGTGTATGAATGTACTGCCTGCATACAGGTTTGTGCACCCATGTCCTGCAATGCCTCGGAGGTCAGAAGAGGGTGTCGGATTCCCCTGGAGCTGGAGTTCTCCTGGAATTGGAGTTACAGACGGTTCTCAGCCACCATGTGGGTGCTGGGGATCGAACCCGGGTCCTCTGCAAGAGCAGTCGGTGTGAAGAGCTAATTTTTAAAATGTTACTATAGCCTACCTTAACATTTGTTTTGTAATTACAGCATGTGACCCACTTTCCTTTTGTGGCCCACGAAGGCCCAACATATTCCAGATATCCTACAGACTTTGTGCATTTTCTCCTGTTTATCACCGCATCATGGCTTCTTTCCCACCTGAGTTTCCTAATTCTGTTGACACATGCTGAAATTGAATCCAAAAGAAAAGATCCTTTCAGGAGTCACAAGAGGAACTTAAATGTGTTTGGGAGAAATGGAAGGGAATAAAATATGTATTATGAAAGTAATAAAAATCTGTTATACAAGAAATCTCACATCCTATTATTTAAAAGAGAAAATTACATGTTTTAAGTGTCCAGGCAAAATGAACTTTTCTGAACATGATATGGAGTAACTTTCCTCTCTCTGTAAGTCCTCTGGGTCTATTTATCTATGACACTTGTCTGGCAGGCAGTTCTTTAGCTGGGCTATGTGACTAACTTCCCCTGAGGATTACACCACACAGCTTTCCTATCAGATTGGCTTTCAATGGATTTTGTTACTTTAAAAGTGACTTGTGACCAGGAGAGTGTGGAGATGTTCAGTCGACAGGCTCTAAATCTTTGAAACACTATTTTTAAAGCAAATCCTTTAAAATTGCTGCAGAATAAACTCTTCTATCTAGAACTGTGGGGGTGGGGTAACTGAGAATGCCAAAAGAATCACCTGTCCAATAAAGTAATAGAATATAGCTTACTGGAAGCTAAGCATAATACCTCAATTCTGTTAAGGATACAATTTTAGTGTAATAAATACAACAATACATGTATTTCCACTATCCAATGGAAAGCCACAATAAGGTCAGAATGTCTTCAACATGTGTTTTTTAGGATACAATGTGCAAAGTTATAGGTTTACAAAACATCTCTTCTTAAGTGTATTATGTGTTAAATATGCCCTTTGAACATTTTTTTGAAAGCTGATAAGAAATATTTCTATGACAAACGTAAACAACTAATTTGTATCATGAAATAACATTTCTTATATTTGTAAAATAGACTCAATAATTTTAATTTTAGAGAGATCATTTATTCTAGCATCTAATGCAGAAAATAGTACTGATTTTTAAATATTTATTATCTTTAGCCTATGTCTATGCAAGTTTTGCTTGCATTGTGTAAATGAACCCATGTCAGACAATGCTCACAGTGGTCAGAAGAGGTGTAGAATTCTCTGAAACTGGGTTTCTGCAGGCAGTTAGCCACCATGTGGGTACTGGGAATCAACCCCTGGTACTCTGCAAGAACAACCAGTGATTTGAACCACTAAACCATCTTTCCAGCCCTGGCATTTATTTATTTATTTATTTATTTATTTATTTATTTATTTATTTATTTATTTATTTATTTAACCTGTGACAGACTATTGGTGCACATGTTTAAAAGGCTGTCTCTTGTTTATAATTTGATCTGTTTTAGATTTACAAGTCCCTATTCCAATTTGTTTTAGACTGGATAAAAAATTGCTATCTAAAGTTATTTATACACAACAGATTTAGACATTGTAGCTAAATGCATATTGATTCATTTTAAGGGGTAGAATAAGTACTAACCTCTATAGAATTATTGCTGTTATTTTTAGAAATAATTTCTTTTCAGTTACCTGTTACAAATACTGCAGAACAAAATTATAAAACATTAGAATAGCTTTCTATATTTTAATTGTCTTGTTTCATCTTCCTTACATTTATCTGTGGTTTTCCAATTTTTTCTGTGTTCTGAACTGTATTCCCTTAAATTCCTATAAAAGTTCTCCAATTACTACTATCTCACAATGACACTACATTTAAAATATTACCTCTACAGAGGAAATAATTTTAAATTGAGCCCTTAGGATGTTCGCTAATCTGATTTGACTGATAGCCTTATAAAAGAGAATGTTAGGACACTGACTGCTGAAGAGCAGATATACTGTGAAGACACTGAGTGCAGACAGATCTTCAATAAGCAAGGAAAGATGGATTAACAAAGAAACATCCTAAAACTATATTGCCAATACCTTGATTTCATACCTTTGGACAAAAGAGATATGAAAAAGTAATTTTTTAAAATTATGCCTATCTAAACAAACTGAGGACACATGATACTTACAAAATGCTATGCTCTACAGTATTGTGGAGTAAACATTGCTACCACCCAGTGTGGGTTGGCCATCTGCTAACTGGCAGTACCACAGCAGGGCACACTGAAATGTGTGTGAATGGTTGAGAACAACTTTGGCCTCTGACCAATGTGTACCTTTCATAGAACATGGAATGCTTCTGTGCTATTTCACTAGGATTTGGAAATTTTAAACCTTCGGGAGTTTTGAAAAGGTGGAGTACAATTAGCTGAGTTTTTTTTTTTTTTTAATATTCAATGTCTTTATCCAGGAAAATGCAGATTCACACTACTTCAAGATTTTTCTCTTACCCATGTCAGAATGGCCAAGCTAAAAACCAAACAATGAATAATTCGGTGAGGATGTGGGAAAGGGTAACACTTATTATTATTATTGGACAGAGTGCAAACTGGTGCAGACACTATAGAAATCAGAGTGCAGATACCTCTGAAACCTAGAAATAGACCTTCACATGATCCAGCCATCCCACTCTTTCACACACTTAACAGTTATATCAGACCTGAAGGTACACATCTCACAGGCCATAGGGAAGAATTAACTATTATTGAACTCGTATAGAAAGGAGCTTGGAGAACTCTTAAAAAACTAAAAATGATCCTACCATTTGACGCAGTCATACCTCTCCTGGGTATATGCACAATGGATTCATCCTATTGCAAAGACACATGCACAACCGTGTTTATTGCAGCTCTTTTCACAAGACTGGAGATCTGAAAATAACCCATGTGTCCCTTAAATGGTGAGTGGATAGTGAAAACATACTACATTTACACAATGGAGTTCTATACAGGGTAAAGAAAGACAAAATCATGAATTTTGAAGGTAAATGGATGTAGCTAGAAGCTGTTCTGCTAAATAAATTAACAAACTCTCAGAGAAACAAGTGATGTATGGTGTCCCTCATCTGTGGATCCTAGCAACAAATCCTTTTATGTAAGTCAAGATGGGTAAACTTGTTAGCAAAAATAATACTATATTGACTGATAATGCTATAGATATAGTCTGAAGTTTATTGCTTTATTTTCCCAAGTTCAAAGATTTATGAGAAAGAACAAGTATTTCCAAAAAAAGAATAAATATTTCCTTCAAAAGTACATTAAAACATATATCTACTTGCTATATAACTTAACAAAGTAAAATTATAGCTTTTTATTTTTTACCTGCATGGAACTTTACTGTTAAAATGTGAATCCCTAATCGTGCTCTGGAATTAACCTGTAGTTAATTTTCAGACATTGTAAATTTGATATATGTATGGAATCTATCTATATATGCATATTTTGGAATAATTTAAAATTAAATGGAACAAAATTGCAGTAAGTTCCATTAATTTAAAAGATCCAGGAAGCTAAAAAAATCTTTTAGGTTCACAGAGGCTCTACCTTAGGTTATGGAACTATTAAGTACTGGGAAGAGGAGCTAGTTTTCACATTGCCAGATGTTTCCATACAAGTACTTCTTAAGAAATATCAATGTGTTTACACATTGCTGGCCTCTGCATGCCGTAATTGACCTACTAGATAATATATCCCTAGTTGTGCAATAATGACATGACTATTACAGAATAACTGGCCACTTTTTGATTGAATTTGTGCCTGCTACCCAAGAGGGAATTCCATGCTTGATACTGCAATTCTGGTCCAATGCTAATGGATACAGAGACCATAGACCCTAGTGAAGATGATATTATTCCTAATTTCTTAAACAGTCATGTTGGAAAAGCACCTTAAATGTTTATATTTTAACCCATAGTCCTGGGTTACTTTCATTCTTGTTCAGAAAAACTTCATTTTGGGTTTGCAGCAGTCAATGCAGGGATGGACAACACTGCTTAGTAAGCAAGATCTAAACAAAATAATTCCAATCAAGGTATAAATGATCTTCAGGCCTTGCCTCTTTCTGAGATGTTACTGGCAGTGGATTGCTTCCAGAAGAATATGAATCAATCTTATGAAGGTTATGGCTCTATACTCATGCACTTATGGGCAGTCCGAAATAGAATGTGGCTTATATCCTAGTTGTAATATATTGCAATGAGAAATTTTCTCTGATTGACTAATATTTTCATCTAGGATAAGAAGTGTTAAACTTTTCTTTTGGCATTTATCAGTATTGTTATAAAACAATGATATTAATTTAAATTGCTGTCAATGATAACTTTTTTTTTTTTTTTTTTTTTTTTTTTTTTTTTTTTTTTTTTTTTTTTTTTTGGTCTTTTCGAGTTTTTTTTTTTTTTTTTTTTTTGGCTGTCCTGGAACTCGTTTTGTAGACCAGGCTGGCCTTGAACTCACAAAGATCTGCCTGCCTCTGCCTCCCAAGTGCTAGGATTAAAGGCATGCACCACGATGCCCAGCTCTAATAATAACTTTTGTGGTCTCTCTCTCTCTCTCTCTCTCTCTCTCTCTCTCTCTCTCTCTTTCTCTTTCTCTTTATCTCTTCCACTTTGGTATTTTTGAGAAATATCTCCATATAGTCCTAGCAGACCTGGGATGCAATATGTAGACCATGCTGGCCTCAGGTTTTTTGGTGTGTTGGGGTAAATTTGTGCACAGCACATGCAGATTAGCATCCCTAATTTTAAACAACATATTAAAGTGTTTATTTAATTTTATAAAAATATTTGAACTCATTTGTTTCCAAAATTCAGACTTTTCCATGATAAATGTGAACTCTATTATTACATCACAGAGCATGTGGGGTAAATATAAGTCAAAGTTTCCCTTCAGTGAAAGGTTCACCTCAAAATATTTTTTTTTTACTTCAAACACATTCATCTTAGATTATGGGGGCAAGTTAGTGCATATATTTTAGCATATTACAAAATTAAAAATAAACATAAGCATGAAACATGGTTACTTAAAATAATTTAGATACCCAAAGATAAATTGATGAAATGTTTCAACAGGTATCTTGAAAGTACAAAATATGAATTAATATAAGAATATTAATAGAGTTATCAATATAGATAATGAAAACATTAAGAGATGTAATTAACAATGAATTAAAAGTATCAATATAGGGAATTTTATTTAACAAAACTAATGTATAACATATTCTATTATTCTCTGTAGGCCCAAACAGACTCAATTTTCACCTAAAAATTGAATAATATCAAATAATAATTATTAAATATATTTTACTTAATTAATTCTAATTAAATATTTCAAATTAGAGTATATCCCACATTATAGATCTTGACTGATTAAGGCTCTAAATGTAGAGAATCATTATTCAATTATTTTTTAGATAAAATGCTTCATAATTCCACAATTTAAAGTTGAATAAAAATTATGATAAAAAAGCCAAGTGGGATGGTGCAGGCCTTTATTCCCTGGCACTGCAAAGACAGAATCAGTTGGTTCTCTGTGAGATCCAGACCAGACTGTTCTATATAGTTCCAGGGCAAATGGGACAAAAAAGACACTCAATTAGTAAAACAAGACAGAACAGAACAGATCAAAACAAAACATATTAAAAGCTGCATGTTTTATGTTTAAAATCAATAAAAGAAGAAAATAAGCTGTGAAATTCAAAGATTTCATCATAAAATTAACAGATTTAAGATTCTGTTAACATTTTCTAAGTTGCCTCTTTTTCTCAGTCTTTTATAACCTTTTCTATGCACAAGTTTACTGTTTTGGTCAGTTTTTGATTGTTTTTCTGTCTCTTTTTTTGTTCCCTTTAATTTTATATTATTCCAAAATATGCATATATACACTCCACACATAAATCAAAGTTACAGATTCTGAAAATAAACTATAAGTTAATTCCTAAACACATTTAGAGATTCACATTTTAACAGTAAAGTTGCATGCAGGTAAAAAGAATATGAATACATAGCTTCCATTCATATATGGTAACTACAATGTGTGAATACAAGTGGTAGGGCAATTCTAGAGCCCATTAGGAGATTCACATTGGAATAGAACTGTTGCTTTCAGATACAATGAAATATAAAAATAAAGTTGCTCAATTTGCCTGCTAACTGGGAATTTGGTATTAGCATCCACAAATGAGGGAAACCATTCACCTTTTGTTTTTTTATTTTCTGGGACTGTGTTACTTCACTTAGCATAATGGCTTCAAGCTACATCCCTTTACCAGCAAAGCTCATGATGTCATCTTTCTTTCTTTTATTTTTATTGATGCTTTGTGTATTTCATACATCATTATCCAATTCAGTTCTGACATATTTCCCCTTCCCTTCCTCCCATCCCACCACACCCCATCCCAGATCATGCATTCTGCCATGACTGTCCTGCATCTTTCTCTCGGTTTTTTTTTTTCCATTTTTTAGCAATATGTGATAATTTATGAGTACAAGCATGCTTCATGTAGAACCAATTTGCAAGCAGTTGTGCCCAAACCCACACAGCCCCTTGGTCCCACCATCCAGCAGGGGGCCTTGTATGTTCATTCAAGTTGATCAAATGAGTGTCCAGGCTATATTGCTGTAGGTTCACCATTCACCCCAATCACAGCCCTTACATTCTACCACGCCCCCTCTTCACAGATTTTTCCCTAGGCTTAGACAGGGGGCACAGGTGGATGAGAAGCAAAACAGTCTACTTTCTCTGGAGCTGTTGTCTTGGACTCTGCTGACTTCTGGCTGTTTTCTTTCATGGGCTGACAGTTTGTCCAGGAATAATCTTTTGTTCCTACTAATGAAGCACAAGCAATTAGATATATAAGTATTTAAACAGTATTAATTGTTATCATATGTTACTTTGGTATAGACACAAATATTGGGATGGTATGTTAATCCATGAATTACATTTTTTTCTGTTGAATATGACAGGGTCTTACTGTGGCTTATAACATCTCCTGACCATTAGAGGGTGCAAGCTTGTGGCATCGGCCATGGGTTATTCCTCCAAGGAGAGAGCCAATAGCCAATTATATTTGGGATATACAGGCATATGGCTGCCTCTGCTGCACATTATTTCCAGGCAGGTGAGGTGTAGCTGGTGCTGATGGAGGAGTCTTGCTTGACTCAAGGAGACCCATATTTGCTTTATTGGTATAGTGGCCTTTGGAAACACTTTCTGGTATTCCAGAGACCATCTGTACACTTGCATGTGTGGTCTCGATAGATCTTTCCCATGTTAACATCAGGTCTTCAACAGCAGGGCCTTATCGCCTCTCTTCTTGCAGGTATCCCAGTTTAGAGGCAAGGAGCCTTTACCTTTTGTGGGGGCTTGGATCCCCTGGTCAACATCTCCTTGGTGGAATAATCAAATTGCTGATGTCAGAGCTCCTGTATTAATATATTTTGCTTAAGTACATAGATTAAGGAGACTTTAGTATTATCTTTGGTTCTGAATAGAGAATAATTCTTTTCACAGTTCCTATGTCTATTAGTCAATTCAAGAAGGCAGTTTTACCAGTTTTTTAAGAGATTACCTCTATAATTGTTGTCTCCAATTTACAGTTGGAGGATGACATCATCATCATATTTCTCCTTGTTCTATGGGGGGGTAAGAAAGATGTCATCTTTCTTTAACACTGCATAGAGCTCCATTGTGTAGATGTAGCACATTTTTGTTATCCAGTCATAAGTTGAGGGGCATTTGTGTTGGTTCCAGCTCTTTGCTATTGTAAAGAGAGCTGCAATAAACATAGCTGTGCATGTACCTTTATGGTAGGATGTGTCTTATGGGTATAGACCCAGTAATGGTATGGCTCGGTCAGGTGGTAGGCTCACTTTGAATTTTTAAAGGGTTCTCCACACTGCTTTCTACAGTGGTTGTACCAGTTTACATTCCCACCAGCAGTGGATAAGTATTCCCCTTTCCCCACAACCTCTCCAGCATTTGGTGTCTTTTATTTATTTATTTATTTATTTTTTTGTCTTTTTGAGACAGGGTCTCTCTGTAGCCCCAGCTGTCCTGGAACTCACTCTGTAGACGAGGGTTGCCTTGAACTCACCAAGATCCACCTGCCTCTCCCAAGTGCTAGGTTCAAAGGTGTGCGCCACCATGCCTGGCTTTTGTTTTCTTGATCTTGGCTAGTCTTATTGGAGTGAGATGGTACCTTAGTGTGGTTTTAATTTGCATTTCCTTAATTACTAATGAAGTTGACCAATTTTTAAGATGTTTCTCAGCCATCTTTACTTCCTTACTTGTGAACTCTCTGTTCAGCTCTTTACTCCATCTCTTGAGTGAGTCATTTTTCTTCTTTTTTTTTTTTAATAGTTTATATATTCTGGATGTTAATGCTCTGTCAGATATCCCAGTGGTGAAAGTTTCCTCCCACGCTGTGGGTTTTCTCTTCACTTCCTTTATTGTTTCTTTAGCTATGCAAAAGCTTTTGAGTTTGATGAGGTCCCACTTGTCAGCTGTTGTCCTTATTTCCTGTACAGCTGCTGTTTGATTTAGAAAGTCTTTTCCTACACCTATGTCTTATAGGTTGCTGCCAAATTTTTCTTCTATCCCCTTCAGTGTTTCAGGTTTAAGGTTGAGATCTTTGATCCATGCGGATTTTATTTTTGTACAAGGTGAGAGGTAGGGGTTTAAATTTGTTCTTCTACAAATAGTGATCCAGTTTTGCAAACACTATTTGCTGAAGATGCTATCTTTCATCCATTGAGCTTTTTTGGCTCCTTTGTCAAATATGAGGTGGCTGAAATTATATGAACTCAAGTTTGGATCTTCAATTTTGTTCCATTGGTCAGTGGTTCTGTTTTTTGCCAGTACCAGGCTGTCTTTATGACTATAGCCCTGTAATATAGCTTGAAGTCTGTTAATGTAAATCCCCTAGTTTTGCACTTTTCATTTAGGGTTGCTTTAGCTATTCCTGGTCTTTCGTTTTTTCATATGAACTTAATGCCTTTTTTTTTTTTGAATTTACGTTTTTACTATATTAATTTTTCCAATCACGAGCATGGGGTCTTTCCATCTTTTGATGTCATTTTCCTTCTCCTTCTTCAGGGATTTAAAATTTTTGTTGTAAAGGTCTTTGGCGTCTTTGGTTAGGTTTATTCCTAGATATTTTATTTCTTTTGAGGCTATTGTGATTGGGAAGGTCTCCTTATATTCCTTCTCCAGTTGCTTACTGTTGGTGTAAAGAAAGGCTTCTGATTTTTCTTGGTTTATTTTGTATCCCACCACTTTACTGAAACTTTTAATCGTTTCTAAGAGATTTCTGGTGGAATTTTTAGCATCTGTTAGGTAAACGATCATATCATCTGCAAAATGGGATAGTTTTACTTCCTTTTTTCCCTTAATATTGCTTTCTCGCCTTATTGCTCTAGCAAGCAATTCAAGCACTATATTGAAGATGAGTGGCAATAGTGGACAGGCTTTCCTTTAAAAGGGATGGCATGGTGCACAGACCTGCATGCAGACAGTGCATTCATATACATACAGAAATAAATAAAATTGAGAAAAAAATAAAAACAAATAAAAGAGATGCTTCTAACTTTTCTCCATTTGGGATGATGTTGGCTGTTAGTTTCTTGTATATGGCTGTGATAACAATGAGGAATGATCCCTCCAGTCCAATTCCCTCTAGGACTTTAAGCATGAAGGGATGCTGGATTTTGTCAAAAGTTTTTCTGAATCAATTGAGATGATTGTGTGATTTTTTTCTTTCAGTCCATTTATGGGTTTTATGATATTTACTGATTTATGTATGTTGAACCATCCCTACATCTCTGGTATGAATCCAACCTGGTCATGATGGATGATCTTTTTGACGTAGGTCTGTATGTGATTTGCAAATATTCTATTGAGAATTTTTGCACCTGTGTTCATTAATAATATGGGTCTACAGTATTCTTTCTTGCTAGTGTCTTTATCTGGTTTTGGTTTTAGAGTGATTCTGGCTTCATAGAAGGAATTTGGGATATTTCCCTCTGTTTGTATCCTTCTGAAAAGTTTGAAGAGTAATGGTTGTAAGAAATCTTTAAAGGTTTTTTAGAATTCTGCTTTGAAACAACCTGGGCCTGGGTTTTTTTAGTTGGGAGTCTTTTTATTACATCTTCAATTTCCTCAAGTATTCTGGGTCTGTTTTTGTTGTCAATCTCTTCTTGGTTAAGCTTTGGTGAAGCCCAGGATTTCAGATATTCATCCATTACTCCTAGGTTTTCAAATTTAGTAGTGTATAGGTCTGGGTTTTTTGTTTATGTTTTGTGATGTTTCCCCTTTCATCTCAAATGCTGTTGATTTGGAGTTTCTCTTTCTTTCTTTTAGTTAACTGGGCTAGAGGTCTGTCTACTTTGTTTATCTTTCAAAGAACCAGGTTTTGGATTCATTGATTTTTATATTGTTTTCCTTGTTTCTATTTCATTGATTTCTGCTCTGATTTTTTTATTTCTTCCTGACTGTTGTGTTAGAGTTCATTTGTTGTTGTCTCTCAAGTGTTTTTAGCTGCAGTGTTGGATCATTTGTTATCTTTCTTTTTTTTAATGTGGGCTTTTAGGGCTATAAATTTCCCTCTTAAGACTGATTTTAATGTATCCCACAGGTTTTGTGTTGTTGTATTGTCATTTTCGTTTAGTTCCAGGAATGCTTTTATTTTATTCTTTATTTCTTCCCTGACCCACTCATTATTCAGGATTGTGTTGCTTAGTCTCCATGTGTTTTTATAGTTAAGAGGGCTTACTTTGTTGTTAATATTGAGCTTTATTGCACCATGGTCTGATAGATCAATGTTCCCTGAGGCACTGAGTAGAAAGTATATTCTCTGGTGTTTGGGTGGAATATTCTGTAGATAACTGTGATGTCCATTTGGTGTATTGTATTGTATTGTATTGTATTGTATTGTATTGTATTGTTCAGTTCTGATGTTCCTCTGTTTATTTTTTGTACAGTTGACCTATCCAGGGGACTCAGTGGGGTATTAAAGTCCCCCACTATTAGTGTGTTGGGATTAATCTGTGTATTGAGGTCCTGAAGTGTTGTTTATAAAGTTCAGTGTACCAGAGTTTGGTGTATAAACATTTAAGATTGTGAAATCTTCCTGGTTAATTGTTCCATTGATAAGGATACAATGGCACTCTTTGTCTTTTCTGATTAAATTTTAATCTGAGGTCTATTTTGTTTGATATTAGAATAGCTACCCCTGCTTGCTTTTTGGTAAGATTTGCTTGGAATATATTTTCCATCCTTTCAGTCTAAGGTGGTGTCTGTCTTTGAGCATGAGATGGGTTTCTTGTAGGCAGCATATAGATGGATACTATTTCCTAATCCATTCTCCCAGTCTATATCTTTTGATTGGGAAGTGTAGACCATTAATATTTAAGGTTATTATTGACAGATGCATGTTGCTTTATTTCAACTTGTTTTTTGGTTGCATTCTTGGTCTAGGTATTTATTTACTCTGTTATGCTTTTGGTAATTTCTCTCTTGGTTTGCTTAAGGGTAGTTGCTCCTTTACTCTGTTCTTCGAATTGTTTCTAGTATTTTCTGAAGTGTTGGTTTTTGTTTTTGTCATGTGTTCTTCCATTTTGTTGATGCCGTGAAAGATTATTCTTTCTCCTTCAACTATGATTGACATTTTTGCTGGGTATAGTAATCTGGGTTGGCATCTAAAGTCATTTAGCACTGGGAATACTATGGTCCATGTTCTTCTGGCCTTCATAGTTTGCACTGAAATTTCAGCTGTGAATCCGATGGGTTTCCCCTTATATGTAACTTACTGTTTTTCTCTTGTGGCTTTCAGTATTTTGTCCTTGTTTTGAGCATCTAGTGTTTTAACTATGATATGATGTGTGGAATTCCTTTTCTGGTCTTGTCTATTGGGTGTTCTATGTGCTTCTTATATTTGTATGGGTTTGCCTTTTTTTTTAGTTTGGGGAAATTTTCTTCTATTATTCTGAAGATCTTGTCAATAGTCTTGTCTTGGGATTCTTCTCGTTCCTCTATCCCTATGATGAGGTGGTTTGGTATTTCCATAGAGTCCCGCATTTCCTGGTTGTTCCACTCTTGTGTTTTATTTTTAATTTTTCATAATCTTTACTTGAGGGTTCTAGCTGCAGTGTATTATATAGAATGTAGAACTCTTTAAAAAAATCTACCATATGACCAAATTATACCACTCCTTGGCATATGCATAAAGAATTCATCCTACTGTAGAGATACCTGTACATCCATGTTAGATACTGCTCTTTTCATAATAGCTAAGATATAGAAACAACCTAAACATTCTTCACTGATGAATGGATAATGAAAATGTGATATATTTACACAGTGGAGTACTACTCAGCAGTAAGCAAAAACGAAATTATGAAATTCACTGGTAAATGGATGGAAGTAGAGACTATTATACTAAGTGAAGTAACAAACTCAGAAAAACAAGTGACATATATTCTCCCTAACATCACACTGAGTGCTATATATTATGCCTATCATCAGACCAATCCCTTATATGTGACATATATATATATATATATATATATATATATATATATATATATATATAATGTGTGTATGTGTGTTTCACATATATCCTGATCAAATATTCACATATACCCATATCCTAGCAGAAGCCAGGAATATGGAAGGATACACTAACTAAAGGGAAAGAAAGCCAGAAAGTGGTGGATAGTAGGGAGCAGATTTTTATGGATGTGAATGGGAACTTGGGAGTGTTCAGCAGAGAGGAGAAGACATTCAGGGGACCATGGGGGTGAGGGAAGAGGGAACTCAGGAGACAGCAGGTCGGAGGTGGGTGTTATCAGAGGAGGGTGGGGCTAATAGGGATGCTTGGACTGTGGAGGGAAAGAGGTTGTATGGGTGGAGACAGAGGAGAGATGAATTGAGCTTCATGGTTGGGGAATCAAGTGGGAAATATGTTGACTGAGGAACACCGTGATATGTACACATATGGTGTCTGAACATTAGCATATTTGTACACCCGGAGGATGTATGGCAAGGAGTACAGTGCCAGAGAGGAGAGATCTCTCTTTGAGTGGTTCATCATACTAGTCCAAGAGACTCCCCAAATAATACAATTTATTGTCAGAGTCCTTAGTTATCTCCCAGAGCTTCAACAGACCTTCTCCCTAAAGACTAGCTCTTATACTTCTAAAAGACACTATGCAAGCTGCTAAGGGAGAAAACCAAGGAGCCCAAAAGCCAAATAACCATAATGACTGGTACTGAAAATGACTTCTATCGGTAAAATAATGGCAGTGAAATATGGGTGGAGGGTTAATTGGATATAATGCCCTCACAATGAAAATGAACTCATGGATAGCACTGAATTTAAAGATAAATATACCTGGCTGAATAGCTCATAGATGCTAGAGAAAACTCTATCTCTGTCATATCTCTAGAAAAATGAAATTTCTTACCCTATTCCAAATATGGATCAGTATATTTGCTGATGAATGTACAATATACCATTCATTAAAGAAGTGTCTTTTTGCAATAGATAGAGGCTACTGCAGAGTTCCACATCTGTTCATACACAGACTATACATCTGAGAGATGCCCAGCCCCTATCGACAGTGGAACCTCTATAGCTGAGGCCTATGGAACATAATAGAATAGGAGGTGGAGAGAAACTACTATATCCTTCATCCCTAACCAACAGAGTGTCTTTACACAACACAGTGTGAGGCACACAGAAAGCCACAACTGACTAAGTTTAGACAATAAGAGATTGCAGAGTATATGTCCTTGGGTAAGACTACTACATTAAACCTCTAAGGGAGCAGTGCAGAAAAGGGAGCAAAATGTTTCTAAGAGCCAGCATTGGTCAATGAACATGGGGAAGCAGAGGCTTTCAGGTCACTGGGAGCTTGCTCATGTGAACTTGCAGCAATGGCGGCTTCCAGCACAAGACCCTTGCCAACTCAGACAAGGACCCAAATTGCAGTGAAGAGAATGGTGGTGGCCAGCCCTAGCTTGGGAAATGTTTGAGACTTATTACTGCTGGGTGAAGGAGAGTAGACCTTCCTTATGATCTTTAGATAGGTTGACTATAATTCAGTGGATGAACTTGCACCAAAGAATATCTGGGTAAAAATGATGTTTATATTTATGACAGAATATATGTGATCCAATGGGGAGATATGGATGTGGGAGGGGTCTAAATTTAAAATTTGCTTTATAAAATATACAAAAGCACAATAAAAATATTCAAATTAATGGTATATACCTTCAATATATATTTATTAGATTTTTGTGTGTGACCTACATCTTAGAAATATTTAGACACTCCTTCCCCTAACTGAATTCCATATTGCCCCACCACAGGATTCCACCCATTCTCTCATATGTGTGTCTGTGTCCCCAGATGTCTTTTGGTGTGAGTTCATTCACTAGAGCCTGGTCAGCCTATCTAGCTTCACTCCCTTAAAGAAGACAAACCAATAGCGAGATAAATGAGTGGATATAAGCTCCAACTGTTCTTTCAGAGACTCAGGTTCTGTTCCCGGAACTCACATGGTAGCTAATAATCTTCATTAACTCAGGTTCTACTGGATTTTACACCCTCCTCTGACCTCCATTCAGCTTTGAAAAACACATACATGCATGTAAAACATACTTACATATAAAATAAAGTAAGAAAAATAACATAAAAATCACAAAAATTATTTTATAGATAGAAGTGCAACTCTCCCTAACTCAGCATTGATCAACTGTCAATAGTTCTTCCACTAAGGTTTGGGGCAATTTGTCTATTTTTCCAGTTCTATGGTGGGTTTTGGTCTGGTTTCAGTTTGCATATGTCTTATCTATTCTGTCAATATTGTTATAATTTAATAGGAACAAGTTCCCAGAAGCCTGGAAGACCCTGTTTACTTGTGGTCATCTACTACTCTCGGCTCTTATAATCTTTCAGTCTCCTCTTCCACAATGGTTTCAGAGCTCTGGGTAGATATATTTTAATGTAGGAGGTCTATTCAGGGGCCTGTACTCTGTAGTCTCTTCCTTCCTACCCTTTGGATAGTTCAGGCTATCTATTGGCATCATACTTTATTACATGAGGATGCTTCACTTGTGAGAGTTGAGAAATGCATTACTATTCTCTCTACTCCCTGTTCCAATATGTTTTATGGACTTTTTGTGTAGAAGTGTGCAGATGTGTCAGTGAGTGTTAGGTAACTCACAGACACTTATTCTCCGTGTTTGAACACTTGTGGAATTTTGCAACAGTATAATTATAAATATATATTCAAATATATAGGTATATAAGTATTTGATATATAAACTAGTATTTATATAGATATATTTTTGATACATTTAAACACTCTAGAGTATGTTTTATGAATTTTCTTACTTACAATTGAGAAAACTTATGTCAACATTTTGTTTCATGTATTTCAGTTTACATGCATTTTTCCGTTCATATTAGAGATTTTTGTTTGTTTATTTTTAAGGGATTCTACAATATAATGACACAGTTGTTTGCAGATAACATTGATGTTACTCAGTATGTTATACAGTTAGGTAACTGGTGCATTTTGCAAGTATCTATGTCCAAATTTTGAACAACCGAAGGTTCCCATAATCCAGTTGGAGAAGCTTGTATGCACAGGCATATTGATCAGTTAGGAGTCCAGACCATATTCCTGTAGTCTCATGATTCACCCCTATCTCTCTGCAACCCTTACAGTCTACCACGCGTCCTCTTCCACAGTTTGTTCCCTGGGTTTGGGGAAAGGGGCACAAGTGGGTGAGAAGAAGTCTAATTTCTTTGGAGTTGTCATTTTGGGCTCTAGTCTGTTCAGGTTGTTTCCCTTCATGGGTTGACAGCTTTTCCAGTGATATCCTTTTTAGTCATACTAACAAAGCACAAGCTATTGAATGTACAGGCATTTAAGCAGTACTAATTATTATGTCAAGCTAAGCTGTGAGCGTAGACACAGATGCTTGGATGGTATGCTAATCCGCAAACTGTGGTTTTTCTATAAAGGGTGACAAGTTCTTATTGTGGCTTATAACATCTCCTAACCACTAGAGGACATAAGCTTGTGGCATCCGCTGTGAGTTATTCCTCCAAGGAGAGAGCTAATAGCCAAATAGATTTGGGATATATATAGACACTTGGCTGCCACTGTTGCACAGTATCTCCAGGCTGTTGAGGTGTAGCTGATATTGACGGAGGAGTCTTGCTTGTCTCAGGGAGACCAATATTTTGCTGTATTGCTTTAGTGGCCTTTGGTAACGCTCTCTAGCATTTCAGAGGCCAGTTGTACGCTAGCAAGTGACGTCTCATAACATTTTTCATGCTCACACCAGGTCTTTGACAACAGGGACTTACTGCCTTTCTCCTTGCATATATCCCATTTATAGGCAAAAGGCCTTTATAATTTGGGGGGGTGGGTTTGAATCCCCTAGCCAACATCTCCTAGGCAGAATAATTCATTGCTGATGTCAGAGCTTTCCTGTAGTAATATATTTTGCTTAATTACACAACTTATAAACACTTTACTATTGAATTTGGCTCTAGATAGAGAAATATCCTTTCACAGTTCCTATGCCTATCAATCAATTAATACGTTATGCCTGTTTTATAGGAAATTACCACTGTAACAATTGGCTCTAGTTTACAGTTAGGGAGTGGTTTCATTACCATCATGTTTTTCTTTTTCCTATAAAGGGGAGAGGTAGGAAGGTTTCTCAGTATCTGGAAGGTAAACTTCATTAGGGCCCATTATAAACAGTTAACCCCAATATTATTCAGAGAGACACTCAGTGTCTGTGACTCAGGAAGTCTGAGGTTCCTCTTTCTTTAATGTTCAGATGGGTCAACCTCTCTGCTGGCATTTCCCAGTTCATCCCGCATAGCCATAAGTTGTATGTTTTCAGGCATTTAGATTGGTGATTTTTACCTGTGGTAACATAAAATTCTCCTTCCATTGTTAGTTTCAAGATCAGAAAAATTGAAAATTTATCAATAGGATTGGAACACAGAGTTTTCCACTTGTATCCCAGAGAGGATACTACCCCACCTCCCACCTCCCTTTTTTTTTAGGTTTTTATGTTTTGACATATAGATGCCTAAGTTGTATTGCACATACCCATAAACAGGAGCCAAGGCATAAGCTTTCATTAAATTTACCCAAACTGTTTCTCATTGACTGTATGCTACTTATTTAAATTGTCCTACAAATAAAAGAAAGTGTTATAATGTGATGTTGTATAATTCAGAAAAATATAGAGGCCATTTGTGTACCTTAACCCAATACAAATTATAAATAAAACAATTAACATTTTATAATCCCAATTAGTTCAATTGTATTACCATTTTCACCAAAACCTACACCTAAATTTAACTAATCTAAACAATTTACTAAGCCTTAAAATATCCTATACTTTGTGGATAAAGCTTGGGCAGAGTTGAGTACCTGCTAAGTAAATTTTACCCAATAAATACTTTGCTCTTTAACACTATATGACTGGACTATGACTTCTACTTATTTGGGAAGTAAAATTTAAACTTAATTCATTTAAATTGTCCTACAAGTAAAAGAAAGTGTTACACTGTGATGTTGTATAATTCAGAAAAATATAGAGATCAACCCAATACAAACTATAAATAAAACAACTAGCATTTTGTATTCCCAGTTAGTTCAAATGTCAGTATGTAGCTCCTTAGTTTATTTCTTGACTTAATCATTTAGCCAAAAAGTTAAATTCAAGTTTGCAGTAATTCCATAAATATGAGTTTTAAGTATTTTTTTTATCTAGACAGGAGATCAATTTAAGAAAACAATAAGAATACTGAGTACTACCACTTGAAATGAACAAAGAGAATTGCTCATTAGAGGCTCAAAAGTACAAATGTTCTTCTACAAGTGTCTGAATTGCTTTGTAATATTACAGTAGAACTGAAGTAGAGCTAAAATTAGTCATTTGGAAAAAATGTAAAATAATACACCTATCTAAAGCTAGGACATCTTGAGAGGAGTGTTGTAATCCTAGGAGCATTTCTTCATATTGACTCTATTCCTGACTTTTTTCACTAAAAAATTAAAAATCACAAAAAATGGGGATATTGGCATAAAGTGAAAATTTAAAGTGTATATAATTCTATAAAAACTTCTGTTTCTTATGCTTTTAACTTTTACACATTCATCAAATTCCAAACCTGATTTCCAACATGCATAATTTTAGGACCAAATTTAGTACACTTTTTGTTAACAATTTAAATCAATGTTTTGAATAACAAGATCAATTTACAAAGTAAACACTTGTATCATTTCTGCTTGAGGTATGAGAATGAGAACATTTACATAATCTAAAAAGAGTTGTCTCTGTAATAAGGTCATATATTTAGTTATGTATGGCTATTCTGTTTATGTTAAAGGGAGCTCCCTAGAAACTTAAGAAAAGAGCCTACATTAATCTGATGATTCTAAAAGTAAATAGCTTTCAATTGGAGTGTGATTCCTCCCATACCAGGCTTCTGAGTAACCATCTGTCCATTTCAGAGGTTGAATTACTGAATACATAACCCATTGTGTGTTGGAAAGTCCAGTCACCTTTGTTTTGGTGGATGAAGAGGCTTCATTTTTTTACATAAATTAATATTTAATTAAAATATGAGTTCTTGAGCTGCTTTCTGTGAGTTTCCCCATTCTCATAGAATTGCCTCCCTATAGTTTATATCCAAGCAGTTTGATATTTGTTAATCACTGTGGATATATTATTTATTCATAGTTAATCTCAGTTTATATTAAAATTAATGTATTGTATTGCCCAGTACTATGATTTTATGTTTCTAGCTGTACAATATCATGTTACCATCACTATCATATCATAAAGTAAATCTAAACTAAAAATCTGTTCTTCATCTCCTTTATCAAAATACCAGCTACTTACTTTTTTTTGGATGGAATTAATAATTTCTTTTTTGTTTATTTTTTAAGGGATATTACAATATAAGAGCACAGTTGTTTTCAGATCATATTAACATTGCTCAGTTTGCCATACAATTAGGTAATTGGTGCTAGCAGATGAGATATACAATTCGTCGTTTGTTTTTCTGGGACTGTGTTACTTCACGCAGCATGATATCTTCTGGCTCCATCCATTTACCTGCAAATTTCATGATGTCATCTTTCTTTTTATTTATTTATTTATTTATTTATTTTTATGTGTATGAATGTATTGTCTGCATGCAGGTCTGCGCACCCGTGTCGTGCGATGCCGCGGAGGTCAGAAGACGGTCTCGGATTCCCCTGGAACTGGAGTTCTCCTGGAACCGGAGTCACAGACGGTTCTTAGCCGCCATGTGGGTGCTGGGGATCAAACCCGGGTCCTCTGCAAGAGTGGTCGTCGCTCTTAACCGCTAGGCCATCCCTCCAGCCCCGATGTCATCTTTCTTTACCACTGCATAGAACTCCATTGTGTAAATGTACCACATTTTCTCTATCCACTCCTCAGTTGAGGGGCACTTGGGTTGGTTCCATCTCCTTGCCATTTGAAGAGAGCTGCAATAAACATGGCTGTGCATGTATCTCTGTGGTAAGGTGAGTCTTGTGGATACATTCCTAGGAGTGGCATGGCTGGGTCAGGTGGCAGGCTCATTCCAAGTTTTCCCAGGGTTCTCCACACTGCTTTCCAAAGTGGCTGTATGAGTTTATATTCCCACCAGCAGTGGATGAGTGTTCCCCTTTCCCACAACCTCTCCAGCACTTGGTATCATTTATTTTCTTGATCTTAGCCAGTTTTATTGGAGTAAGATGATATCTTAAAGTGGTTTTAATTTGCATTCCCTTAATTATTAACAATGTTGAACACTTTTTAAGATGTTTCTCAACCATCTGTAATTCCTCATTTGTGAAGTCTCTGTTCAGCTCTTTGCTCCATCTTTTGAGTGGGTAATTTGTTTTCCTTCTTCATTGTTTTTTAAGTTGTTTATATATTCTGGAAATCAATGCTTTGTCAGATCTATCTGTGGTGAAGGTTTCCTCCCACTCTGTTGGTTTTCTCTTCATTCACTTGATTGTTTCTTTTGATGTACAGAAGCTTTTGAGTTTTATGAGGTCCCATTTGTCAATTGCGGAGCTTAATTCTTGTGCAGCTGCTGTCTGATTTAGGAAGTCTTTTCCTATGCCTATTTCCCGTAGTCTGCTGCCAACTTGTAGTTTGCTGCCAACTTTTTCTTCTATTGCCTTCAGAGTTTGGGGTTTCATGTTGAAGTCTTTGATCCATCTGAATTTGACTTTTTTTTTTTTTGGTCTTTTTGAGACAGGGTCTCCCTGTAGCTCTGGCTGTCCTGGAACTCACTCTGTAGACCAGGCTGGCCTTGAACTCACAGAGATCTGTGTGCCTCTGCCTCCCAAGTGCTAGGATTAAAGGCATGCACCACCACGCCCAGCATTTATTTATTTCTGTATGTGTATCAATGTACTGTCTGCATGCAAGTTTGTGCACCCGTGTTGTGCAATGCCACGGAGGTCAGAAGAGGGTGTCGGATTCCCCTGGAACTGGAGTTCTCCTGGAATTGGAGTTTCAGACGGTTCTTGGCCACCATGTGGGTGCAGGAGATCGAACCCAGGTCCTCTGTAAGAGCGGTCTGTGCTCTTAACTGCTAGGCCATCTCTCCAGCACCGGGATTTGAGTTTTGTACAGGGCGAGAGGTAGGGGTTTAATTTCATTCTTCTCCAAGTGGTGATCCGGTTTTGCCCCCTTCTTGGCCCCCTTGTCAAGTATGAGGTGGCTGAAATTTTGTTTGGGTCTTCAGTTTTGTTCCTTTCGTCAACAGGTCTGTTTTTGTGCCAGTACCAAGCTGTTTTTATGAATATAGCCCTGTAGTATAGTTTGAAGTCTGGTATAGAGATTCCCCCTGTGTTGCTCTTTTCCTTCAGGGTTGCTTTGGCTATTCAGGGTACATTGTTTTTCCAAATGAAATTAAGGACTTTTTTTTCCAAGTCTGTGAAGAAACTCTTGGGGATTTTAATTGGGATCACATTAAATCTATACAAGAGTTTGGGTAGAATGGACATTTTTACGATATTAATTTTCCCAATCTGTGAGCATGGGAGGTTTTTGCATCTTCTGATGTCTTCTTCAATTTCCTTCTTCAGAGACTTATTTATTTATTTATTTATTTATTTATTTATTTATTTATTTGTAGAGATCTTTGGTTTCTCTGGTGAGGTTTGTTCCTAGGTATTTTATTGTTTTTGAGGCTATTGTGAGTCGGAAGTTCTCCTTGTATCCCTTCTTCAGTTGCTTGCTGTTTGTGTAAAGAAATGCTGCTGATTTTTCTAAGTTAATTTTGTACCCTGCCACTTTACTGAAGCTCTTAATTGTTTCTAGGAGTTTTCTGGTGGAATTTTTAGCATCCCTTAAGTAAAGAATCATATCATCAGCAAAAAGGGATAGTTTGGCTTCCTCTTTTCCAATTAGTACTCTTTTAATTTCCTTTTCTTGCCTTATTGCTCCAGAAAGTGTTTCAAGCACCATGTTGAAGAGGAATGGTGACAGGGTGCAGCATTGTCTAGTTCCTACCTTTAAAGGGAATGTTTCTGTCACTTCCCCATTTAGGATGATATTAGCTGTGGGTTTCCTGTATATGGCTTTGATCACATTGAGGAATGATCCCTCCAATCCAGTTCCCTCTAGGACTTTAAGCATGAAGGGATGCTGGATTTTGTCAAAGGATTTTTCCCTGTCAATTGAGATGATCATGTGTTTTTGTCTTTCAGTCCATTTATATGTTCTATGATATTTATTGATTTTCATATGTTGAACCATCCCTGCATCTCTGGTATGAATCCAACTTGGTCATGATGGATAATCTTTTAGATGTGGGTCTGTATGCAGTTTGCAAGTATTTTATTGAGAATTTTTCCATCTGTGTTCATTAATGAGATGGGTCTATACTTCTCCTTTTAAGTTGTATCTTTGCCTGGTTTTGGTAATAGAGTGATTCTGGCTGCATAAAAGGAATTTGCGAGAATTCTCTCCATTTGTATCCTTCTGAACAATTTGAGTAAAAATTGTTGTAAGTCTTTTTGAAATCTTTTATAGAATTCTGCTGTGAAGCCATCTTGGCCTGGGGTTTTTTTAGTTGGGAGGTTTCTTATTAAATTTTCAATTTCTTCATATATCATGGGTCTGTTTAAGCTGTCAATCTCTTCTTGGTTGAGCTTTGATGATTCCCAGGCTATCAGATATTCATCCATTTCTCCTAGGTCTTCAAATGTAGTAGAGTATAGGTTTTTGAAGTATTCCCATATGATAGTATGGATCTTTTCATTGTATGTTGTGATATTTCCCCTTTAGTCAGAAATTCTATTGATTTGGAATTGTTCTTTCTTTCTTTTGGTTAACTGTGCTAGATGTCAGTTTATTATTTTTTTTATTCTATCAAAGAACAAACTTTTGGATTCATTGATTTTTTTTGTATTATTTGCTTTGTTTCTATTTCATTGATTTCTGCTCTGATTTTTGTTATTTTTTCCTGTCTGTTGCATTTAGGGTTCATTTGTTGTTGCCTCCCAAGTGTTTTTAGCTGTAGTGTTAGATCGTTTACTTGTGCTCTTTCTGTTTTTCTAATATAGGCACCCAGGGCTATAAACTTACCTCTTTTGTGCATTTAAAATATCCCATAGGCTTTGGTGTGTTGTATTATCATTGTTATTCAGTTCCAGGAATGCTTTTATTTCTTTCTTTATCTCTTCCTTGACCCATTCATTATTCAGGAGTGTGTTGTTTAGTCTCCATATATTCTTGTAGATAGTAGGGCTTGCCCTGGTGTTGATAATTAGCTTTACTGCACTGTGGTCTGATAGAATGCATTAAATTATTTCAATCTTTTTGTATTCGTGGAGGTCTCTTCTATGTCCTAGTATGTGGTCAATTTTGGAGACTTGAGTGAACAGATCTTGGGTTGGGGATTTCCCAGGACCACTTGATGCACAGGTAGAAGCTGGGCACTTCAGCCAGGCAGATTGTTTGATATTCCTCTCTGGCCTATTGGATGATTGGATTAATTCAATCCACTTGTATGGCTGTCGGAGTGGAGCTGTCCTGCCAGCTGGTATTAAAGGTAGGCCTGAGTGCACAGTTTAGATTGGGGCTTTCCCAGGTTCATCTGAGGGACAGATTACTGGGGCATGGGTTAAACATGCATAACAGCCCCTGCCCCCCACCCCAAATTGTCGAAGAGGGAGTGTCCAAGTAGATTCTTTGGAGAACCTTCTGAACAGAAAGGGAAGAGTGAGTTAGACATCCAATAGAAAGCCTAAAACTTAGACAAGTAACACTCCATAAGCAAGGAGAAAAACATGTCAAACAATCAATGAAGGGATTTGAAGGAGGCAAGCAAAGCAAGCCTTCAACAGAGTGAAGAGGCATTTGAGATTTGCATTGAAATGTAGGCAAAGAGAAACCCACATGTGAGGGAAACAAAAAAGGTACAACATTGGAAAGGTGCAGGATAATTCCACACCAAGCTCTACCAAACCTGTGGGAGATTCCTACAGTGGAATCCCACTGGGGATGGCCCAGGACACAGATATTAGAGGAACAATTGTGGACGTATTCAAGGAAATAAAAGAATATAAAGAAAAAGTCAGAGAACTTAGGACAGTGAATGAAAAACTCAAGAAGGACCTAGAGAGACAGAGTATGACAAACTCCAGAAGGAAGAAGAAACACTGAAAAGATCGCATGTTGAAAAAGGAAGGGAAACCAACCAGCAAAGCTAAGAACTACAGGAAGAGATTGAGAAGCTCCAAAAGGAAGTGTAAATACTAAAGAAATCACAAGATGAAATGAAAAAGGAAATGAAACACTCATTCAATCAAGAGGAAAGGAACAGAAAAAGCCTCTGAAGTAGAATGGAGGAAGCAGAACAAAGAATATCAGACCTGGAAGATAAAAAAGAGCAACTAAAAAGCTCAAGTAAAGATTATGAAAAATTTAAAAATACAAAAAAGTCAACAACCAGGAATATGGGACACTAAGAAAAGATCAAACCTCTGCATCATAGGAATAGAGGAAAGAGAAGAATCTGAAGAGAATGGTATTGGTCAGATCTTCAACAGAATAATAGACAGAAATTTCCCCAAACTAAAAAAAGACAAACCAATACAAATAAAGAAGCACATAGATCTCCAAACGGACAAGATCAGAAGTTAAAACGCTAGATGCCCAAAACAAAGACAAAATTCTGAAAACCACAAGAGAAAACCAAATTACATATAAGGGGAAACCAATCAGAATTACAACTGACTTCTCAGTGCAAACTATGAAAGCAAGAAGAACGTGGATCAAAGCATTCCCAGTGTTAAAGGACTATAGATGCCAACCCAGGTTACTATACCCAGCAAAAATGTCAATTATAGTTGAAGGAGAGAGAAAAATTCTTCCATGACAAAAACAAGATGAAAGAATACATGTCCGGAAAACCAACCCTTCAGAGAATTGAAGCAATTCAAAGGAGAGAAGGAACAACTATCCCCAGGCACCTAGAAAGAAAAATTAATAAAAGCACAACTGCAGAAGTAGAAACCTAGACCAAAAATGCAAATGGATAATGAGGCAAAAGGAAACAACACATATCTTTCAGTTATAACCTTAAATATTAATGGACTAAACTTCCTGATCAAAAGACATAGACTGAGGGATTGGATTAGTAAACAGAACCCATCTATATATTGTCCTACAAGAAATGCATCTTACCTTCAAGGATAGGCAACACCTTAAAGTGAAAGGATGGAAACAAAATATTCCAAGCAAATGGTACCAAAAAGAAAGCAGATGTTGCTATTTTAATATCAGACAAAATTGACTTCAAAGTAAAAGAAATCAGAAGAGACAAAGATGGCCATTACATTTTTATCAAAGGAACAATTGACCATGAATATTTCACAATCATGAATATATATGCAACAAACTCTAGTGCACCAAACTTTATAAATACAATTCTCCAGGACCTCAAGGCACAGAGTATCCCTAGTACACTCATTGTAGGGGACTTCAATACCTCATTGAGCCCTTTGGACTGGTCAAAAGGACAAAGAATAAACAGAGAGATATCTGAACTTAATGATACAATACACCAAATGGACCTCACAGACATCTACTGAATATTTCACTCTAATACCAGAGAATACAATTTCTATTCAGCAACCCATGGAACATTCTCCAAAATTGACTACATACTGGGACACAGAAAAAATCTCCACAAATACAATTACTTTCTTGGAAACCACTTGTGTTTTCATTATATACTTTTATATCCTCTTTTCTTTAAAAAAAGGTATATTTTCAGGTCTAGTAATGCTTTGTTTAGTTCTATTTTATTTCATGCTACTCCATCGTGAATGATACAGAAATCTTGATATTTAATAAATTCAGTGGAAAATATAGGCATTGTGGAAGAAAGCCCCAATGGTTCCCAGGTAGGATTCTATTGAATCCTAAAACTTAGAAGAAAAAAAAAAGCAGATCAGTGGCTATAATATAAAAACAAGAACTGTTACACACACACACACACACACATATGTGTGTGTGTGTTTGTGATTTTGAAGATATAGATTTTTTTTTCTATAATTCTGTTTAACTGTATGACACCATGACACCAAATGATTGATCAGGAACTTGATTTAGATAATTTTCTCAATTATGGAGAGTATGCACTGGCACTTAAACATTAACTAGCATGTACAGGATAGTGAAGTTTGTCTCATCTATGGGAACAGATTTTAAGGCAAGATTTAAAGTGGAATGATACAAATATAGTATGCTGTATATTTAAAAATGCATGGTATTATAATAGTAAATTTAAATAATGTTATTATTTTATCATATCAATTCAAGCAGAATGAAAATAAATTACCTCTTTGCAGGGTTTTCATTGGTGTATTTGGTTGCTTTGATACAAATCTCAACATGTAGCACTGAACTGCCTGGAACTGCCTATTGTTAGACCAGTCTGGCTTTGAACTCCCAGAAATCTATAAGCCTTTGCCTCCTAAGTCCTGGAATTAAAGGAGTGTGCCACTTGCAATGGAGTACCTTGTTTAGATTAAAACATTTTTTGATTTGAGATTTTCATGCAATATATTTGATCATATTAAGACACTGTCACCTCTCGCCACCACCATCATACTACTACTGCAATAAATAACTTTAAATCGTTTTTTAGTTTTTATTGATCTTTGTGATTTTTATATAATAAATATTTTCACATTTGCACCCTTTCTCCTACACACATCTTCACTCCTTCATGTTCCTCCAATTGTTTTTCATGCATTTTGCCATATATATTAAGTCCTATGGATCCAAGTTTCTGTTTCTAAATGTCCCTTGATTTGATTCTATCCACGAGAGTCACGAAAACCTATTTAGCATCACTCCCTTAAAGAAAAGCAATTCTGTCTCTCCCAGTTCCCATCAGTTATCAGTACTTTCTCAACTAAGGTTGGGAGTTCCTACCCATTTTTCCCCTTCTATGCTGGGTTTTTGTCTGTGTGAGTATTAAGCTTATTTTAGTCATTATTTTTTGTCTTATGTTTATAAGTGTATTGTAAGCATGTATGTGAGTACACCTGTGTCCTGCAATTCCTGCAGAGGTCACAAAAATGTATTGGATTCACCTGGAACTGGAGTTAAAGCCAGGTGTTAGCCACCATGTGGGCATTTGGAATCAAACCCGGGTCTTCTGTGAAAGCAGTCCATGCTCTTGGGTGAGCCGTCTCTCCAGGCCCCTGATTGAGCTTAATGGGTCTTGTCCTTCTTGTCATCATTGCTGTAAGTTCATATATTAACTTCTTAGTTCTTTGGAAAACTCATTTCTCATGTGGTCTTCCACCACCCCTGGCTCTCATAGTCTTTCTGCCTCCACTTCTGCAGTGTTCCTTGAGCCCTGGGTAGCTTTTAACATAGGCGTCTACACGGGAAAACATATCAGAGTCTGTAGCAGCTTATTCTCTGCACTTTATTGGGTTGTCTTTTCTTGGTGAATCTCCATAATTTGCATGAGGAAGACAGACTGGTGAGAGCTGAGAGATTCATCAATCTTCTTTCTGCTTCCTATTCTACTGTGTTCCCTGAGCCTTATGTGTAGAATTGGCATTGTCAATCTAACACTTAAGGATGGGATTATCACAAATGCATATTCTCTGTATTTGACTAGTTATGAAACTCTATAGTCATGTCCATCTATTGCAAACAGAAGATACTTTAATGAGTGGTGACAGGTACACTTTTGTGTAAATATAGGGATAAATATTTAGCATACAGTAAGAAATTACATTGGTCAAGGGTGTGACAGATTTAGACTTTTCTCTGTGACCTATGATCTCTCCAGCCCTGTGTAGTTTGTTATATTTACAGTGCTAAACATGGGTTTCTTTCCACTGAATGGACCTTAAGTCTAATTAGGCAGCTGTTGTTTTCTTTCAAGCTAAAAGAACTGTACTAATCAGGATAGTGGGCTGGGCAAGTCATTGTTTTCTTTCATTAGGCTTTATAGCTGAATAGGACCATTGATCAGTTCTCCACTTGTATCTTCTGATAATATGTGAGCTACTTTCAGTTCCATTACTCCAAGTCCTCTGGCTGAAGTATGTCCTTTCTTCAGCAAGAAATCTTTAAGTTCAAGTTCTGGGAGAAAATCACATGCTGAAGGGAGGTTTCTCCTGCCTAGCCCTGTGGATTTTCTGTTAAATAACCTTCTGCTAGACACATGCTCTAGTATGTATGTTTTATGGTTATTGTTCAGTAGGCTTTTGGATTAATATGTTTCCCTTTGGATTTTCATTCCCCATAAGCATTATTTATCTATCTTCTTTCCTCATGTATAATTCTCTATCCTTATTCTCCAGTTACAGTACACTCTTTTAGCCCATTTCCTCTATTGACTTTACTCTCCTAATATAGCCTTCCATCAAGCTCCCCTTCCAGTTCCCCCCTATATTTTATTTATGATTTTCATTGCTCCTGCAGTTACATTACAATGGCTACTCATATCTAGGGATTTAGAGCTAAAATCAACAAATGAAAGAGAATATATGTCATTTGTTTTTCTCAGTTTCTATAATAGACTATATCAGCTTTATCTTCCATCCATTTACCTGAAAATTTCATATTTTTATTTTTCTTTACCATAATATCAAGAGAACTTAAGAAAAATAAAAGAAGGGGCTGGATGCTTGTTAAGGCTTTTCTTGCTAGGGACCCAGATTTGATTCCTACTTATCCACATGGTGGCTAGCCACCATTTCTAACTCCAGTTTCACAAGAATTCAACATATTCTTCTCACTCCATGGGTATTGCATGACACACATGTACTTATATGCATGCAATACACTCATATACATAAAATAAAAATAATAAATAAAATATTCTAAAAAGTGATGCAAACAAATGCCCAAATTAAAAAGTGGGCTTTGGATATATAAGGCTCTCAAAAGAAAAAAATAATAAAACTTTTTAAGACACATATGAAAAAGTGTTTAACATTCTTCACAGCTAGGGAAATGAAAATCAACTTTCTTGTTTCATCATACCCCTGTCAGAATTGCTAAGGATCAAAAGAAGAAATGATACCAAATAGTAGTATAAATGTTAGAAATGGTGCCCCATTCACTGATAGTATAATTACGTATGAGTGTAAACTCCATGAATATCAGTGTGGAGGGCTCTCAACCAAACTAAAATTTAAAATACCATATGATTTGTTTGTACTACTCTTTGACATATACTCAAAGGACTATAGAGATGTACATGTAGCCAGGTTTGTTGCTGCTTTATCATCCTACTATAGAGATATAAGTGTAGCCAGGTTTGTTGCTGCTTTATCATCCTCCTATAGAGATATAAGTGTAGCCAGGTTTGCTGCTGCTTTATCATCCTACTATAGAGATATAAGTGTAGCCAGATTTGTTGCTGCTTTATCATCCTCCTATAGAGATATAAGTGTAGCCAGGTTTGTTGCTGCTTTTTCCAAAACAGGGAAGAAATTGATAGAAATGAGATATTCTCACCTGTTGAATAGTTAATGAAAATACAATACATTTACACAATGAAGTACATTTTATCAATAACACACTTTTGACATATATTTTCACCTGTATTGCTAAGGGGATAATAATCACAAACTTTAAAACGGGTCCCAACTTGAGCTAAGGCCCTGCCATGCAGATGGAGAGCTATTGACTAAAGAGGTAAGTTAGACAGACCCTTCCTATTCAATATCCATCACCCAGCTTTGGGATGAGCCCCATTCCCACCTTGAGACCCACATTAATCATGCTTGATGAGTCAGACACAATCATTTCTTCTCAATTAGCTGGCTTGGGAATAGGTTAATTCTAGCTCCAAAAGAGCTCTTGAACTAGCATGCTTAGAGTTATACCATTGCTTGAATAAAAAATGAAAATTTTTTGTAGGTCATTGGATGGGATTCCTGATTAAACTTCTCCCTCTCGGGGCTCAGAAATCATTTTGTAAGAGGAGCCAAAATATTGTAAGATACAGGTGAGGAGGTACATGACTAAATGGAAACAAGAGTCTTATAGCTTTCTGGGATGTGGCTTATATGAACTTAGAGCAGTAGTGACAGCATGCACAAAACCCATACAAACTCCACCAGACTAAAACCAGCAAAGGACTAGAGGTCACAACTTTGTAAAGGAATAATTGGCAGCTGATCAACGCTGGTTGTGGGAGAATGAATCTTTAAAGAGATTGACACTAAACAGGCTGAACAGGCTCACATTGAACTTACACTTGAGGATCTCTGGGTACACAAACTTGACTAAATAGGCCTTAACATAAATGGCAAAGTGTGTGAATCCCAAGGACAGAGAGATAAATATAGGGAAAATGGGCTAAATGTAATTAATATGTGTTGTATGAAACCCACCATAACAAAAACCATACTTAAAAATAAACATTGAATCAAAAACAACAAAAGAAAAATGAGAACTAGAAGGATATATCAGCTATTTATGCTAGTTCAGAAAGCAACCAAGCTATACAAATAAAATAAAATAAAAAACCTCAAACTTCAATCCAACAACTCTGGACAAGAATTTCATAACAGACAGACAACTAACAAAAGAATTCCATATATACAGATCACAAAGAAAAATATATAAATAATAGGAAAAACAAACATAAGATATTCCCATCAATTACCAATAGTACAATGGAAGAGTTTTTCAATAAGACCTACCTAAGAAAAAAACCCTGTTACACATAGCTGAAAAGAAAAATCATATAAAAGATCAAAGAATTCAAGGATTTCAAAGAAGAGAGAAACAATGCAAATAATTTTAAAAGGATAGGAATAAACTCCTGACTGAAACTTAAGATAAAAGGACAGATAAGTGAAATGACAAGGACAGTTCTGGACTTTAAAATGAATTCATGGGAAAGATAGTAATATTGAAAAAAAACTCACAAGCTGAGATGAAAATGGAATTGAAAATCTCAAGCCAATTTGAAATGAAATCGGAAAGCCTCACCAGCACAATGAACGAAATGTAAAGCAGGATATCATGACTGGATGACAAAGTGAAAGAACTGGACTGCTCAAACAGGTATATGAAAATTACAAAGCCAACACAGGAATGAAGATGCATAAAATGTGAGACACCAGGCAAAGACAAGATCTGAACTTTTTAGACATGCAGTTGGGAGAAAAATCTCAGGACCATGGCTTTGGCCAGTTTTTCGGTATAATTGTAGAAGAAAACTTCTCTAAATTAAAGAAACACATTCTCATCTGAAATAAGAAGCATATAGAACCCCAAATAGACAGTGCTAGAATAGAAACTCAGCATTTAATATCATAGTAGAAACATTAAATGTAGACAACGAAGAGAGGTACTGAAAGCTACAATGGAAAAGGAACAAGCTACATAGAAATGAAAACCCCTTGATTTGCAGGTGGCTTTTAATGCAAGTTATAACTCCCGGAACTGCCTGGAGCAAAATATTTTATGTTCTAAGTGATCATAGATGCGAATCCAGAACATTTACCCACCAAAACTCTCTATCATAGCTGAGAAAGAAAAATATTACATAATACAAATAGGCTGAAAGAATGTATTTTCACCAAACCAGCTATATACAGAGTATTCGAAGCAATACAAAGGACTAAGGAAAAGAATGACCACACCCAAAAGGCTACAGAAGGAAAAAATAAATGAAGATGTACTATAGACACACAAAAAAACAGGACCAAAAACACGAACATAAAATAAAATTATTGCAACAAATACAAGCATTACAATAATAACTTTAAATATCAATTGGCTTAACTGTCCAGTCAAAAGACAAAGACTGCCTGAATGGATTAAAAAACAAAGACCTTCTATTTGATTTCTATGAAATCTCAGGGTAATTTAAAGTATAGACACCACTTTAAGATGAAAGGATGGACATTATACTCCAAGCCAATTGTACTAATAATGAAGCAAGTATAGTAATTCTAATATCTGACAAAACAGGCATGGAATAAAAATTAATCAAGAGATAAAGAATGTCAAGAATGTCACTTCATTCCATTGAAGGAAACAGTTGACTAAGAAGGCATTGTGATTGTGAGCATATACTCATCAATCTTTGGAGAAACGTTCAATAAAAAGGGTACTACTGGGACTGAAAATACAGATTAAACCCAACTCAGCAATATTGCATAACTTCAATAGCTCACTCTCTCCTATAGATAGGTCAGCAGGACAAAAAGAAAAGAGATAAACATGTGAATTAAATGATATCATCCATCAAATGTATCTAACAGAGATCTACAGAGGAGTCTATCCTTGTGTCCAAGAATATACATTCTACCCAACAGCATATGGAAGATATTTTTAGATAGATCACATAATGAGGCTTTTTCACAGAAATTAAAAAAAAAATCCTAAAATTTGAATGGAACCACAAAATATCCTGGAGAACAGAACAATCCTGAGCACAAAGACTAATGCTAGGGGGATTATCATAACATATCTCAAACCATATTACAGAACTACAGTCATAAAAAAAGCATTGCACTGGTGCAAAAAGATATTTGTACATAAAGAGAACAAAGTGAATATCCAAATATGAGTATATTATATTGAGCTGTCTAATATTTGACAAAAGAGCAAAGAGATGACATCTGGGGACAGACAACAAATTGAGTAAATGTGCTGGCAAAAATGTCCATGTGTAAAAGAATGAAATTAGATCCAGAGGCAGGTGGATCTTTGTGTGTTCAAGACCAACCTGGTCTACATAGCAAGTTCCAGGACAGCTGAATCTACAGGGAGACCTTGTTTCAAAAAGACAAAAAAAAAAAAAAAAAGTGAGGAACTGGCCCAGACCACCAGAGTCAGCAGTCAGCGACCCTCTCCTGCCTACCCTCCACTGCCCTCCACCTTCCCCAGGGTTTCTTTCCCCCTTCCTCCTTTTCCACCCCTCCTCCTCATCAGTGGGGCTTCCTTGCCTTCCTACCAGCCCCGATTGCTCCACCCCTGCCTTCCTGTCCTTTCCCTTTCCTCCCTGTTCCCCTTTTCCCCTCAGTCACTTCACTTCTCCAGGTTTTGGCTTTCACCCCCACCAGTGACCAAAGATTTGACCACTCAAAAGTTCAGCTCCCTGTAACTGCTGGGCATGGACACCGATGTGGTTGAAGATGAATTAAATGTCACTCTCACCATCAGGCTAATTGGACATGGAAAGGAATTTGGCAGTATCATCTGAAAGAAAGGAGAATCTGTTAAGAAGATGCACAAGGAGAGCAGTGCAAGTATCAGCATCTCAGAAGGTAATTGTCCTTGAGAATTGTCACTTTACCTGGAGCTACTAATGCCATCTTCAAAGCCTTTGCTATGATCATTGACAAACTGGAAGAAGATATTAGCAGCTCTATGACCAACAGCACAGCTTCCAGCAGACCTCCTTATGACGGGTAGTCCCTGCTAGTCAGTGTGGCTCTCTCATCAGTAAAGGTGGTTGCAGCCAGGCGGTGGTGCACGCCTTTAATCCTAGGATTTGGGAGGCAGAGGCAGGCAGATCTTTGTGAGTTCAAGGCCAGCCTGGTCTACAATGTGAGTTCCAGGACAGCTGGGGCTACAGGGAGACAGTGTCTCGAAAAGACCAAAAAACAAACAAACAAACAAACAAACAAACAAACAAAAAAACAGAAAAGGTGGTTGCAAGATCAAGGAAATAAGAGAGAGTACAGGGGCTCAAGTCCAAGTGGCAGGGGACATGCTCCCCAACTCAACTGAGCAGGTTATCACTATTGCTGGCATTCCACAATTGATCATCGAGTGTGTCAAACAGATCTGTGTGGTCATGTTGGACACTCTCCCAGTTCCCCCTGAAGGGTGTGGCCATCACTTACTGGCCCGAGCCCTCGAGTTCTCCAGTCATCTTTGCAGGTGGTCAGGCCTATACCCTTCAAAGACAGTATGCCAGTCCATAGCCAGATTTGACCAAGCTGTACCAGTTGGCAATGAAGCGGTCTCATTTTCCCATGATGCATGGATACATCTGCTCAGACTACTTTTCATAAAGTCACCATTCCAAACGATTTGATTGGCCACATAATCGGGCATCAAGGCACCAAAATAAATGAGATCTGTCAGATTTCTGAGGCGCAGATCAAAGTTGTGAACCCAGTGGAAGGATCTACTAATACACTGGTTATCATCACTGGATCTGCTGTCGGCATTAGCCTGGCTCAATATCTAATCAAGGTCAGGCTTTCCTCTGAGACAGGTGGCATGGGCAGCAGCTAGAACAATGCAGAGTCACCCATAATTCCTTTCTGCTATTCACCACTACCCATGATCCATCTGTCTGTGTAGTTTCTGAACAGTCAGCGATTCCAGGTTTTATTTTTTATATATTTTTTATTATTATTATTTTTTATTGATGCTTTGTGTATTTCATACATCATTTTCCAATTCAGTTCAGGCATATATCCCCTTCCCTTCCCCCCACCCCACCCCTACCCATCCCAGATCATGCATTCTGCCATAACTTTTCTACATGTTTCTCTGTTTTTTGTTTTGTTTTGTTTTGTTTTCATTTTTTTTCCATAGAAACTGTGAAAAGTATTATTCTCTATTCAGAACCAAATATAATGCTAGTCTCCTTAAGCTATGCACTTAAGCAAAATATATTAATACAGGAGCTCCGACATCAACAATGGATTATTCTACCAAGGAGATGTTGGCCGGGGGATCCAAGCCCCCACAAAATGTAAAGGCTCCTTGCCTCCAAACTGGGATATCTGCAGGAAGAAAGATGTATAGAAACATGGGATTCCAGGTTTTAAATAGTTTGTAAATTTTAAGTTTTTATAGATTTTATCATCCACTCGTGATTTTTTTAATTAAAGCATTTTTATCATCTGTTATGCTGAGATTGATATTTAGTTTTATAAGCTTCTCCTTTTTTCTGTTTTTTTTTTTATTTTTGACTCACGAATTTTTGTTTTTCATGGAAATGTAAGAGAGGAATATTAATATATTTCAGTTTAGTTCTGTAATGTCAGGCATTTTTGAAAAAAATTAAAAGATGGACTAGAGCTTTTTCTTTGTGCATTAAAAAAAGGATGCTGGACTGTAGAAGACAGATGATGTCAAGAGGGGAATGGGTAAAATGTGGGATACTTACCTAGGAAGAAGAATAATGAGAGTTATATAGGGAAAGAAGCAATTGTGATAATGTTTATATACTATGATAAACCACTGATAATTGTATTACTTCACCATCTTACTGAAAAATGCACATACAATTAATATATGAGAGCACTTGCACAGTAGAAGGGTGTATACCCATACACACTGTGCAGGGCAGAATGGACCTCTCTCTGAGTTGTTGGTCAGTATAGTCCAAGAGACTTACAAAATAATACAAGACATTGCCTCATCCCTTTATTGTCTCCCAGAACATGAAGCTAAGACCCTATTGCAGAAGACAGGCTATACTTTGGACATAGGACTTGGAGCAATAAACCTGGAAATTATCTAGAAACTTACTCCCTGAGACCAGCTCCTACAGTATTAGAAGACACTTTGTAAATGGCCGATGGAGGTAACCAATCATCCTATCCAGCTGCAAAATCTATTAACCACAGCAATGAGCAGCCCAAAAGGAAAAAACAAAACCAAAACAAAACAACAACAAAAAAAACCCTCTACTTACACAATAGTGAAATTTTTATCTTGGAGGTATTCAGCTATCTAAATGGATTTAAGGCCCAGTCAATGGGAAGTAACTCATGTGTACTACTGTAAACACAGACACAAACACATGACTGTAGATGTCATAAATCCTAGAGAAAAACCTAATTTTGACTTATCTCTAGACCAATGTAATTTCTTCGTAATTCTAAATATGGATCCTTATATTTACAGACAAGTGTAGCTCTTAGCAAACAGAGACTATTACAGAGTTCCTCAACTGGTCTATCAGAGAGAAAAAAAAGTGTCTGTGGTGTGAGTAGTCTTAAGTGATATATTTTCAATGAAACCTCTTTACCTATGGCTCAAGAAACATAGCAGAGAAAGGAGAAGAAAGAATATGAATGTGTCTCTCAACTGTCACCTGTGATACTGACCCATACAATACATGGTAATTATCCCATAAAGTCAAAACTGACCATAGTGCAATTAGAGACTACAGAATGTTTATCCATAAATAAGACGCCTATAGCAAACTTTCAGGACAATTGTGGAAGAGGGGGTACCAAGATTCTAAGAGCCAGAGATAGGGGGTGACCACAAGAAAACAGTGTTCTAAACACCTAGTAATTTTCTGATATTAACTCTCGGCAATGCCAATAGCTAACAACAGATCCACGAAAACTTAAAACATACAAAATCTAACAACATAGAAATTTGGAAGATGGTAAGAGACCCTGAAGATACCTGAGGAACGGTTGGCCAACAATAACTACTCAGAGAGGGAAAGTTGCTTTGCTTTAAGAATGAGAAACTACACGGGTTAACCAAAGCTCCAGTGGATGGAAATTTGAGGACTCGAACTTAGCTAGATACATTAAATCCAGCAATGGGGTAGGTTCAGATAGGTAGTGGGTCTAAACATGATCAAGGCATACTGTATAAAACTTTCAAAAATTTAGAAAACAAAAACAAAAACAAAAAACAAAACCCTTAAAACCAATGAGTTCTAGCATTTTAGCAGTCATATTAATTAGAATTTGATTCTACAGAGTTTTTAAAGTCCTGGATTCTTTTCTGCATTTGCCCCAGAGTTCTTTTCTCTGTCTTGATTTTGGTTAGATCACTGTGGTTTCATACCAGGGATGTTTTTCTAACCAAATATATATTATTTATAGCACTATTCAGTTTCTGGACCTAGAGTTCACCTAGACTTAGTATTATCTTGACCTAATCCCTGTGGAGATAATTTGGACTTTTCCTACCATGTCAGTTTTTGGAAGGTCATAGTGAGCTTCTTCCTATTGTTTCTTTCAATTAGTTATCATACACATTTTAGTCATCCTAGCTACATGAGTTCTTGTTACAAACTTCATTTTGTGAAGGAATTTATATTAATCTGTAATCATCTGTTGTTTACCCACTAATTTCTACGAGTTTTCTATAAATATGATTTGAATAGTCAAAATAATTGTATTTCAGTAGGGGATATTTTTGGTTACAATACCAAAGTCTTATAGATTATACTGAATTTGTCCTACTTAATGTTAAGGATCATAATCTACAACAACATAAGTTCAGTGGGCAATGATAAAGAAGCTTCAGTAAACAATAGAAGATCATCCTGGGATATTGCTTTGGCTGGGGACATTTGAATAAATACATTGCTGTTCAGGAACCTGATGGGTTAGCCTCTATACATTCTGAAAAACTGAATTGCATTGATCCCCACTAAAGTGAGAATGTAAACAGAATGTGAATAATGAAGCAAATATAAAAAAAAATGATACAAGTAGCTTTTACATGTTTTGTCCTATGTTAGAAGGCATTAAGAAGGGATAACTTTTTTGCTAAAAAAATCTAAAGCATATAAATCTCATGTCATTTTAGTAAGATTTATTACTCACTCCATGTCAACAAAAACTTGCATATTGACTACTCTGTAATTTGCTCCTACTTTTATATAGATTTATTCACAACTGCAAATACTGCACACTATAATATTTAGGATTATATAAAAAAGCAAAATCTGTATAAAAATCAAGGACATAAGCTGGTCTTGATGGCACATGCCTTTAATCCCAGCACTTGGGAGGCAGAGGCAGGCAGTTTTTTATGAGTTCAAGGCCAGCCTGGTCTACATAGTGAGTTCCAGGACAGCTGGGGCTACAAGGTGACCCTGACTCAAAAAGACAAAAAAAAAAAAAAAAATCAAGTACATGGCATTAGATTTTCATTTTGTTTTGTTTTTAGAATATCTCTGATTATGAGAATGGACTTTTTCTTATTTGGGAAGTTACATAGTTGAAATAATTCATCAAATTGAATAATGAGGGGTAATCGGAATAAATAATAATCCACAGTCATGTACAAAGCAGTAGTAATTATAAAAATGACAATTTTGCTTATTACCCAAGAGTAAAGTTAATAATTTGAATTTTCAAAGAAATAAAACAATTTTGTAGATTGTCAACATCTTTTTAAGTAGTTAATTCTCATATCATTCATTTACACATAACATATTTATCTCCAATATGAAACAAAATCCTGAGACTTGAAATACACCATATTGAATTATTTCATATTTGAAACAAATAGAAACATTTAATCAAAATAGCTTAATTTCCATCACAGTTTTTCTTTATTCTTATCCCATTTGTGATATTTAGGGCTGTTTTAATAAAATTATGATCTTTAACAATAATATAGATAGTATGTTTGTATGTTTCTTTATGGATGAGGCAAATACATTCATAAAGTATCTGTTTGTGAAGGTGTGAGAGTGTGAAGTTGCATACTGTGCACAAGATTGGGGACGAGGAGTAGATAGCATCATCTTCCTCTATTACTACCTATCTTCATTTGGAGATGGGGTGTCCCACTGAGCATAGAGTTTACTGAGGGTCTAGTCTGCTTTGTCAGTCAGCAAGCTTTAGTGATCTTTCTCTCCCTATCTTCTGTCTTATTATTGGAAATACAGGTATCTACTGTCATACTTTGATTTTACATGAATATTCAGTTCCTCAAAACAGTTTTCTGGATGATATAGAATACACTTTAGCAAATGAGCTATCTATTCCATCCCAACTATAAAAGTTATTTTTACAAATGGCCTCTATGAATATTGGAGCATCAATAATATATGCCTGGTATTTTACTTTGCCTATGAGAAAGTCTCCAACAAAGGAGGAAATTCACTTGTTAGAAACTTAAAAATGATTTTTCTGGGGCCAGTATGCTTTCATGATTTGTATTTTTTCTGATTTTAAGGATTCAGATAACTGACATATATGACAATACCTTTAATGAAACCACGTAACAATGCATACATACATATTTTTTAATTTAAAATGAGTCTCATCAAGATATTAATCATGAAAAATCCTAGTACTCAGAAGGCTAAGACTTGAGACTCGAAAGATCAAAGCCAGTCTGGAATATGTTGTGAGGCTGTGCCTCTAAAAAATATAGCAACACTATTGCTTAATGTTAAGTGAGTGGAAAATAAGATTGTTTCCATATAGTCCTCCAATGAAAACAGCCAATTGAATAAGAAACAGGCAGATTTTAGGAGAATAATTATCGCAACAAGTAAATGCACCAAAAGTACATAGGATATAAAGAACATGAATTTGCTTAACAATATAACAGTATTCTCTAATAGACAAATTTCTACTAAGAATCAGTAACAATATATTGACTCATAGAATTTGTCATCTAAATCATTCACTTATATTGTCTCTAGACACATTTGTATGTTTAATGCCTGCAGTCCAAAGTTTTATGCCACAAACTGAAGTCATTCAATGCATTATAACACAGAATATTTCTGTCTAGTTACATCTGAAGACTAGCGACATTACAAATTATCAACTGCTCTCCATTATAATCATACTGACAACACACTTCCATTCAGAGACTCTGTGTCCACTTTTAAAGAATAATATGAATCAGGCTATTTTTGTAAAGTCACGAACACAGTTTGAGCTTCTAAGTCAACAACCGACATGACATATTTAACCACAAGTATGGTGCAAACCTAGGACAGATCAATTTGCTGTTTGCTGTAACTAATGTCAATATTCTGATAAAAAAACAAATCAGTGAGATACATTTTCTGGCACCTTGTCTTTGTGTTGATCCTATTAGTTACTTATCAGAATATCATGTGGAAACATATTCTAAGAGTTACTTTTGTAGATAGAAGACAGTAAAATATGAATATATAAATATTTAGAAAGGAAACAAATGGTAAGGATTGAATAAGGAACCCCTATCAAGAAGACCAATAACTGGAGACTGTGGTTTCAATGATATCTGGATGAAAATAATAAAGAACACATTATATCATAGTGATCTGACTACTTTGAGGGCATTACTGATCATTATAGTGGGAGGATTTCTTACACATATGATCAGGAATAAGGAGATTAAAGTAAATTCAAAGAAAATATGATTCGTGATTTAAAGCACAAAACATTTTAAACTGAATGCAGGGAAATTTTATTAAGTATTATGATATTTAAAACTTAAAGAATTTTTCAAGTTATTACAGAAGATATTATGGTCTATACACTGGCTGTTTTAGAAGAGGATAATATTGATATTACCAGGGGCAGGTAGAGGAACCTATCATTTGAGAGAGATTTATAGATATTAAAGAGCATGACTTCTCATGAGAGAAAGTGTTTTTATGAACTCCACAAAAATTATAAAAGGAGTCATAGAAGAATATGCTTCTTCAGAGAAATGAATAGAAACATCTAATATAATGTGAGGATTCAAAAAGAGCTAATTATACAGTTTTGAAGTGAACAAATGAAAACTTTTAAAGGTTTTATAAAAAATAGGAACTTATCTGAAAAGAATGAGCCTAGGCTTATAAATAGTTACCATTTTGAAATTTAGAGAAATAATTATAAAATTATGCAATGGCATTGTGGAAAAATACAGTAATAAAGACATTGTTCAGGACTACTGTGGTTTACAATGGAGAAGAAAGTTGAGGCTCACCCCAACATGCAGCATGTACAGGTGGGAATTAATAAAGGAGAAGCACCATAGTTGATTGAGCATTGTTAATAGGTTTCAATGAAGAGAGAAGTTTTCTCATAAGCTATCTTTGTAGAAACATTGTTGGAAAAATCACATAATTAGACATCATGTGGGGAACCATGGGAGTTCAAGAACCTGATAAAAAATTTAAAAAATGGATTTTTTTCTAAACTGAATTATGAAATTATTGGCTAGAGCTAGATTTCACAAAAAACTTCAGCAATAAGGTTTTAAATTCTAGGATTCTGAGGAAACTCAGTCAAGCGAAGAATTATCCTTAGATGCCTTGCTTGTTTGAGTAAAGGGTAGATAGTATTCTCTCCTTGGATCAAAAGAAATCCAGTTACACTAGTATATAACATTTGTTTGTTAATGTAAAACCAAGTTATCTTTCATGGTGTTTGGTTATATTTGTTGAAAGATGTTCATAGTCAGGCATTTAAGGATATAATATTTAGCTCAGAATATACAAGTGAGCTACTTAAAAACGTTAACTTTTTTCACATATAATTTCAGCATAATTAGATTGCAAAATATGTCTTGTTTCATTAAAGTTGTCCTGATTGCAGGCATGTGACATAGTGATTGGCCAAATAACCATTTTTTGGTTCACTTGATCACATATTTCATAAAAATTCTCAAATTAGCCCTTTAAAAAACTGTTCTAGTTTGTTTTCAATTGCTGTGACAAAGCACTCTAATCAATACCAACTTGGGGAGTGTGGTGGTTTGAATGAGAATATCTCCATAGGCCTTAAGTATTTGTCCCCAGTTGGTGGTACTATTTGAGGAGATCTTAGAAGGTGTGGCCATGTTGGAGGAAGTAAGTCACTGGGGGCAAGCTTAGAGAGCATAACAAGCCTTGCTAGTCTCCAGAGGCTCTCTCTTGAATTCCTGTGCTCATGGTGAGATGTGAACCTCATCTTTCTGCTCCAGCTCTGACCACAATGCCTCCCCCTACAATGCACTCTAATTCCCTGGAACCATCAATCATAAGTTCAAATAAACTCTTCCTTTTATAAGTTCCCTTGGTCATGGTGGTTTTATCACAGCAACAGAAAAGTGACTAATACAGGAATGAAAGGATTTATTCATCTTACATCTTCAGGTCATAGTTCATTACTTAGGGAGCCCAAGGTAGGAACTCAGGGAAGGAACCTGGAGGCAGGAGCTGAAAGACAGGCAAGGGAGTAATGTTATTTACTGGCTTACCCTCCAGGCCCATGCTGAGCCTGCTTTCTTATACAGTACAGAACAACCTGCCCAGGTGCGGTACCACCCATATCACTCAACAGTCAAGAAAATCCCCACAACCATGGCCCAGGTCAGTCCAATTAGGAATTTCCTCAAATAAGGCTTACTTAACTGTGGGATAAACTATTTCTTCTTTGAAATGGGCTTATCACCTGGAGAGGCTGGGAAATTATTGGGAAGAGCAAAGATTGCAGTCCAGCTGTGCAGCAAGTTTCCTGGAGGTGCTGAAGTTCACAATGCTGGCATTGTTAAGGAAGATGCTCCAGCCATTGGAATTCTGGGACTTTGAGTAGGCAGAGATATATAAAAGGCCGACCCCATGAGACTCAGCCCTCTCTCCCCATTTTACCAGGACAGAGGGCACAAGGTTTTATACCAGAAATCCAGTTGGCCATGTTTAACTGGGGACCCAGCTGCCACAGAGACTTGAGTATACCTTTCTAGCCATTACTTTGTGACCAATCTCAATAAATTGTGGTCTAGTCTGAGATTTGAGAGTTCTTTCCCTTGGTTTGCCTAACAATCAAAAACTGGGAAACTGACAGAGGTTGGAGGGGCTGTGGGGCATTGCATGCATGGCTTCCAGGCTATGGGAACCTCCTGCCCTGGGGTGAAAATTCCTCTGCTACATCAACTCAGGTGTGGCAAGTTGACACAAAAGCAATCCAGCACAAAACTTTTGGGACTTAAAAGCCAAGTAGATGGCTTTCATTCAGATTTGAGCTGCAAAACCTGTTAATCCATCTTTTCTCAAGATCCCAAATTAGTATGGGTTATCCAGTCTGGCCAGGAAGTAACACCTCCCATTCTGCTCATCTGACACCCCTTGGATATGAAAAGCAGGCACCAGGACTGTTTGTCCAGATGCTTTATTTGCATTCATTCTTTAAAGCTGTTTATTCTACTGTGATTTTATGAAATTTGGTATTTTAGATTTTATCCTTTTTTTTTTTTTTTTTTATTTTAAAATCTTTTTGAGATAAAGTCTCCCTCGTCCCAGCTGGCCTGCTTACTCTGTAGGTCAGTTCTGCCTCAATCTCACAGTGATCAGCATGCCTCTGCTTCCCAATTGCTAGGACTAAAGGTGAAGTCCACCACACCTCTCTTCATAATTGGATACCATTAGAGTCCTGATGAAGGAAGAATAAATTCTTATTTAACTTCTGGTGCATGCCTTTAATCCTAGCACTTGGGAGGCAGAGGCAAGCGGATCTTTGTAGTTCAAGGCCAACCTGGTCTACAAGTGAGTTCCAGGACAGCTGGGGCTATGGGGAGACCCTGTCTCAAAAAGACAAAAAAAAAAAAAAAAAAAAGACTATTTTTTTTTTTTTGCCAAACAACACAATTCAATAATGGGTTCCAATTTTTGAAATAATTCACAATAGAGAAAGAAGGCACTTATTTCATCTTTGTTAACAAAGCATATTTTACCACACTGCTTTTAAGTCTTATGTTTCACAAATGAAAAATGAAGCTTTCTTAAATCTAAAAAAAAAAAACTAATCATTAAAAAAATCATCATATTTCAAACAAAAAGTCATAATATTATAATCATCTTCTTCAAACTCATTTTATTCTAATTCTTCTTGATCCTGGGGTAATATTTATATATTCTATTAGTTTCTTCTAAGAGTCTCAAATTTGTTTCCATTTTAATGTTAATATTAGGTAAGAAAACTGTGTTCCAGAAATATAAAGTCTCTTTTCTAAATCATTAAGAATGAGACATTTTGAACTTGCTGATCTTAAACATTTCCTGAGATAAACCTCAGTAAAGTAATATGAATGACAGTAAAGTTATCAATTACAATGTAACCCTGACAGATACAAAAGAGTGGTAAATAAAATGGAGTAAAATATTTTATTGATATAGCCAGTATTTTTCTCAGTGACATTGTACTGTTTTTAGAGCTTTTTTTCAGAAATTCTGAAAGGCATATTAAAGGATGTGGGAAAATATTTCCAAATATTTAACTAGCAGAAATCTTTTTACTAAAACTAATAACTGCACCCTCTCTTCACATGACACAAGACAGCCCAAGGCTTTCTTTTTGAGATATATACCCAGCAACAAAACAATAAGGAAGTCGAACTCATTAAACTATGGAAAATAATGACTGTCTTATTGAATTTATCATCCTTAATGGAAACATAAGTCAGAAAAAAAGGACAATATTATAATACAAGTGTTTTATTTATGGAGACAGTACAAATGCATCCCTCAGCTCTCACAAGCAAAGCTTCCTTCTGCAAGAGTATGATGCATGTAGAAGGCCTCACTGGGCAAGTTTTAGAGAATAGGAGACTGCAGAGTTTGTATATCTAGATACTCCTATATTAAAGCCACATTTCTAATTATCAGGACCATTGGGAAAGAAGGGATGGAAGATTTTAAGAGCTAGGGTTAGTATATGAGCATAAGAAAATGAGATTTCAGTACAGTTGAACCTTGCTCATGTGATCTTGAAGCAATAGTGGCATCCTGCATAAGATCCATAACAACTCAATCAGACAAAAGCCCAGCCATGTTCAAGGGAAATGGGTTAGCAGGCCAGCTAAAACATAGAAAGAGTTGGCAACATATTACTCCTGGATGAGGGAGAGTTGTACATTCCTTAAGATGTCTAAATAAGCTAACTAGATTACAGTGGATAAAGTTTCACCAAAGGACAGCTATACATAAATTCTTGAAAAGACTTAACATATATGACCAGAAACCATGAAAGCCAGTGGAGAATGGTACTTGTAGGCATAGAGGCAGAAGAGGTTTGAAACTTGATCAAGAGCTATTGTATAAAATATGCAAAATACTCAATAAAATATTAAAAATACAAAACCAAATATTTTTGTATTTATTTTACTTAGATATAAACACATTTCTCTTTTAATTAAGAGTGATAAATAAGGCAAAGTTACCATAATTTTTCAGTTAGTCCTTACAAATACAGCTTTATATCCTAGAAAGGATTTCTGGATTATTCATTATTGCCCACTTCAGATTAACTACTAAGGTTCTTTAAACTTTGAAGCTTCAATATGTGTGAAATTAAGACCTCTCGTTTATTGAAATAAATGAATGAAGTATTCACTTCCACTTTTTTTAAAGCCAATTTTTATTGAAGCTTTGTGCATTTCATACAAAATTTCCAATCAAGTCTAAACCCATTATCTCCGCCTTGCCCTTCAACCCCACCAGAGCTCATGCATTCTGTCAAATATTTTTTTTTTATCTTTTTTCTCATTCTCTTTTAATACTTTTGAAGCAGAAGTTTTGAGGAGAAGTTCACCATTTCAGTACATTATTTGACCTAGTCTTGTTTTTGTTGTTGTTGTTTCCAACTTGCATCACTCCAAAATATGCATATATGCTTGCCACATATTTCATTTAGGATCTTCAGCTTATGATTTTTTTTTTAATTAGGCTGAAATACGTCATGTTTGAAGGCTCCTTCTTGGCAAGCCCAAACAAACATCAGTCCTGCCCTTTTGTGCCACATTGGGGTTTTCCCTTCCCATAATCACCAAATGAGGTCCAGTAAGCACCACATCCTGTCTTTATCCTCCTGTACTGGTCTCCATGATACAGGCTGTGTAGTCCAACAATGGCAATCAATACTCTGAAGAAGCTGAAACCCCAGTAGTAGCTCAGTCCACAAGCTGGATGTCTCAGCAGTCCCCATCTGGTACTAAAGGTTTGTAGGATTCTTGGAGAGACATGAGTCTTCAGTCCATATTGGAAAGTTGAAAAGCTGTGCCTTGTTCAATGTCTTTGAGTCAGGCATGACAGCACTCCACATGTTGTTTTTCCCTTTTTGGCCCAGCTCCAGGACTGTCCCCTGCCTGCAGGCAAACAGTCTCTAGGCTTAGCTCTCACAAGAAGGGGAGAGGGAAAACCATAGGAGATCAGCCATGGAAAATGAATGGACTCACACATAGAGAGCCGGGAAGATAGTATCTCTTATTTATTTTCTGTCAGTGAAGTCTATATAGTGAAGGCTACTGTGCTCTGGGCAAGGAAGTAGGGGGCAGGCAGGAAGGAGGGGTGAGTCACCTTGGCTCTAATCTGGGGGTTACAGAGCTTCTGTTTGTGTAACAGGTAACTAGAGGTCTGACAATTTGCTCAAAGGAAGGGGCCATCCGGTTCTGGAACATTGCAGAGATTAGGCGAAGCAAGAAACATTGTAACATCCCAAAACTTCCTGCTACATATAACTTACAGAGACAACTGAATGCCCACAGAGATATCAGATAACTGGAGATCTTCAGGGACAGGTCTTACAATTTCTCGATTCAAGCCACACAGAAAGTTTCATTCCCACAACCACTCCTTTGTTGTTGTTGTTTTTTTTAATAAAATGGAGGAGTAATGTCAAAGTCTTCTAGGGGGTCCCCTGGGACGGCCTGGTATTGAACTAAAACAGTATTGGCAATGACCTCAGTGAGTGTATTGATTTGGTTTTTGATAAATGGGAGGACACATGTGGAATAGTCAGGAGGACTCCTATGGTGAAAATAGGTCCCAGTAAGGGAAGTAACCAGATAGTCAAGGGGTTGGAAAACCATGGGACAGAAACTTGTGGGGACTACTTTGTGTACTTTTTTCTGAGGTGCTTTAGGATTTTAACATTTTGCTTGACAATACCAGACTCATTTACATAAAAACAGCATTCCTTCCCCAGGAACACACAGGTTCCCTGTTTTCTACAGTTAACAAGTCCAGGGCTTGCCTGTTCTGCATAAGAACCTCAGCCAGAGAAGTTGCCTGCCTCTAGGGTGATTCAAGGCTATTTGTTGTGGGCGCCATGGCCTCATCAAGCTTATTTTGGAAGTCCACTTCAATGTTGTAAACCACTGCTAGGGATCCTCCCGCAGTTACCATCACTGCCATAGAGAGAATGATGCCTAGGTTTACCTGAGGCAGAATCTCACCCTTTTGATGGTCTGAGTCCAGTTGCATCATCCAAGAGTCTTCCTCCTTCTCATAAAGGAAGAGCTGGGGAGTGATAATTATGGGAAAACATATTCCAGAACCAGTAGCATTTGCACAGAGGGATGTGGTGCCATCACACCAGAGAAAGAATTGGGATTTGACACACTGGGTCCTGTTGAAAAGAACACTTCGGAGGTACCTGGGGTCTAGGACTGTTGCAGCTCTCACTAAACAAATAGGAAGTGTACTGAGTTGGTCAAAATGAGAAATGCCATGAAACACCAGCTCTGTCTCCACGAGGGCAGATTTCTGTAAAGAGATGTTAGAAGGAATGGCAGTGAAAAGAGAGCTTGTAAGGGATGCACAGAAAAAACATTGGGAGACATTAGAGAGGGTCATGTAGTTGAGGAGATCTCTGGCATATTAAATGTACTGGGACCATGTTACAGTGGACTGCAGCTTTCCTTCCATTTTGGATTCCTGTAACAGAATGCGGAATTGAGTGAAGATGGGCAGAGGAACTAGAACAAGCTGGTGAGAGATGCGGATATCAGCCAAAGGGTACCAGGCGTTGCTGTAAGAGTAGAGTTTTCCCTGCACTCCAGCTCTCCAGCAGTCAATTCAGGGGTACTGTATATTAATTTTAAATTTGTTATTTTGGATTTGGTACAGGCTTCTTGGGCTGTGAACACTCTCCAACCTGCAAGACCAGTTCTAAGGATTCACTGAAGTTAGGCAGAGGGAATATTAGGAAAGTTAGCTCAGAGGCCCTTTAGATTAACATGGGTGATGGAGTGGAAATTTTCTGCTTTATAAAGGGACAAGACATAGATCCCTGTAGAGGAGACTCAGTCTGTAAGAGAGTTGCCTTCAGAGAGAGGCCCTGGTAGGAGCCTGTGGGCACAGATTTGCTGTAGGAAGAGAGGGTGGCTCCTATTATGTAAGAATGATGAAATGGCAATGAGAAGCGGGGAGAGGGGATTTTTGTCTAATTGGACAAAGGATCTGGATAGCCAGGGCAGCAGACTGATCACATAGATACTGTCTGAGAAGAGATTAAGAGGCCAGTTGGTTTCTTTGAGAGCTTGATAAACAGCATAAGGTCCTTGTACTGTGAAAAATGGTCAGGGAGCAGGTGAAACATGATCTGAGGGGCTCGATCCAGGTTGTCATAAACTATGGCTGCAGCCCCTAGCTTCGCTCCATCTTCGAATACAGACGTGGCCTGCTTATAGGCAGATCTTGGAAAAGACAGGGAGGAAGCCAATTTAACAATGGGAGAGCGGAGACCCACCTGTTGTTAGGGTAGTGGTTTTCTGTCTGTCCTGGAAATCCCATGAGGCTTATGGCTATATGAACATGATTTTTGCATCAGCCACTTGATATCCAGGAGTGAGAAGGGTGTCACTATGACATCAGGCTCCTTCCCCACTGTTTGCAGGGAATGCTCCCTCCCATTTCTTATCATAGTGGCTAAAGAATCCATTTCATTTAACAGTTGGGGAGTTCCCCCTATGGGTATGTGCAGCCACTCTAGTACTCCTGTGGATTGTTAAAGAGCCCCTACGAGCATGGAGGTGGTGTTAAAAATGAGCAACTCTACCTATATATCTAATTGCTTGTTCTTCATTAGTAGGATCGAAAGGTTATTCCTGGACAAACTGTCAGCCCATGAAAGGAAACAGCCAGAATTGACCAGAGTCCAAGTCAACAGCTCCAGAGAGAGTGGACTGTTTTACCTCTCATCCACCTGTGCCCCTTTTCTAAGCCTAGGGAACAACCTGCGGAAGAGGGGGCGTGGTAGAATGTAAGGGCTGCGATTGGGGTGAATGGTGAAACTACAGCAATGTAGTCTGGACACTCATTTGATCAACTTGATTGAACAAACAACCTGTCACCCCCCACTGGATGGTGGGGCTGTAGGGGTTTGGGCACAACAGCCTGCAGATAGGTTTTGCATGAAGGATGCTTGTACTCATGGATTATCACTTATAGCTAAAAATGAAAAAAAAAAACTGAGAGAAAGATGCAGGACAGTTATGGCAGAATGCATGACCTGGGAGGGGGGGGGGGTGGGGGGGGAGGGAAAGGGAAATAAGCCTGACCTGAATTGGAAAAAATGTATGAAATGCACAAAGCATCAATAAAAACTAATTTAAAAAAAAAAAAAAGAAAAAAAAATGAGCAACTCTACAGGAAGGGAGGGTATAAAGTGTAAAACATGCTAAAGCCACATGCTCTGGAGAGCTCTGTTGACTTCACCTAGGGCTTCTGAGGCTTCTGCTGTGAGCTTTCACTTGGAATCTGGGTTCCTGTTGCCTCACAGAAGATCAAAGAGATGCTGTAGCATTATTGTCAGGATCCACAGCCATGGACAGAGCCAGTTAAGATTTCCTAGGAAGGACTGAAGGGATGCTAGTGTGAGCATGGGAGGAAGGAAGAGTATACGTTTGAGTGGCCTCACTGCTGTAAGAGAAATTTTATTGCCTAGGAAATGAATTGGGGGAATCATTTGAACCTTTGCATGGGCTATTTTAAACCTAAAAGTTTCTAAGGATGGTACAAACCTGTACTTTAAAGTTGCCTGGTCAGTTGATAATTTGTCCCAAACTAAAATGTTGTCCATTTAATGGAAGACTTGCAGAGCTTTGGGATGTTGGCCATGCCTTATAGAAGGAGAGTCATCTCTTGATGAGTTGCTGGACATGAGTTGTTAATTGCAGGGACTTAGAAAGCAAACTGCTGGCAATCCTCAGCATGGAGGGGAATGAAAAGAAACAGTCATTGATATCTAAGGCTAGCAGAGGGGTGTTCACTCGGAGAGCAGAGGCAAGGGGGAGACCCCTTTGCATAGACCCCCATATGTGGATCATGCTGTTAATGGCCCACAGGTCTTGTAAGAGATGCCAACCTCCTATTGCCTTTTTTATGACAAACACAGGGGTGTTCCAGGGACTGCGAGATGGATGGATGTGTCACAATGAAAATTGCTCTTTGACTAAGTCTTGGAGAGCTTGTAACCTCCCTTGGTAAGGGTCACTGGTCAGTCCAGACTGGATCATCTGACTTCCAGTCCAGATGAGGGTGAGCGTAATCTGCAGTGACCCTCAGGATTGAGGGTGCTTCTTGCTGAGATGATGGAGGCGGAGGCATTTCCCCCCGTTAAATGGTCTGTATGGGCATGGTTGTTCTCATTTGGAATGTCAATAACCACATCCAAAGCCTCCAAAATATCTCACCCTAGCAGATTGATATTAGTGGGTGCTATTAATGGGCGAATCTGACCCTTGTTTCCATCAGGGTGCACCCAGTTATAAACAATTTTAGTTATGTAAGACTGTGAGGGTCCTCCTATTCCTAGAAGTTTAGGTCCTGGAAGCAAGGGCCAGTCAGGGAGGTATTTCTTGCTGTTTTATAATCATTCCTTATGCCCCTGTATCTATCAAACATTTCAAAGGCCTCCACCCAATTTTAATCATCAATGCAGGATGTGATCCTTCTGAAATAGATACTGCCCAGAGGGTACATACTGACTCTTTTTTCCCTGGGCTAGGGGCTGCCAGCCGAGGAGTTTAAAGGTTGCATTTTTTTTGCCATGTTTATCATAGTTTGAGTGGCAATATTTCCTCCAATTGTATCCTTTTTTTACACGGGGGGGGGAGAGAACTCATGGGGGAGGGCTGTTCAGAAGGCCCTCCAGGAGACACTGGTACATTCAGGCACTGTCTTTTCCAATGACCTCTGCCTCCACAGTTAAAAATTTTCTAATTTGTAGTGACAGCATGCAAAGGCTTGAGCTAGGAAATGAACTTTGTGGGAGTCTGTGCCCATGTCCTGAGTTGCCACTATCCATCTGTCATAATGGTCATCTTTTAAGCCCTGGCATGTTTGCTTGCAATCTGAATTCATTCCTTCCCAAACAATTTTTTTTGAATTTTTAAATATCAATTTTTATTTTTTTTCCTCTTTTATTTGTTCATTTTTTAAGGGATTCTACAATATAATAACACAGTTGTTTTCACATAATATTGATGTTACTCACTTTGCCATACAATTAGGTAATTGGTGCATTTTTTTAAGTGAGCCAAATTATTAATCATAAGCAATGAATGTAAGTAACATTCATGTAAAACCAATTTGTAAGTATCTATGTCCAAATTTTGAACAACCCAAGGTTCCCATAGTCCGGTTGGAAATGTTTGTATGCACAGGCATGTTGATCAATTAGGAGTCCAGTCTATATTGCTGTAGTCTCACGATTCACCCCAATCTCTCCACAGTCCTTATATTCTGCTATGCCTCCTCTTCTGCAATTTGTTACCTAGGCTTTGGGAAAGGGGCACAAGTGGGTGAGAAGTGAAACAATCTATTTTCTCTGGAGATGTCATTTTGGACTCTAGTCTGTTCAGGTTGTTTCCTTTAATGGGTTGACAGCTTATCCAGTGATACGTTTTTAGTCATATTAACAAACACAAGCAATTGGATGTACAGGCATTTAAGCAGTATTAATTATGATGGCAAGCTAAGCTGTGAGCATAGACACAGATGCTTGGATTGTATGCTAATCCACAAAGGTGGTTTCTCTATAGAGGGTGACAAATTCTTACTGTGGCTTATAACATCTCCTAACCACTAGAGGACATAAGCTTGTGGCATCTGCTGTAAGTTATTCCTCCAAGAAGAGAACTAATAGCCAATTAGATTTGGGATATACAGACATATGGCTGCCTCTGCTGCACAGTATTTCCAGGCAGGTGAGGTGTAGCTGGTGTTGACGGTGGAGTCTTGCTTGACTCAAGGAGACCCATATTTGCTGTATTGGTTTAGTGGCCTTTGGTAACGCTCTCTGGCATTTCCAAATCTAAATCTACATTAGCAAGTGACGTCTCATAACATTTTTTCATGCTCACACCAGGTCTTCAACTACAGGGACTTACTGCCTTTCTTCTTGTATATATCCCACTTATAGGCAAAAGGCCTTTGTAATTTTGGGGGGGGTGTTTGAATCCCCTAGCCAACATCTTCTAGGCAGAATAATTCATTGCTGATATCAGAGCTTTCCTGTACTAATATACTTTGCTTAATTACACAGATTATAAAGACTTTACTATTGAATTTGGCTCTGGATAGAGAATTGTCCTTTCACAGTTCCTATGCCTATCAGTCAATTAAAAAAGGATAGTTATACCTGTTTTATAAGAAATTAGCATTATAACAGTTGGCTCTAATTTACACTTAGGGAATGACTTCAGTACCATCATGTTTTTCTTTTTCCTATAAAAGGGAGAGGTAGGAAGGTTTCTCAGCATCTGGAAGGTAAACTTCATTAGGGCCCATTATAAACAGTTAACCCAAATAGAATTCAGAGAGATGCTCAGTGTCTGTGACTCAGGCTGTCTGAGGTTCTGCTTTCTTTAATGTTCAGATGGGTCAGCCTTTCTGCTGGCATTTCCCAGTCCATCCTGTACAGCCAAAAGTTGTATGTTTTTAGGCATTTAGATTGCTGTTTTTACGTGTGGGAACATAGAAATCTCCATCCATTGTTAGTTTCAAGATCTCAGAATTGAAAATTTATCAATAGGATTAGAACACAGAATTTTTCATTTGTATCCCAGAAGGGATAATATGCCAACTCCTACCTCCCTCTTTTTGTTTTTTAATTTTCATGTTTTGGCCTATAGATGACTAAGTTGTATTAGACATACCCATAAACAGGAACCAAGACATAAGCTTTCATTAAATTTACCCAAATTGTTTCTCATTGACTGTATGCTACTTATTTGGGAAGTAAATTTAAACTTAATTCCTTTAAATTGTCCTATAAGTAAAATAAAGTGTTACAATGTGATGTTGTATAATTCAGAAAAATATAGAGACCATTTGTGTACCTTAGCCCCAAAGTTACTGTTGGAAGTTCAATACAAATTATAAATAAAACAATTAACATTTTATATTCCAAGTTAGTTCAAATGTATTACCATTTTCACTGAAACCTACAACTCCTTACCTCTTTTTCATAGAACAAAGAAAACATGGTGGAAATGAAGTCATTATCTAACTGTAAATTAGAGCTGACTGTTATAGAGGTAATCTCTTATAAAACTGGTAAAACTGCTTTCTTTAATTGAACTGTAAAAAGGATTATTCTCTATTCAATACCAAATATAATACTAAAGTCTCTTTAAGCAGTGCATATAAGCAGAATATATTAATACAGGAGAGCACTGATATCAGCCATGGATTATTCTGCCAAGGAGATGTTGGCCAGGGGATCCAAGCCCCCCCGCCCCCCAAAACGTAAAGGCTTCTTGCCTGTAAAATGGGATACCTGCAAGAAGAGAAGCAGTAAGACCCTGCTGTCAAAGACCTGATGTAAGCATGGGAAAGATGTATTGAGACCGCCCTTGCAAGTGTACAGTTGGTCTCTGGAATTCCAGAGAGTGTTATCAAAGGCCACTGAACTAATAAAGGAAATGTTGGTCTCCTTGAGTTAAGCAAGACTCCTCCATCAACATTACCTACCACACCTGCTTGGAGATACTGTGCAGCAGTGGCAGCCATATGTCTGTATATTCCAAATATACTTGGCTATTAGCTCTCTCCTTGGAGGAGTAACTCATGGATGTTGCCACAAGCTTATATCCTCTAGTGATTAGGAGATGTTATATGCCACAGTAAGACCTTGTCATCTTTTACAGGGAAAAAATAATCCATGGATTAACACACTATCCAAACATCTGGGACTATACCAAAGTAACCTACCATAATAATTAACAATGTTTAAATCCCTATATATCTAATTGCTTGTGCTTCATTAGTAGGATTTAAAGGTTATTCCTGGACAAACTGTCAGCCCATGAAAGGAAACAGCCAGAACTGATCAGAGTCCAAAGCGACATCTCCAGACAGAGTAGACTGTTCTGCTTCTCGTCCACCTGTGCCCCTTTTCTCAGCCTAAGGAACAATCTGCAGAAAATGAGAAGTAGTAGAATGTAAGGGCTGTGATTGGGGTGAATGGTAAAACTATAGCAATATAGTCTAGACACTTATTTGATCAACTTGATTGTACATTCAAGCCCCTCCAGCTGGATGGTGGGAGCCTTGGGATCTGTGGGTTTGGGCACAACTGCTTACAAATTGGTTTATATGAAGGATGCTTGTACTCAAAGAAAGAAAAAAAAAGGAGCTAGAGACTGAAAAGGCTTTAATTCAGGTTTACATGCCAGGCCTTAAGAAGGCCAAGAGCTTGGAGGAAGATAGTCATTAAAATCCACTCTGGCATCAGCTGTGGGTTATTCCTCCAAGGAGAGAGCCAATAGCCAATTAGATTTGGGATATACAGGCATATGGTTGCCTCTGCTGCAGAGTATTTCCAGGCAGGTAAGATGTAGCCGGTGCTGACGAAGGAGTCTTGCTTGACTCAAGGAGACCCATATTTGCTTTTTTGGTTTAGTGACCTTTGGTAACACTCTCTGGTATTCCAGAGACCATCTGTACACTTGCAAGTGTGGTCTCAATACATCTTTCCCATGTTAATGTCAGGTCTTCGACAGCAGGGCCTTATCGCATCTCTTCTTGCAGGTATCCCAGTTTACAGGCAAGAAGCCTTTACCTTTTGGTGGGGCTTGGATCCCCTGGCTAACGTCTCCTTGGTAGAATAATCCATTGCTGATGTCAGAGCTCCTGCATTAATATATTTTGCTTAAGTGCATAGCTTAAGGAGACTTTAGTATTATATTTGGTTCTGAATAGAGAATAATCCTTTTCACAGTTCCTATGTCTATTAGTCAATTCAAGAAGGCAGTTTTACTAGTTTTATAAGAGAGTACCTCTATAATAGTTGTCTGCAATTTACAGTTGGAGAACGACATCATCATCAAATTTCTCCTTGTTCTATTGGGGGGGGGTAAGAAAGTCTCTCATATTAAAACTGTTGTGGCTCCTAGAAGGTAAGTTTCATTAGGGCTCATTATACAGAGTTGTTACAAGTAGGATCCATGGAGGGGTTTGATGTTTGTAGCAATCTGAGTCTTTTCTTCCTTTCAATGTTCAGATGGGCCAACCTTTCTGTTGGCACTTTCTGGTACATCTTACTCGATGCAAAACTGTATCTTTTCTTTCTCAGCCATTAAGTTGGTGACATTTTGACCTGTTGGAACATACAAATCTTTTCCCATAGTTAGTTTTAAGATTTGAACTGCAAGGTTTTTGACAAAAAGGTTTCATATCTATCTGTATCCCCCCCCCCATTTTGTTTTTTTTAGGTTTTTGTTTTTTGACCCATGAGTCTTTAGAAGGCAGTTGTATTATACATACCTATAGGGTGGAATCAAGGCACAGATTTCATCAAATTCACTGATGCTGTTTTGGGTGACTGTATGTGATTAATTTGGGAAGCAAACTTAATTTTTTTTGTTAAAACATTTATAGGTGAAAGAGAATGCTACAAGGTGATACCGTACAACAGAAAAATTATGGAGAACATTTGTATGTGCCAATCCCAAAGTTATTGTTATACAGATTTTATGTAGAACAAACGTGGACAACAGCAATTTATATCTCCATTTAATTCAGACGCATTACCATTTTTTATCAGAGCCTGTAAAACAATTTTGTTTAATATACACATATTTACTTTTACTGAGTCCTAAAACACCATGTAACCTGTAGACAGTGTCTGGGCAAAACTGGATACCTGTTGAACTGATGTCAATTAAATATGCATTAATCAAATATACACCTGTGTCCCTCTCCCGCCCCTCCCACCCTTCCAATTCACCATTTCAGTCAGTTTTCTGATGCAGTCCTTCTGGTGTTGTTCTATGCATCCCTCTCCATGAGAAATATTTATATCTGGGCTATTGGCACTAGCATCCACTTATGAGGGACACCATTTGTCGTTTGTTTTTCAGGGACTGTGTTACTTCACTTAACATAATGTTTTCTAGCTCCATCCATTTACTTGCAAAGTTCATGATGTTGTCCCTCTTTACCGCAGCATAGAACTCCATTGTTTACATGTACCACATTTTCTCTATCCACTCATCAGTTGAGGGGCACCGGGGCTGGTTCCAGCTTTTTGCTATTGTGAACAGAGATACAATAAACATAGCTGTGCATGTATCTCTGCAGTAAGATGTGTCTTGTGGGTATGTACCCAGGAGTGGTATGACTGGGTCAAATGGCAGGCTCATTTTAAATCTTCTAAGGGTTCTCCACACTGCTTTCCATAGTGGCTGTACAAGTTTACATTCCCACCAGGAGTGGATGAGTGTTCCCCTTTCCCCACAACCTCTCCAGCACTTGGTATCATTTGTATTCCTGATCCTAGCCAGTCTAATTGGAGTAAGATGATACCTCAAAGTGGTTTTAATTTGCATTTCCTTAATTTTTAGCGAAGTTGATCACTTCTTAAGATGTTTCTCAGTCATCTCTAATTCCTCCTCTGTGAAGTCTCTATTCAGTTCTTTGCTCCATCTTTTGAGTGATTCATTTGTTTTCTTTCTTCTTTGTTTTTGAGTAGCTTGTATACTCTGGAAATTAATGCTTTGTCAGATGTAACTGCAATGAAGGTTTCCTCCCACTCTGTGGGTTTTCTCTTCATTTCCTTTATTGTTTCTTTTGATGTACAGAAACTTTTGAGTTTATTGAGTTCTCATTTGTCAATTGTCGATCTTATTTCTTGTGCAGCTGCTGTCTGATTTAGGAAGTCTTTTCCTATGCCTATGTCTTGTAGACTGTTGCCAAGTTTCTCTTCTATCACCTCCAAGATTCAAAATGAGCCTGCCATTTGGCCCAGTCATACCACTCCTGGGTATATACCCACAAGAAACATCTTACTGCAGAGATACATGCACAGCTATGTTTATTGCAGCTCTGTTCACAATATCAAAAAGCTGGAACCAGCCCTGGTGCCCCTAAACTGATGAGTGGATAGAGAAAATGTGGTACATGTATACAATGGAGTTCTATGCTGTGGTAAAGAGAGACAACATCATGAACTTTGCAAGTAAATGGATGGAGCTAGAAAACATTATGTTAAGTGAAGTAACACAGTCCCAGAAAAACAAACAACGAATGGTGTCCCTCATATATGGATGCTAGTGCCAATAGCCCAGAGTTTGGGGTTTCACCTTGAGGCCTTTGATCCATCTGGAGTTGAATTTTGTACAAGGTGAGAGGTAGGGGTTTAATTTCATTCTTCTGCAAGTGGTGATCAAGTTTTGCCAACACCACTTACTGAAGATGCTGTCTTTCCTCCACTATGTCTTCTTGGCCTCCTTGTCAAATATGAGGTGGCTGAAATTGTACAAGCTTACACCCTCTAATGGTCAGGAGATGTTATAAGCCACAGTGAGACCCTGTCATATTCAACAGAAAAAAATGTAATTCATGGATTAACATACCATCCAAACATCTGTGTCTATACTGGGGTAGTCTACGATAGCAATTGGTTCCCTTTGAATACCTATATATCTAGTTCCTTGTGCTTCATTAGTAGGATCGAAAGGTTATTCCTGGACAGACTGTCAGCCCATGAAAGAAAACAGCCAAAGTTGACCAGAGTCCAAGACAACAGCTCCAGAGAAAGTAGACTGTTTTGCTTCTCGTCCACCTGTGCCCCTTTTCTAAGCCTAGGGAAAAAATCTGTGGAAGAGGGGGCGTGGTAGAATGTAAGGGCTGTGATTGGGGTGAATGGTGAAACTACAGCAATGTGGCCTGGACACTCATATGATCAGCTTGATTGAGCATGCGCCCCCCCCCCCCTGCTGGATGGTGGGACCAAGGGGATGTGTGTAGGTTTGGACACAGATGCTTGCAAGTTGGTTTTCTGTGAAGGATGCTTGTACTCATAGATTATCGCTTATTGCTAAAAAATGGAAAAATAAAACAGAGAAAGATGCAAGACAGTTATTGCAGGATGTATGATCTGGGTTGGGGTGGGGTAGGGTGGGGGGAAGGGAAGGGGAAATATGCCTGAACTGAATTGGAAAATGATGTATGAAATACACAAAGCATCAATAAAAAAATAATAAAAAAATAAAAAAAGAAACTGAGAAAAAATATCCACTCTGGGATCTGAGATCTCCTGAGACCAGCTGAAGCACAGGAAGGTAAGTAGGAGCTGGGTGCTTCAGCAAGTCTGATTATTGATTGACTTAATCTAATTAATCCGTTAATCCAGTTGTCTTTGGCTTAATTGGCTTTTCTAGCTGTTTGGGCGGAGTTATCCTCCCAGCTGGTATAAAAGGCAGGGTTGTGTGAGTCTTGAGATCTGAGATCTCCTGAGACCAGCTGAAGCACAGGTACTGGGGCGTGGGCTAAAGAGCCCCCCCCACCCGCCAACTGTGATTACTAAGGCATCTGAAGGAGGCAAGCAAAGCAAGCCTTCAACACAGTGAAGAGGCATTTATGATTCACATTGGAATACAGTCAAGAAGAAGCCCATATTGCCTGGAACAGGAAGAAGAGATAACATGGGAAAAGGCCAGAATAATTCCACACCAAGCTCTACCAAACCTATGGAAGTTTCCTACAGTGGGATCCCCCTGGCAATGGCCCAGGACACAGATATCAGAAACACAATTGGGAACCTATTTAAAGAACTACAAGATTATAAAGAACAAATCAAAGAACTAAGAAAAGAGAATGAAGAACTCAAGAAGGACCTAGAGAGAGAGAATGACAAACTCTGGAAGGAAGTAGAAACACTGAAAAGATCCTATGCTGACAAAGATAAGGAAACCAACCAGCTAAGGAAAGAGCTACAGGAAGACATTGAGAAGCTCCAAAAAGAAGTAGAAACACTAAAGAAATCAGAAGAGGAAAAGCAGAAGGAAATGAAACACTCATCCAATCAAGAGGAAAGGAATGTAAAAAGCCTCAGAAGCAGAATGGAGGAAGCAGAACAAAGAATATCAGACCTGGAAGATAACACAGAACAACTAAATACCTCAAGGAAAGATAATGAAAAATTTAAAAATACACAAAAGTGGAACAACCAGGAGCCGTGGGACCCTATGAAAAGATCAAACCTCCACATCATAGGAATAGAGGAAGGAGAAGAATCCCAAGAGAAAGGTATTGATCAGCTTGTCAACAGAATAACAGATGAAAATTTCGCCAAACTAAAAAAAGAAAAACCAATACAAATACATGAAGCCCATAGAACTCCAAACAGACAAGATCAGAAAAGAAATTCTCCACCCCACACCATAGTTAAAATGCTAGACACCCAAAACAAAGACAAAACCTTAAAGCCACAAGAAAAAAACAACAAGTGAAATATAAGGGGAAACCTATCAGAATTACAACTGACTTCCCAATGCAAACTATGAATGCAAGAAGAACCTGGAGCAAAGCGTTCCCAGTGTGAAAGGACAAGAGATGCCAACCCAGGTTACTATACCCAGCAAAAATATCGACAATAATTGAAGGAGAGGGAAAAATCTTCCATGACATAAACAATTTGAAAGAATGCATGTCTGGAAAGCCAACCTTTCAGAGAATACTTGAAACAATTCAAAGGACAGAAGAAAGGAGGAACCATCCCCAGGCAACTAGAAAGAGAAATCATTAAAAGCATAAATGCAGAAGTAGAAACCTAAACGCAAACCGCAAATGGATAATAAGGCAAAAGTAAGCAACACAAACCTATCAGTCATAACCTTAAATATTAATGGACTAAATTCCTCAATCAAAAGATAGAGACTGGGGGATTGAATTAGGAAACAGAATCTATTCATATGCTGTCTACAGGAAACACATCTTACCTTCAAGGACAGGCAAAACAATAAAGTGAAAGGATAGAAAAAATATTCCAAGCAAATGATACCAAAAAGAAAGCACGTGTTGCTATTTTAATATCAGACAAAATAGACTTCAAAGTAAAAGAAATCAAAAGAGACAAAGAAGGCCATTACATTTTTATTAAAGGAATAATTCACCAAGAAGATTTCACAATTATGAATATATATGGCCCAAACTCTGGTGCACCAAACTTTATAAAGACTTTTCTTCAGGACCACAAGTCACACACTAACCCCAGTACACTCATTGTAGGGGACTTCAATACCCCACTGAGTCCTTTGGATAGGTCAACATGACAAATAATAAACAGAGAGTCATCTGAACTGAACAATGTGATACACCAAATGGACCTCATAGACCTCTATCGAATATTCCACCCTAATACCAGAGAATAGACTTTCTATTCAGCACCCCACGGAACATTCTCCAAAATCGACCACATACTGAGACACAGAAGAAACCTCCACAAATACAAAAAGATTGAAATAATTTCATGCATTCTATCAGACCACAGTGCAATAAAGCTCAACATCAACACCAGGATAAGTCCTACTGCCCACAAGAAGACATGGTGAGTAAACAACACACTCTTGAATAATGAATGGGTCAAGGAAGACATAAAGAAAGAAATAAAAGCATTCCTGGAACTGAATGACAATGACAATACAACACAACAAAACCTATGGGATACCTTAAAATCAGCCCTAAGAGGGAAGTTTATAGCCCTGGGTGCCTACATTAGAAAAAAAGAAAGAGCACAAGTGAATGATGTAACACTACAGCTAAAAGCACTTGAGAGACAAGAACAGATAATCCCTAAATGCAACAGACAGGAAGAAGTAACAAAAATCAGAGCAGAAATCAATGAAATAGAAACAAAGAAAAAAATACAAAAAAAATCATTGAATGCAAAAGTTTGTTCTTTGAAAGAATAAGCAAGATAGACAGACCTCTAGCCCAGTTAACTAAAGAAAGAAGGAACAACTGCAAATCAATACAATCCGTGATGAAAAGGGAAATATCACAACAGACAAAGAAAACATCCAGAAAATCGTACAGGAATACTTCAAAAACCTGTACTCTAACAAGTTTGAAAACCTAGAAGAAATGGATGAATATCTGAAATCCTGGGAATCACCAAATCTCAACCAAGAAGAGATAGACAGCTTAAACAGACCCATAATACATGAAGAAATTGAAGATATAAGAAACCTCCCAACTAAAAAAAAGCCCATGCCCAGATGGTTTCATGGCAGAATTCTATAAAACATTTCAAAAAGACCTACAACCATTATTACTGAAACCGTTTAGATGGATACAATCAGAGGGAATTCTCTGAAATTCCTTCTATGAAGCCAGAATCACTCTATTACCAAAACCAGTCAAAGATACAACTAAAAAGGAGAACTATAGACCCATCTCCCTAATGAACACAGATGCCAAAATTCTAAACAGGATACGGGAAAATCGCATACAGACCTACATCAAGAAGATCATCCATCATGACCAAGTTGGATTCATACCAGAGATGCAGGGATAGTTCAACATATGAAAATGAATAAATATCATCAAACACATAAATGGAATGAAAGACAAAAACCACACCATCATCTCAATTGACGCTGAAAAAGCCTTTGACAAAATCCAGCATCCCTTCATGCTTAAAGTCCTAGAAGGAACTGGATTGGAGGAATCATTCCTCAATGTAATCAAAGCCATATACAGGAAACCCACAGCCAATATCATCCTAAATGGGGAAATGACAGAAACATTCCCTTTAAAGGTAGGAACTCGTCAAGGCTGTCCCCTGTTACCACTCTTCTTCCATATAGTGTTTGAAACACTTGCTAGAGCAATAATGCAAGAAAAGGAAATTAAAGGAGTACTAATTGGAAAAGAGGAAGTCAAGCTATCACTATTTGCTGATGGTATGATTGTTTACTTAAGGGATGCTAAAAACTCCACCAGAAAACTCTTAGAAATTATTAACAGCTTCAGCCAAGTGGCATGATAAAAAATTAACCTAAAAAAATCAATGACCTTTCTTTACACCAAGAACAAGCAACTGGAGAAAGAATTCAAAGACGCCTTCCCACTCACAATAGCCTCAAAAACAATAAAATACCTAGGAACAAATGTAACCAAAGACACCAAAGATCTCTACAACAAAAATTTTAAACCTTTAAAGAAAGAAATTGAAGAAGACATCAGAAGATGGAAAAACCTCCCATGTCCATGGATTGGGAAAATTAAAATTGTAAAAGTGTCCATTCTACCAAATCTCTTCTATAGATTTAATGCAATCCCAATCAAAATCGCCAAGAGTTTCTTCACAGGCTTGGAGAAAAAATGTCCTTAAATTCATTTTGAAAAACAAAAGACCCTGAATAGCCAAAACAACCCTCGGTGAAAAGAGCTACACAGGGGGATCTCCATACCAGACTTCAAACTATACTACTGGGCTATAATCACAAAAACTTCCTGGGACTGGCACAAAAACAGTCCTGTTAACCAATGGAACAAAACCGAAGATCCAAATCTGAGCACATGCAATTTCATCCATCTCATATTTGACAAGGGGGCCAAGAAGACACAATGGAGGAAAGACAGCATCTTCAGCAAGTGGTGTTGGCAAAACTGGATCACCTCCTGTAGAAGAATGAAATTAAACCCCTACTTCTCGCCTTGTAAAAAAGTCAACTCCAGGTGGATCAAAGACCTCAACGTGAAACCCCAATCTCTGAAGGCCATAGAAGAAAAAAGTTGGCAGCAGACTGCAAAACAAAGGTGGAGGAAAAGACTTCCTAAATCAGGGAACATCTGCACAAGAATTAACGTCGACAACTGAGAAATGAGACCTCATTAAACTCAAAAGCTTCTGTACATCAAAAGAAACAATCAAGGAAGTGAAGAGAAAACCCACCGAGTGGGAGGAAATCTTCACTGCAGAAACATCTGACAAAGCATTGATTTCCAGCATATATAAAATACTCAAAAAACAAAGAAGAAAGAAAACAAATGACCCACTCAATAGATGGAGCAAATAGCTGAACAGAGACTTCACAAGTGAGAAATTATAGATGCCTGAGAAACATCTTAAGAAGTGTTCAACATCACTAATCATTAAGGAAATGCAAATCAAAACCACTTTAAGATATCATCTTTTTTAAAAAAATTTTTAATTAATTTTATTTATTTCTGTATGTGTATGAATGTACTGTCTGCATGCAAATCTGTGCACCCATGTCGTGCAATGCCGCAGAGTTCAGAAGAGGGTTTCGGATTCCCCTGGAACTGGAGTTCTCCTGGAATTGGAGCTTCAGACGGTTCTCAGCCGCCATGTGGGTGCTGGAGATCGAACCAGGGTCCTCTGTAAGAGTGGTTGGCGCTCTTATATTACTCCAATAAGACTGGCTAGGATCAAGAAAACAAATGATACCAAGTGCTGGAGAGGTTGTGGGGAAAGGGGAACACTCATCCACTGCTGGTGGGAATATAAACTCATGCAGCCAGTATGGAAAGCAGTGTGAAGAACCCTTGGAAGACTTGGAATGAACTTGCCACCTGACCCAGCCATACTGCTCCTAGGCAGGTACCCTCAAGACTCACCCCACCACAGAGATACATGCACGGCCATGTTTATTTCAGCTCTCTTCACAATAGCAAAGAGCTGGAACCAACACAAAGGCACCTCAACTGATGAGTGGATAGAGAAAATGTGGTACATCTACACAATGGAGTTCTATGTAGCGTTAAAGAAAGATGACATCATGAGCTTTGGAGGAAAATGGCTGGAACTAGATTAAATCATGCTGAGTGAAGTAACACAGTCCCAGAAAAACAAACAACAAATGGTATCCCTCATCTGTGGATGCTAGTGCCAATTACCTAGTTGTAAGTATTTCTTGTGCACGGCCCCTTGAGCCTTTTTCCAAAGCAGTTGGGAGTGATGCATATTGGAAACAACAACAACAACAAAAAGGATTGCATCAAAGAATTGACTGAAACAGTGAACTTCTGCTCAAAACAGTCAACTTCCACATGGAGAATATTGAGAAAGACTAAGAAAGAGATGAAAAGCATGTTTGGCAGAATGCATGAGCTCTGGTGGGCTGGGAGAATGGGGGGGAACACGGGTCTAGATTTGATTTAAAAATATAAATAAATAAATTAAAAAAAATAAAATCCACTCTGCAAGATTTGCAGTTTGAAAGGGTATACATAAAAATAACATATATTTATATAGAGAAGTATTTCAGTTAAGATTTATACAGAAATACAAAATAAACCATATAAGTTAAGGGACTTGATTTCTCTGAAGCCATAGCCCAGTCATATAGCTTTAAAGAGCAATGTGTATGTTGGGTAAAATTTATTTGGCAGGTACTCAACTCTGGATATTTTAAGCTCAGTGAAATGTTTAGATTAGTTAAATTTGATTGTAGGTTTCAGTGAAAATGGTAATACATTTGAACCCAAACAATATTTTTAAGGAGCATCTCTCTGGTTGCAAACTTAGGCATCCTTCTCTCTAGTCTGCTTTTAGTTCTTAAGATAAAGTCAGACAGGGGTTCCTCGGGCTTTTGCCTAGAAAATAATAAGGAGGAACTTGCCAGGGATTCAGTGGGTGGTGTAATTCCAGGCCTGTAGGGCACAAAGATGGACCTGGACAAAGCACTCTGGGGCCACTATTTCTCCAAAGAACTGTTCATAAGCCCGGTGTATATAAGGTTGCCCTTGGTTTCTCTGAACCTGTTGGAGACATTCCTTTCTGTACAGTGCTTCCTTTTGTAAAAAATAGCGTACCTGGAAGTGAAGACGTACAGATAACTTTCTAATCCTGGGGAGTGTTAAGAGAAGTGCAAAAGCTCTGGAGAATGGACTTTGTCCATGGTGCCTGGACACCATCCTCTCTGACTTCTTGCCTGAGTTCTTTCAACTAACTTGCCTGGTACAGGTACCAATTTATAGGACTATCCTGAGTTGGAGCTATATTAACAGGAAACACCTGTAATTGAAGATCTGGGTTGTCCTGAATCTGGCACAGTTTTTCCATAGCAGAAAGGGAAGACATTGAAAGTGAAGGTGCTCCTGACCCCTTGAGAGGGAGTGGCTGATAATTAGGGGAAAGATTAAGGCTAGCCACTTGGATGTTTTGATTATCCTGTTCTATTTTTACTGGGTCTGGAGCTTGGGGGCTTTCAGAGGGAATTTTATTGGGACTATTAAGGGGAGTTTTAGCAGGTTCTTGGGAAGAGGGTGTCTGCGATTTAATTTTGCTGTTTTCCTTACCTTGTCTGGTTTGGTGAGAAGGCCCTAAGCATTGTCACACTATGGCCAATAATGGCAAGAATGTAAGAGATGCTGGAGCATTTTCTCACTGTCTAGCATTCTGTGCCACATGCGTCCAGGATTCTGAACTCCTTAAGTCTGCAGAGGACATCCATGGGGCAATATTAAGAGTCTTACTCCAAAAGGAGGCAGCTTCCCATGTGGAAATTTTAATTCCTTGTCTCTTGAGAAGCATTTTTATTTTCTTAACTTGTGTGTCTTTTTGGTGTGTCTGTTTGTTACCCATGATAAAGAAAGATGGGAAATGCTAGTGGTTAGGGAAAGAGACAGTTCAAAAAGCTTAACCTCATAGGAAGAGAGAATTCCAGGGAGATGTGCTGAGCTGGCCGTGTAGAGGACAGAGACTTATAAGGAGAGATAAGAAATGCTAGTGGTTAGGGAAAGAGACAGTTCAAATTACTGATCTCACTGGGAAGATTCCACTGTGATATGTCATGCTGGCTGTATAGAGGAGACAAATGGAAAGCAGATAAAAAAATTAATCACTCATGGGGAAAGAGTTAAATTCCATGGAGATATACCACAGCTGGTCATGACTACCCTGATTTGGAGGGGTTATCTCCCTGTATCTATGGTAAAACCCTCCAAGATTTCCCTCACATGGGGGGAAATCAAGGGCTAAGAGAGAGCCCAATGAATGCCTTGTTCCTTCTTCCTTTGGCGGAAAGTCAAACCCCACATTGTTGGTACCAGTTGTGTTTGTTCAATGTCTTTGAGTCACTCATGACAACATTCCACATGCTCTTCCCTTCTTGGCCGAGCTCCAGGACTGTCCCTTACTTGCAGTCCGACAGTCTCTAGGCTTCACTCTAACAAGAAGAGAGGAGGGAAACCTGCAGAATATCACCCGTGGAAAATGAATGGATTCACACGTGGAGAGCCAGGAAGATAGTAACTTGTCAGTGAGGTCTATATATTGAAGGCTACTGTGCTCTGGGCAAGGAAGTGGGGGGCAGGCAGAAGGGAAGGCCAAGCCACCTTGGTTGTAATCATGGGGCTGTAGAGCTCCTGTTTGTTCAACAGGTAACTAGAGGTGGGGCATTTTCCTCAATGTCACAAGGGAAGTGGCCACCGGTTCTGGAACTTTTCAGAGATTAGGCGAAGCAAGAAACATTGTAATATCCCAAACCTTCCTCCTACAGATAATTCAGAGAGGCAACTGAATGCCCACAGAGATATCAGATAACTGAAGATTTTTTGGTACAAGTCTTATAAGTTCTTGCTTCAAGCCACACACACAAAGTTTCATTCCCACAGTGTCTCATGTTTGAAGGATGGTAAAAGCAGTGGCAGGTTCCAGGTAGCTGCCCTTGGCAGTAAGACAGGCAAAACAGCTGTGCTCTTTTTTGTTTGTTTGCTTGTTTTTACTTTTTGTCTTTTTAGTAAGATTTCAAGATTTACACCTGAAGTACAATTTCTCAGGCCTTACTAATTATTTATTTCTGGTTATATTTTCCTTTTGGATGCTTAAGATCACACTCTTAGCCCAGATTAACCAAGGTTTTTGTTTGCTCAAAGTCAGTTGAGGATCTGGTCCTCAGGTTTGGGGGTTGTGGGAGGGAGCCCCTGGCTCCTTTTGGATTTTCATTTACCAGTTCCATCCAATCCACTCAAGGACAAATTCAGGTCCTGCTAGACCTTTTTGAAGCACGAGTAGACTTTTCTCTTTATAGACTGGAAACCGGCTGAAGACCCATTTGTGGACCTCTGAGACCTCCCTGCACAGATAGACTGGTGACTCACATTTGCAGGACATTTCAAGAGATGCCCCCATGCATACTGCCCTGGGACTTAGTTAACCTCTGAGGGCAAGGAACAAAGTTATCCCTTAAGTCCCTCAGCCAAATTGGTATGGGACTTAAGTATGGCCATTATGCACCCAGAAAGGCTAAGTTACACCAGCCTGATACTTTTAACTATTGTGTAATATTTTAGAAAGGGCTTGGACAAAAGCTCAATCACCCTTGTATAAGAAATACTAAGAAACACTCCCATAAGTTAAATACTGTGTTTAGACACAATGTTGTAAAAAACTAGAGATTTTTTTCCCCTCATTCTTTTGATTTTGTGCATACATACACTCCACCCATATACCAAAACTGCCTAAGTATGAAAATAAGTGGTAGCTTAATTCTAGAATCTGATAAGGGATTCACAATAAAAGAACACAGTTGTTTTCAGATCACAAGGAACATAACATTAACATTGCTTAGTTTATCTTACAACTAGGTACTTGGTGCTAGCATCCACAGATGAGGGATAACATTCATCTTTTGTTTTTCTGAAATTGTGATACTTCGCTCAACATAATATCTTCTAGTTCCAACCATTTATCTGCAAATTTCATGATGTCATCTTTCTTTACTGCTGCATAGAACTCCACTGTGTAGATGTACCACATTTTCTCTACCCACTCGTCAGTTGAGGGGGAATTTGGTTGGTTCCAAGCTATTCACTATTGTGAAGAAAGCTGTAATAAACATGGCTGTGCATGTATCTCTGTGGTAGGATGAATCTTGTGGGTAAATATCCAGATATGGTATGACTGGGTCAGGTGGCAAGCTCATTTGAGTTTCTTTAGGGTTCTCCCCTGCTTTTCAGAGTGGTTGTTGTATGAGTTTACATTCCCACGAGCAGTGTGTAAATGTTCCCCTTTATATCACTTTCACTTTCACAAGACAGCAGGTGCAGAAGAATAAGAAATTACCAAGATTTTTTTGGGAAATAGAGGAAATATGTAAAATAGTACATTATTATTCACTTTTCATCAAGTCAATATAAGCAATTCAGAGAATAATATGACCTTAATATTTTACTTTTCCAGGAAAATAAATGATTCAGTCTAAGTGTTCAAAATACCTATGCCTATTAAAGAAAACTCTGTAGAATGTCTTAAAGACTGTCAAATTCACTTAATATGATTCAAGCTGATGACTAAGATGAAGTTTGGAGGAAAATAAATTCTTGCCATTCTTGCTAAATATTCCTGGGATGTTAGCTTAGAAGAGTGAAATGAAGACATAAATTCTGATTCTTAACATTTTTGTGTTGGACCTGTGCAAACTAACATATGTCAATAAGATAAAGTACATTCAATATTTATCCTTCAAAAAGAGGAGAAAATATTTCATAATTTTAAGACATGAGGTATAGAAGCATAATTAAAATTATACTATATATGAACATTGTCTAGCATTATTAGTACTTAAATTCAGGTAGAAAGTTTCCAGGAAGGTTCCAGATTCAAAAATCTAAGTCCTATCCCTGAAGCATGTTCTATTGCCAGCATAGGGTCTTATTTTCTACTTCTGGTAGATAATCAAGAACAATGGCAATAGCCTGCTTTGATCTGAGAGGCATCTGGATCACTCTCACCCAAAGGGAGTTATCCTAATTTTGCACTGTGTTCCTTGCCACACAGCCCCCAAGTTGCAACACCCATGCACTAATGTTCAGACATTGTATTATGGGGTTCCTGTTGCATCAGAATCCCAAGGTCCAGTATTCTCTATTCTTCCTTCATAATCCAAGACAATGTGCACACTGCTAAGTGAGAAAATCAATCAATATTACAACCAGGACTTAAAGCCTAAAAACCATAATGAGCTGCCCAGCAAACCTCTATTGGTGCAGTAGTAGCACTGCTATCTGGGGATAATCAACTGTTACCTAATTGGAATTGGAACTCTCTCAGTGGGAGTGAATCAGTAATAGCCACTGTAAACTCAGCCAAAGGCACAGGGATGTAGAGGACAAAGATACTAGACAAAAGTGTATCTGGATTATCTATAGAAAAAGATATTTCTTAACATACACTATGTAATCTTATATTTACAGACAAGCATATCTTATGCCATTCATCAAAAAAGCTACTCTTTGCTACAGATGGAAGTTGCTACGGAATCCCACAATTGGTCAAATGTAGGCAAGCCTCGACCCCTACTGTTTTCCTCACAGACCTGTGAAGCCTGAGCTGTCTTTGGTCTCTTAGGAAAGAACTTTGATTTGGAATATAGCCTGAGGTTCTCTTGTCTCAATTGCCTGCCTCAGCCCCCAATTGTGTGTGTATGTGTCCCAGCCCATGCAAGGGTTTGTATAAAAGCCTTAAGTTACAACATTAAACTTGAGTCTTTCTCCCGGACCTTCTCATTGAGTCTATTTCCTTTGTTTTCTTGTCACTTCTCATGATTCCCTTCCCCCGCACCTCCCCTGCTCCTTGCCAGAATCTCAGCCTAGGAACTGTTAACCTGTTGGCAGGAAATAACTCTGAGTCTTACAGCATTATGAAGCTGTCAGTCTGGTTCTAGGAGGGAAGAATATCCTGTGGATTGCAGCCACACGTGATTAAAGGGCCAACATACAATATATATTAATGGACAACCAACAGTCAGACACAGAACATATACATCTGAAAGATCCCCATTTCTAGGACACACATCTACAGCTGAACCTCTACAGGCAGAATGAGCGGTGGAGAGAAAATAAGTGCATCCCTCAATTCTCACAAGTAAAGTTTCCTTACACACTAGAGTGTGATGCAAATGGAGGCCAGAACTAGTCAAGCTTCAAAGAATGGGAGACTCCAGAGTGTTTATCAATGCCTGAGACCCGTATATTAAACCTCACCTACATGGATTATAATGGTAATTTTCTTAATGAAGCTATTTTATAGATTGCTATTCAATAAATATTATATATCTTTAATGCTTAGCGTGATTCATACTGACTATTGTTATGGCTCACTAAAAATTAACAGTGATACATAAAAAATAATGTCGAAGAATCTAAAAACTTAAAATATTAACAAGTTCATGAAAAGGAAGATATATAAAATTAGATCATTCTCGAAATAAGAAAAAAAATAATTGTATTACTGTTACATGCAATTCAGCAGTAGAAAAGATGCTTGTTTGTATTGAAATGTAATCTTAAGAAATCTGAATTTATTTTATATCAATTCATAAGGTGAAGGAATTGAATGACAATGTTAACATTTTAGACATTTAATTATAGCTTCTTTCTTTTGCCTTATATATTATATATTAAAATTCCTTATATGGTAACTCCATGTAAAACTCTATTCACAAGATTTATCTCCTTAAAAACTCCTTTGTTTTCATGGCTTTCTTTCATAATTTACAAAAGGTTTAGTGGAAAGATAAAAAAAATTCAAAGGCATTAAATCATGATTTTGAAGTTAATGTAAAATATTCAGAGTGCTTCATAACCGATCTCAGCCCAATCGACGTAAGAGTGACATGACATTTTCTGACACCTAATTTACCAAGCCCCTTGCAAATAAATTTCACCTGATATATAGATATCTACTATCTATTTCATCTAAACTCAATATGTCTTGGCCAAATTTTCATATGTTGAAATAATATCTCTTTGTGACTAGAAAAGATATCTCCTTAGCTTATCTCTTTTCTTTGTTTTCTTTCGGTTCCTTCCTTTCCCTTCCCTTCCTTTGCTCACGTTCCCTTGCCTCCCCTTGCCTTTTCTTTTCTTTTTTCTTTTTTCTTTTATTTCTTTTCTTTTCTTTTCTTCTCTTCATGTAGGGTCTACCTATAGCGTCATAGCCTCTACCACTCTGTAGCCCTAGCTGGACTTGATCTCACAGAGATCTCACTGCCTCTGTGTCAGTGTTCTGATGACCCATAAGGGAAAGTGGCTGTAGAAATGAATGGACACAAATAAACATGCATTTCTCCATAAGAACTTTATCCATTTTGAAAATAAATAAATTATAATGTCTCACTCATGTGAAGAAGTTTTCATATCATGGCACATTAGCACTTTTCCAAACAATATAAGTAATAATTTAGATTTTTGTAAGAAATCTACCTACATAGGATCAATTTTATTCTAGGAAAAGAATGGTTTTAATATTCCAGTTAAATTATTAAATATCAGGACCAGGCATGTTGATGCATGCCTTTAATCCCAGCACCCTGGGAGGCAGAGGCAGGCAGATCTCTGTGAGTTCAAGGCCAGCCTGGTCTATATAGCAAGATCCAGGACACCTGGGGCAACAGAGAAACCCTGTCTCAAAAAGATAAAAAAATACTAAATATCATGACTCATAATATGCCTTGCTAGAGATTTTAATTTCTGCAATGATTTACTAAAAAGGTTATTCATAATAAAAAGTAGTTATTGGTATTTTTAAGTAGTTTGAATAACTACTCTAAATCAGGAATGTATAATTTATATAATTATTTATCTATTTTAAATTATCAGATTATTTTGTGGTGGAGCCATTTGTGAAAGTCTCACTGCTTGACAAAGTTCCAGTGACCTGACTCGTTTGGTTGAAGTCTATTCTCCAGCTGAACTTGGTTTTTAATAATTCTTTTTATCATATTAATTCTTATTTTTCTGGTCTGCTTGACTTTCAGCTTGCTAGCAATTAAGGTACCTGCTTCTGCCTCAAGAAGTGGAACTGACACTTTGCCTTTTCTAGAAATGAGTACTTTGTGAGAAATAATGGCACTGTGTGTACACACCTTAAAAGTGTGATACAGTAGCAATTAAGAATTCTAGGGCTGGAGAGATGGCCTAGCGGTTAAGAGCGCCGATCGCTCTTGCAGAGGACCCGGGTTCGATCCCCAGCACCCACATGGCGGCTGAGAACCGTCTGAAACTCCGGTTCGGGAGAACTCCAGTTCCAGGGGAATCCGAAACCCTCTTCTGACCTCTGCGGCATTGCATCAGCCAATGGCTTACAGGTAGAGTGAACAAGGAACTAAAGTGAGAAATACAAATTTCTACAATGTTAAAGCTTTAAAGCTCACTTTTTACAGTGTCCAGCACCTATGTAACCAAGGCATAAAGAATGAAGTCCTCAGAGTTAAAAGTTATTAACTTCGCTCTGCTGCAAAACTGCTAAATTTCTTAGCTGAATGTCTGTACTATTATTTGACTTTCTTGACATCTCATCTAAATGATTGTACTATTATTGATTGCTTTACTGTTTTGCTAAGAATGATTTCAGGTGTAAATTGTCTGAAAAATATTTACAGGGAATCTGGGTTACTTTTTTTTTTTCCATCGTTAGCTTAGACTTGCATAACCTGTATTAGTTTTAGGGCATATAAAAATAAACATCGGGGCCCCACCTGAGCTTTTGTACAAAGCAGTTGGGCATAATGCATTTTGGAAACAACAACAACAACAACAACAACAACAGAAAAGACTGCATCAAAGAACTGACTGAAACAGTGAACTTCTGCTCAAAACAGTCAACTTCCCCATGGAAAATATTGAGAAAGACTAAGAGATGAAAAGCATGTTTGGCAGAATGCATGAGCGCTGGCGGTGTGGGAATGGGCGGGAACACAGGTCTAGAGTTGGGTAATAAATAAATAATAAATAAATAAATAAATAAATAAATAATAAAATAAAAAATAAATAACATCGGGACTGGAGGACAGAGATGAAAGGAAGAAAGAAGAGAAGAGCAAAATAGGAAGAGAAGGTCTTGTGAATTGAAGGTGAAGGTGAAGGGGAAGGGGAAGGGGAAGTGGAAGGGGAAGGGGAAGGGGCTTTTTCCCGTGTCCGCGGCCATTTACGCCTCGCTGTTCCCGTTTCACCCTTTCCCTTCCCTCCTCACTGTCTTACCTCCACTTGTCATCCTTACAATTAAAGATTACAGACAGAGTGGGGCACGAGATATGGGCCTAAAGCGGTTTAGGAGCGCCAACACCGCTCTTGCAGAATGGCCCTGGTTCGATCCCACAACCCCACAGGTGGCTGAGAACCGTCTGAAACTCCATTCCAGAACTCCAGTTCCAGGTAATCCGAGACCCTCTCTGACCTCTCGCGGTATTGCAAGACACGGGTGCACAGACTTGCATGCAGACAGTACATTCATACACATACAGAAATAAATAAAAAAAAATTAATTAAAAAAATTAAAAAAAAAAAAAAAAAGAATTCAGCAGAGTGAAGAACCCAAGACGTCCTCTGCACCGGAGCAGGGAAGATAGATGCACCTCAGGCCATGAAAAAGAAAGAGATTCTTGTGTCTTATTTGATTAATTTCTTCGCTTCCTTTGCGACCACCCTCTTCAGGAACTGAACCTGCTGGAACTGGACTCAGGCAATTTTGCATTTAATTCTTTTAATTTTGGAATATTTCATACAAATGTATTTAAATGATTTCTTTCTTTCTGTCTCCACACCTCCAATTCCTCCCATGTTCCCTTTCATTTTCTCTCTCTTACACATACAAACACAGACAAATATAAACACACATGTACACACACTCACACACATGCACATATACTTGCAGACATATACATATTAACCTATCTGAAGGCTGGTCACTGAAGTTTGATTCACCCTCTTTAATTAGTGAAAATCAAACACCCTTTTATGATAAAAGTCCTGGTAAACCTATGGGTCAGAGGACTCATATCAATATTGTAATGGTAATTTATAACAAGATCACTGCCAATATTATGCATAATTGAGAAAAATTAGAGGGTTACCACCAAAACCATGAATAGGTTAAGGATGTCTTCTCTGTCCATACTATTCAACATTGTGCTCAAGGCTTTATCTACAGCAAAAATACAAGAGAAGAAGGAGAGTTGCAAATAAGAAAGCATTAAATTAAAGTATCTTTATTTGCAGATGACAGTATTCTAACCATAAAAGATTCTAAAAATTCCATCAGAAAATACCTAATCTAATAAACACATTTAGTGAACCAGCAGGAGACATAATTAACAAAAATATTAATAGCCTTTCTACATACCAATGACGAGTGTACAAAGAACAAAATCAGGGAACTAATTCCACTCACAATATATTCAAAAATACCTGGGGACAAAAGAGAAAGACATACAATGGATTTTAAAACACTGAAGAAATAAATGTAGAAGGATACTAGAAGATAAAAAAAAAAAAAAGCTTGACATTCTCCTGGATCAATAGAAAAAATATTTTGAAAATTACTATCTTACCTAGAACAGTTACAGATTCAATGCAATCTCCATCAAATATCCAATATAATTCTTAATAACATTTGAAAAATATCCTCAGGAGAGCCAAACTAATCCTGAAAAATAAAATAATTGCTAGAAGTACCTCTACCTCTAAAATCCCTGATTTTAAGTTACACTACAGAGACAGTGCTGCAAAAGCAGCATTTCACTGGCCTAAACGTACACACATTGAACAATGAAATATAACTGAGCATGTAGATATGTACACATGCATTTACAGCTACCTGATTTTTGGCAATGAGGACAAAAGTACACATTGGTGGATACATAGCACCTTCAAAAAGTGGCGCTGGTCAAACTAAGCACATGAAGAATGAATGCAGAGCCTTATCTCTCACAGTGCATAAAACTCAATATCAAGTGGATCAAGGACCTTTCCATAAGACTTGGTACTCTAAATCTGATATATGAGAACATAGACAATATGCTTGAACTTGTATGTATAGAAAAGACTTTTTATTTATTTATTTATTTTTTTTTGGTCTTTGTGAGACAGGGTCTCCCTGTAGCCCCAGCTGTCCTGGAACTCACTCTGTAGACCAGTCTGGCCTTGAACTCACAAAGCTCTGCCTGCCTCTGCCTCCCAAGTGCTAGGATTAAAGACATTTGCCACCACGTCCAGCCAGAAAAGACTTTTTAAATAAAATACCACCAATAGATCAGGCATTAATACCAACATTTGAGAAATAGAACCACATGAAACTAAAATCCTACTACAAAGGTCACCATCATTTGAATGAAGATACTACTAACAGGATGGCAATGAACATTTAACAGTTATTTACCTGACAAATGATTATAAAATTTTAGGGAAAAGCAAAACACAATGTTCACAAAAGATTAAACCCAATGGAATTAGGAAAATTTAAGTCTTTGTCCAGTATGTAGCTGGTAAAGGTATTTTTTTTTAGAGTAATGGGTTATGTATTTTAGAGTTGTTAGCCAGGATTATCTCATAGCCCCCCAAATAAGACTGGCCACTTCCATTGCAATCGCTTACTCCCCAGAACTTGATGGTAAGGCTCTATTTTTGGAAGGAGCACATCCTGAGTCATACAACATGGAGAAATCAAGCTGGTATGGAATGAATCTTCATTACTTCTTCAAGGTTTCATAGTGTTAGAAGGAGCTGAAGAGAAAAGCAGTCAATGACCTTTAGCTTCCGTGACCCCTGAAAGCTACAATGACTACAGACAACATATTCCCAAGGGAGCTGTATTGGGATGAATATCATAAGTGTAACCCTAACCTTTTCTGATTTGATTTAAGGTCTTGCTTCAGAAGACAGAATCTGTACCTGGCACTATTATTAGTTCTAGACAGGTTATATATTAGACCAAGGCTATTATTCTGCTAAATGAGCAAAACTTTAAGCCAACTTCTAATGATTTAATATTGTATCCATGGATTATTTCATTTCTCATGTCTCATCAGAACTTATTTTTGCAGATGTGATTAACACAGAAAAACAAAACTAGGCAAGGTGAAGATACTGAGAAACAATGAAATATTTAACCCTAAATGAGACATTTATATCATACTCCCCCCCCGTCAAGACTCAGAACAAAGAGCAGAAATATACAAAGAGCCAGAAATAGTGGGTGACTGCAAATAATGTTTATCCAGTAAAATAGATAAGTTGTAACTCACGATTACTGGGATATGATGCACCATACCTGCATAGAGTAAGATCCAAAAAAATCAGAGCTGGGAGAGAAGAGGTGGGAACAGCCCTTATTGGAGAGGTATTGTCAATTGATAGCTAATGGGAGAAAGCAGTTTATTCATGGGTATGGTCCCTACTTGGTCAGCTCTGCTTCAATGGATGATCACACACCAAAGAGTATACAGACAACCATAAACTGGGCTACATGGGTTTAAAAACAAATTGAGGACACAAAGTGGTACGGGCAGTAAAGGGGCAATGCCTTTGGAAGGAGTTGAGGGGGACAAAACCTATCAAAATACAATGTGTAAAATTGTCAAAGAATTAATAAAATATTTTGTTTGTTTTTATACTTTAATTCTCTTTATTATTTTTTTTTATTTAATTTTTTTTATTGATGCTTTGTGCATTTCGTACATCATTTCCCAATTCAGATCAGGCATTTTTCCCTTTCCCTTCCCCCCCACCCCCACCCCATCCCAGATATAAAGCCAGAGTATTATGAAATGTTTAGTTATAAAATAAAAATAAAAGGATGGAAAGCAGATTAAAACAATACCTAAAACCTGTTATAAGAAGACCAATCTATTTGGATAGCAACATCTACATAATGCAGCACCTCAGCAGACATGGAAAAAAATCTGTCACAAATTTAGTGACTGGTAGACAGTGCAAACATAATAATGAAAGTTCATCACCATACTTTCCACTATATATAGAAAAAAAACTAGGGAGAAATGTGAAAAATATAGAGTATATACAACATTATAAACTATCCTTCCTGAATAGACAGTATACATTTATCAGGCAAATGAATCATTGTCAAAAACAGAAAATAGTATTGGGAAATAAAGCTAACCTAAATGTTTCAAAATAATAAAACCAAAATATTTTCCTAACTCATAAAGGGATGGATTTTAAAAGCCATTAATATGAAGTAGAAACTTCATAATGTGTGAATTAAACAAAGCATATTAAGAAACTAAAAGTGGATAAAAGAAATAACAGAAAATTGAAGAAAATTATTTGAAATCAATTAGCAATTAGAATATATAATGCATCCATACCAATAAATAAATAAAGAGGGAAAAACTCACATAAAAATAATCATATTGATGAAAATGGATTACCTCTAAATTTGATCTCAGGGCACAGAAACAGCTAAGAATAAATTATTTCCATCAGTAGGAGCACACAACATAAATAAAGAAATCATTGAAATGAAAGCCTGGTTCTTTAGAAATAGTGTAAAAGAAACGAGTTTGAAACTGTAGGAACACACAATATTAAGAGAAGAATCATAGAGAAAAATCATTGAAATTAAGGCATATTGTTTAGAAATATTAAAAAGCAATTGGTAATTTTCAACTTGATTATATACAAACCATTTATATTCTAAAATACAAATGATGAGTTAATAGTCAAATTTCTGAAAAAATGTCCAAAATCTATAAAGCAAGTTTTTATTAAATCAGTTACCTTGACTTCCAAATAAAGCAAAGACATCATAAGAGAACAAAAGCTACAGCTAAATTTATATTATTATTTAGATAAATTCCTCTACATATTAATACTGCCGAATCAAATCCAACAATATGAGAACAATTATTATCAATAAGAAATATCACAGGATTTCAAGATTAGATTAACATCAAAAAGTAAACTAGAGCATCATTTCAATAGAACACAACAGAAAGTGATATGATCCTGCTAGGAACCCAGGTCCTCTGCAAGAGCAGTCGGTGCTCTTAACTGCTAGACTATCCCTCTAGCCCCACTCTTGCTATTTTAAACATGCATTAGTCAAGAAAATTTGGCAACAGTAACAAAAAAGATTTCACGTATATATATATATATATATATATATATATATATTAGTTTATCTAAGCATGAGAAAGACAAACAAATCTAGGCATACACGCATGTATAAGTACATTAATGACATGAACTGGTTGGCACTGCTGTGATGCAATTGTCA